>OY755172.1:14160247-14500122 GCA_963576735.1 Bedellia somnulentella | reverse complement strand
CTCCTGCATACGATCTGTCTTGTTGTCGCCGAGTGAGAGTGCCTGCACTCCCGTCTCGACCGTTTTGATGCCGTCCGGCACGTAGAGCCCGTCTGCTCTGTAGTAGTCGTCATATTGCTTAGCTCGTCCTAATTGACCCCAAGTCGAGTAATCACCGTTACCGTGAAAGTAGTTGAAGCTTGACGCCGGTTGTCCGAACGGGGCCGTCGAAAACTGTGTAGACGAAGGTCCGAACACACCTGAAATAATAATAAGTCTTGAGAGCTTTTCCAGTGAGAAAATCATTTGCAAATCATCGGATTCAATACTAGCTACCATCCATTCCATAAGAATCGTGAGGATTGTATCCTCCAAGGAAGGTCATGGGATCTGTTCCATTTGTGGACCATGTTCCATCCCCGACTCCAAAAGCCTGATAAGGAAGTGCTGTTGTACCGTAATAACCTAGAACAAAAGGCATGTTTAAATCATTGCCATTACTAAAGGACTAAATCTAGACTTTAATTATTAGGCTTTTTATTTGATATTTGACTAACTAACCCTATTAATTCCTACTCTTCGGAAGAAGGTAATAAGTACCTACCTGCCGCGCTGTAGTGGTCGGCCGAGGAGATAGGTGGCGCGTAAGACGGTTGTTGCTGGTGACGCCATGACGCCTCGGCCAACTCGTCGCCTCCACTTTCTAACTGTTGCTCTCTCGGTACATTTGTCGCTGAAACATCGTGCAAACAATTCATCATTTTGAATATCATAAGAAATAAGTAACTCATATTTTCCAACGAAATTATGAAGACACTTACGATACATGTTGACTACGTGAAAAGAAAGACTGTATTAGTCAAACAAAAATCAATACATTGGCGAGATTAGAAGCTATAATTAGAAATAGATGTGGGAGGCGAGAATAAAAACATTAAGGAATCACAACATTATCTATTTCACTTTGGTACTTTCGCGTACTTGACGAACGTTGGCTACAATTGCTTCAGCACTAATAAATCTAGGATTTGAACATCGGGAATATAATTACTTTGCAATGTTTTTTTTAGGAAATGGATTCTAACGACGGGAGAAGATAAAATTTATGAAGACAACCCAATGGAATGGCTGAATCACGTAATACAGTTAGCAATTTTTTACACTTTTTGCCGTCTATTGTTTTATTGGCGGTATGTCGTTAGTAGGCGGAATACGAGTTTCATTCGAAATACGTTTATGTTCGAAGAATAAAAACTCTCTTATCATAATAGGTATTTTATTTCACACTCTAGATGTCAACTCCCGTTCTTGATGACGATATATATTTGAACGCTAACTCTCCCATTAGTATCTCATTTTCTTCTCATTCCCAGTAACATCAATGTCTTTAGCGCTCACACTATACATAGGTTGTAACGGAATCAAGATTTAAAAAACATCATTTATATGGGCATAGAACACTGATCGAGTTAAGAGCTTATTCCATTTGCCTGAATTCAGACGTCCGACAGCCACAGAATCTGAATTCAGACTAGTAGAATAACGTTCAGAACGCTAGGCTTCCGATAAAGAGACAAATTTCGGTTCCTAGCTCACTACATTTTTTGTAGCTCCGTCTCAGGAAGGTGGAATAACGTTCAGACGATTTAGTCGCCTCGCGCCCGCCACAGCGAGAGGACGTGCCAAAATTTTTCATGCCTATGATTGCAAATTACGTAAACAAAAAAAAGATAATAAAAGTTTTATAGCAGATATACATATGCTCACGCCATTAATTCCAGGGGTAGTTAGGTAGGTAGGGGTTCCATTTCATAGGGGTAGGCGGATATGTATAATTATATTCTTACATACATACATATACTCACGCTATTATTTCCGTTTGGTGTAGGTAAATACGTTATATCACATACATAACATATCACATAACATAAACGTTCACGCCGAATATCCCCGAAGGGGTTGGCAGAGGTACTAATACTTCTGAACATCACGTGACTTTGTCACCTGGTGTTCAGAGTACCCACGTTTTGCATGGACAGTGTACTCACGTGATAGGGGGCAGGCCTATCGCCGTTTTGTACGAATACACTGTTACATGACTAAGTACAACTCAGCCATGTGGGTTTCCTCACGATATTTTTCCCTCACCGTTAACAACCATGATAAATTAACCACACATATGTCTTTAGAAAAGATAAATTGGTGTAGGCCCGACCCAGGATTTGAACACTAGTCGTTTGCACGATAACCGAGTGTTCTACCCACTGGGCTATCACGGTTGCTTATGCACGGTTTTATCACATACATGCAAATTATATTATATTATATATACTCACGCCATTACTTCCCATCGGAGAAGGCAGATACGTTTAATTACATACATACGCGCATATACTCACGCTTTTACTTCCGCTTGTGGTAAGCAGATAATTTTAATTGCATACATACATACTTAAACTCCCGCCATTTTTCCGTAAGGGGTAGGCAGATACGTATTGTTTCAAATATGCATACTTACACTCACGCCATCACTTCCCGTGGGGGTAGGCACAGGCGTATAATTACATACATGCATACATATACTCACGCCATTATTTCCCATTGGGGTAAGCAAATACGTTCAATCACATATATGCATACTTATACTAACGCCATTACCTCTCATTGGGGTAGGCTGAAACTATCGATCGCCACTTCGTACGACCCCGGCAAACTTTTTAATAAATATGCTTTTATTTTTAAGTCATATAGGAGTTCCCGCCTATTTAATATTTTGTGTGATATATGACGTAAAAATATTTGGAAATGGTTGTGTACATGAATAGGATATATGTAAGTATAGTAGCGAAAGAGATATATAGACGCAATGTGTCGTCGTTTATTGAATGAGAGTGGGATAGTCCATAAGAGAGTTTGATAGAGAGCGTTTTAAAAAAAAGACGGGAGCAATTTCGTACGACCGCCCGCAAAAATCGCGCGCGCGAATGATTCAGAAACTGAAATCGGTGTAGTGGAATAACAAGCGTCTGTGGCCTTCTGCGGCAGTGACTGTGAAGGACCTCCGATTTCAGCAACGATAAAAGTGTAATGGAATAAGCTCTTTAGCTCCCAGAGTACAGCAATAATAAGAGTTATAAATAAGCACACTTCATAAATAAACACATAAATGCCATAATTTTACATTCATATTACAGTCAAACTAACACTTTCATTCTCAAGCATAACCAGGATGCTGAATCCAAAAGTGTATCGCCACGCCACTAGACTAGAAAGTTGTCATTATAAATTTTACCTTATTCCGCAATGCTGCTATGATGTAGGATTCATCCTTAATCATAGCAGCATTTGATACTGTGAACAGTTGATAGTCTCCATGTTAAACAGGACTAAATAAAACAATCAGACATGACACAGTTTTCATTGACTTACGCAACTTAATTTATCTTACATCAATATATACAAACCAACTACACAAATATTCTATCTTTATAGGAATTGTGGACAAAGACAATTATTAATGAGGGGCTTTACTTACATTACATTTATTTACATAACATAACATAAACGTTCACGCCGAATATCCCCGAAGGGTTTGGCAGAGGTACTAATACTTCTGAACATCACGTGACTTTGTCACCTGGTGTTCAGAGTACCCACGTTTTGCATGGACAGTGTACTCACGTGAAAGGGGGCAGGCCTATCGCCGTTTTGTACGAATACACTGTCACATGACTAAGTACAACTCAGCCATGTGGGTTTCCTCACGATGTTTTCCCTCACCATTAACAACCATGATAAATTAACCACACATATGTCTTTAGAAAAGACAAATTGGACATTTATTTAATATTAGTTAATTAATTGTACAGGGGATTATCCATCTCTTGATAAACTAAAATGATTTTTGGAACAGCAGAGAATCTTGTCTGGAGTATTATACATGTGTGTTAAGGACCTGGGTTTCCATTTTTGAGCAATTTGAAGTAACCACAAATGATTAAACTATGAGTATTGTTGACACAAGGTTGAGATCATTCATATTGAGCTACTAAAGATGGATCCTCAAAAGATGTCTGATATAAATATAATATGTAACATAAAAATATATCAAAATAATAGAAACAAAATACAAACAATTCCAAAACAAATTTTTCAATTTCCATGTTATTAATATTAAGTTAGTAAGGTAGCCATTCGGTTATTCTAGATATACTCCACACCAATTAACTACAATACAACTGTTTTACTACAGTCCATCTTTTGCATTAATGCAAAAACCATAGAAGTATCAGATAACATGCTCATTAGGATTGACTAAAATAGTCCAACATGCTAGGTTATAGCAGGAAACCAGTTAACAGTTGTAAAAAACAAATAATAGTAATAGGACTGACTTCTACTGAATCTGCTATTACTTACCTCTTATTATTTAAGATTGAAAGATTTAAATCACAAGGTTTGTAGTTAATAGGACAAGCCTTACTGCATATAGGACTACACAAAGAAATTCTATGCCTAGGTTATGAAGAGGATATAATAATCTTCTCACACTTGTCTATTCGACACAACTAAAGTTAAGCAGAATTTTGAAATTATTTTTTAATAAGCTGTGTAGTGTTGGCTTTGAATAGCACTACCCCATTTCTTCTGGTGGGTGTATGTAAGAGGCGACTAATGGTATTGGGGCTTTTAAGGGATTTTTGGGCGATGCGGTTAGAGACCCATCATCAACAACCTTTATTTCACCATCTTTTCCCCACTCGACTTTCCAAAAGTGGCTGAGGAACTTCTAATCCCTTAGCTCTGGCTACCCCTTCTAGGGATTTACAGCCATGAGTATATTTTTTTATTATGTCTGCATTATAAATGCTGATGAAATCCAAAACTTAACAAGTTAGGCAACAGTGAATTGCTTTGGTCATGAAAACATAGCTTCATTTCAACCATAGCTTTTAGCATAGATTAATCTGTTCTATTGCCACTCAACATGTTAACTGATGAGATAACTATTGAATTATACCATTAAATATAAACTATATTGCCCAATGGTAATACTGAATGATTATTTGGCAAAATAGCTGGGATGACTAAAACATTGTACATACATTATTTACATATACTCACTGCTATTAATCCCAAAAAGGGTTAGCCAAAACTTCAGAGCTAGAAACTCTTCAGCCACATTTGGAAGTTGATAGGGGACAAGATGGTAGAAATAAAGTATCATTGGTAATGGTAACCACTTAAGGAAGCCCCAAACCCCTAGTTGCCTTTATAACACCCATTGAATATTGCGCATTTACACTATCAACAACACATAATAAACTTACACACATTAGAACACTCTGAACATAGTTACACTGTACGTATGTTTGTTTTTTTTTCGAGAAATTTCAAATAAGCTGATGATTGTATGTACCAACTCGTTATACATGGTAATAGGGTGTCTTTAAACAATAATGTTCTCTAACGCGTTTAAGTACATTTAGGTATAGTAGTACAACTATTGAGTTTATGTAAGCAACGCTAAAAGCGAGTTATTAACCCAAACCGGCGTGACATACACCTACATCTGTTGCAACGTCACAAAAACTTCTTTTAGTTACCTTGGTTCCCTTGCCCTTTCATCCGCTGCACAGGTACATTACATGGAAAAGAAATAATCAGTTAAGCAAAAGTTTATCAAATCAAACATACAATGTGTTATTTTTTCACAAAAAAGCTATATTACCTGATCTGACACGCCTGCTGACATTGGCTAGGTTTTAGCGAATATGGAACACTGACCAAGTCTTTTAAAGTTTTAATGAACGAAATTATCACATTAGTAACACTACACACACAAAGTCTAGTATCTTTTAATCACTAAAACGTAAAAAAGTCCACAGTTGTAAATAAATCCCACTAAATGTCCGAAACGGGATAGACTTACAGAAATGGCCGTCGTTCTTCGGTCATGTTTAGTTTAGTTTATTTATTTACGGCCCTGGAAACTAGTCCTTTCAGCCAGTCTGTTTTTACATTTATGCTTAAACTCTACACATATGTAATTATATTTTTACAACAGTTGTTGAAATAAACTTAAAAATAGCACTATAATATTTTGGAACACTTAATAACTCATTTAGTACTTTAGGTATTTCCTCTTCGGTTAATGATTCTATGTCACTGGCTAAGATGAGTCTCTGAATTGTATACTTTTTACATTTCATAATAATATGTTCTAAGTCTTCATCACGGCCCTAAGGGCCGGCGCTCACTGCCGGCATGGCATGGCAAAGGATTTCGGTACAGATACAGCATTTTTAATCTTATTACCATGCATATAGAATTCATTTTGACACAACGATGCCGAGGGAGGCCGCGGTAGGACAGAACGTCGGCATCGTTGTGTCAAAATGAAGTAAAAGGAATTCTATACTCATGGAAATAAGATTAAAAATGCTATATCTGTACCGAAATCCTTTGCCATGCCATGCCATGCCATGCCATGCCGGCAGTCAGCGCTGGCCCTAAGACTCCTCTAGTTTGTTCTTGACCTTAGGGTAGATGGGGTCATGATGGGGTAGATTGATACTGACAGTATTATTTGTTTGTATCCTTGTTTCATTTTAGAACTGGGTAAGATATAAAATATGCAGCCTATAGTATTGAGTGAGTCATAAATCCTAGATGTTTAAATATAAACCAAAACTAACTCAAGGAAGGTAATCTTTGTCGTATGAATAAAAATGTTGGATGTGTAAGAACCTATAGCACTAAAAATAGTCCGGTACACTCTTCGACGCTACTTATAATTATCATTATGTTCTATTTATTTTATAATGAGCGCACATTTACTTTTTTTATATGTATGTATCTTCTGACTGCAAAGCAAGTACGTATAATTTAATGTAATATATGTTGCGACTACATTCCATCTTAACACCTCAACTACTGAAGTACTGAACTGAAAACTATTTTTTCAAAAGTTTAAAACTATTTTGGATGTTAATCGGATGCAAAAAATAAAGTCCAAGCGGATGAATTCGCGGGCAAAAAGCTTGTAGTGGAATGAATAACATACATATACTCACGGCTAGAAATCCCTTAACGGGGTAGCCAGAGCTAGGGAATAGAAATTCCTCAGCCACTTTTGAAAGTTGCGTGGGGAAAATATGGTGAAATAAAGGTTTTTGGTGATGGGTCTCCAACCGCATGGCCCAAAAATCCCTTAAAAGCCCCAATACCGTTAGTCGCCTCTTACGTACACCTACCGGAAGAAATGGAGTAGTGCTATTCTAAGCCGGCGGCACTACACAGCTACTTTACTACTACTTTAGATAACATTTCTTTAATTTTCATTCATCTATATCATTTATATTAATATGAATAAAGAGTGATTAAAGGGAAATGTTATTGTGTATGGAGAGGATGGATGATAGTGAATTGGTAAAAGATGTCTATAGAGGCAATGTGGAAGGTAATATAAGGAGGGCACATTTAGTCCAAATAGAGAGTGCTTAAAAAGGCAATCGTCCTAAGTATGAAGAATCAAACGGCATGTATGAGAAGATTGATAATGTAGCTGGCATAACTTACCACTATAACGCATTGGAGAGCCATTTAGTCATTCTTTCATTTAAATAAAAAGAAAACATGCCAAAAGCAAACGTTCAAACGTCATAGACTAAAGTCTTGTCGATAGCTAGGACAGTGGTTAGTCTGATTACGTAGTAATCTCTAGACATGCGCATAACGCTTCAGTGAAAAGAACTTAGTTCATTTAGTTCCTTCACTTCAAAGAACTACTTCGCGAATGTAGTCCAGTAGTCCACTTCGTTCAGCGGCTCATTAGA
Source organism: Bedellia somnulentella (assembly GCA_963576735.1). NCBI lineage: Eukaryota > Metazoa > Arthropoda > Insecta > Lepidoptera > Bedelliidae > Bedellia > Bedellia somnulentella. Next base: position 14,492,305 of record OY755172.1, on the reverse strand, counting down.
CTCCTTCAGAGCCGTTGGACTAAATGAACTACAGAACGAGTTGGACTAAATGAAGAGATTGAGTTGGAAAGATGAATAACTTGCGGTTCTTGCGTTCTCGTATCTTTCTTATAACATTCGCTAGTTCGCGAATGAAAAAAATGATGCTTTTGATAATGTTTAATTAATGAGTCCCATATGTTGTATTACTTGTATTTAATTTTGCAGAAATATAGTAATTTATCATGAAGTATCAGTAAGAATAAATATCTCGATTGTCCTCCATACTTTCCAGGCTTAGGACTGACAACCAAAACATTACTAATATTTTCACTATTAGAAAATAAACATTAAAAATAACTCATTGACGGGTCTCGAACCTCATATTTATGTCTTTGTATTTGTGTAAACGAATAGTGATTTAGCAGCAAACAAATATAGGTCTTAACACCATGTGTGGAGAGTTATTTTCCCCTGCGAGAGCACAGCAATGCATAAGTGAGGTGAACTAATAAGGTGTCAGTATTAGATTTGCGATCAAACAAATATAGTCTTTAAGACGATGACCGAAGATTTTTTTTCGCCTGACGTCATAGTGAAGTATTAAGTGAAGGAATAAGGTGGACTAATAAGGGAGTGAAGGAAGGAATGGTTTGCATTTTCAACTGAAGGCATTCAAAAGAAGCATTCATTCGCGAACTACACACCTCTAGTAATCTCTTTATAGTTTGTGGTCTTCATCAATATTGCAAGTTTCACATTTCGGATCACTCACAATCTTCAATTTGTACAAATGTTTACGGGTTAAACAATGACCAAGTCTTAATCTTGATATAGTTGTTATAAATCTTCTGCAATCAATTTCTTTGTGTATGTTGTACCATGGATGGGCGGGCAAGACTTTCTGGATCTGGGCATACCATCTGCCCTTTTCAGAATTAACTCGAGACCAATAGTCATTCCACAATGATCTCATTTTCTTCCTGAATATAGGATAATAATCAGTGAATGGACATTTCAATTTGTGGGAGTGGTCTTCATAATCATCACTTTTTGTGGCTGCATCAGCAATCTCATTTCCAGTAATGCCTGAGTGGGAAGGAACCCACATAAATTCAACCACTGTGCCTTCACTATCTAAATTTAGTAACAATTGCTTAATCTTATACACAAGGTAATTAGTATTAAAACTAATTTTATTTGACTCTAATCCTAGCAAAACACTTAATGAATCTGACAGAATCAAACATTTATGTACATTATTTAAATTATAAATATAACAAAGTGCGCAGTAAATAGCATAACATTCTGCTGTAAAAATGGAACAACAGTTATTCAATAAAAAGGTTTTACTAAGTTTTTCCTGGGGATCATAAAAAGCTGAAGTGACTTTAACATCTGTTTTAGAACCATCTGTATAAATTCTGTAATATGAATTATTTATTTCAAAGTATCTGGATAAGTCTGCTTGATTATTGATTTGTGTTTTGTTTATGGTTACATTATAATTATAGCATGCTTCATAGTCATTATTATAGAGTGGCCACACATTTGACTGATATATGTTATTAAGACATGTGTTTTTAACATCATTAAAAATTCTGCACATTTGAGGGGTATTATAGTAAATAATATCTGTTGGAGTAAGTGGGGCTGAATGGTCCAATGATCTTATTATTGAATCAGGTATTTGTAGTTTATCTAATAGAATTGAATTTTTACAAGAAACTGCTTTAAGGGCAAACCTTTGAGCTATAAGTAATCTACGAATTTGTAATGGTTCAATACCTGTTTCAACTTCTAAAGCATTAATTGGGGTAGACTTCATGGCACCAACTATGATCCTAAGTGCATTATTTTGAACAACATCTAATTTTTTAAGTAATGTGGGACTTGCATTCAAGTAAGCTAAACAACTGTAATCAAAATGACTCCGTACTATACTTTTGTAAAGTAAACATAAAATTTTTGGATCTGCACCCCAGAAAGTGCCAGTTAAGTATCTTAGAATGTTTATCCCTTTTAATGCTTTTTTGATAATATAATTGATATGTTTATCAAATTTTAATTTGTCATCAATAATTACCCCTAAGAACTTTTTTTCTCTATTTACAACAATATCACTATTATTATATATAATATTTACAATTCTTTCTTTGCCAAAAATTAATGCACAACTTTTATCCCCATTAATTTGAAGATTCAAGATTTTTTCATAGTAGACATTTAATTGTTTTAATGCAGTATTCATCTTAAGCTCAGCTGTTTTGAGGTTTTTATCAGAACAATATAAAAGAATGTCATCAGCGAATTGTAAAATTTTAACATCTGCTGTTACATATTTATTTATTTGGGAAGTGTACAAATTGTATAGTATAGGAGACAGAGTAGCTCCTTGCATCAAACCTTTATTTGTAACATTAGGGCCATGCAAAATATTATTATACTTAACATACAGAGTTCTGTCATTCAAGAAATTAAAAATCCATTTTAATAAAATTCCAGGAAGGCCTATAGATGATAAAACTTGAATAAGCTGCATTAATCCTGTATTGTCATATGCACCCTGAACATCAAGAAATGTACATATAGTTGAAGACTTGGAAAGTTGACTATTTTTAACATCTGAAATTAAAGCAACAAAACTCTCTGCACAACTTTTGCCCTTACGAAAACCAAACTGGTTCGGAGGTAATAGGTTATGTTTTTCAGTGTAGTAGTCTAATCTCATTTTGATTATTTGTTCAGTAATTTTTCCTATACATGAAGCCAGAGAAATGGGTCTATAGGAATCAGGGTTCAATGGCGATTTGTCACATTTTAAGATGGGTAATATACATTGTGTTTTCCATTCATTTGGAACTATTTGATTTTTCCAAAGACTGTTAATTATATTTAAAAATGATTTTTTACTAGAACTATGTAAATTCTGAATCATACTATAAGAATAATTATCAAGACCTGGTGTAGTGTTGCGTCTAGAGCCTAGTGCTATTTCTAATTCAGTACTGGTAAAATCTTTAATTAATATCTGGCTATTACTAAGATCATTATTTTGTGAAAATAATGTATTTAAAGAATTCATGTCAATCTTATCTGTATTAGTTAACTTATTAATAAAGGATGGGATCCACTCATCATTCTTGAAACAATTTCTATTAGTAGCTACTCTTTTAAACCTACGTATATAGTTCCATATTTTTGTCATAGGAGTGGTTCTATTTAATGACTCACAAAGATTTTTCCAACTATTTCTTTTGTTCTCATTTATAATCTTTTTTTTCTGAGCATCTATCTTTTTATATTCAATAAAGGAATTAATGTCATATTTTTGTCTATATGTTTTTAATGCCTCTCTAGACTTCTCTACCATATTTTGACATTCATCATTCCACCATGGGGCAGGAACTTTTAATTTAGAATTGGACTTCCTCTTACACATCAATGGTATACATATGTCTCTAAGTTCATTCAAAAATTTGCAAAAAGTATTATAATTTTCTAATGGATCTTTATTGTTAAAAGTATAATTTAAAATAAGATTTTCTGATTGGCATAAATACTTATCCCAATCTACTTTATGAAACAAATATCTCTCCATATTTTCATTAACAGAGTAACTGTGTGGCTTAATGATAACATCAATAAAAGTAGGATAATGGTAACTGCCCAAGGGATCAGTTCCAACATACCACTCACACAACGGGGCTATTTCTGAGCTGACTGTGGTGACGTCTATAGCAGATTGATTTTTATTTGGGGCTTGCACAGTTGTTGGCGAACCTGTGTTTAAAATACATAAATCCAACTCATCAAATAAACTGTACAAATCATTACCTCTAGTATTTGATGCAGCGCATCCAAAGGCTAGATGATGAGCATTAAAATCTCCAGATATAATGCAAGGTTTCGATAATCTATTGATTATATTTCTAAGTTTATGAATTTTAATATTTTTATACCTAGGAGGACAATAAAAAGTGATGATGGACAAAGGACCAAGATCTGTGATAAGTGAAACTGCTACTGCCTGTATATCTTCATAAAAGTTAATATTGTTACGTACCGGGTTCTTAATTTGATAAATACCAGTCACACTTTCGTGCAATAAGGTGTAATTATATTTATTGACCAATAACGCACTTTACACAACACAACAAACACTATCGATAATTAACTATCGATACTCGCACTAATTAACAACACTAATTTACTCCGTTATAGTAACACTGTCCACACCGTTAAGCTTATTTCCGTAATCCGTATATCACTGCACTGTCGTATTTAATTTCTTCGCTCTAGTATTTCGCTTGTTCTCGCTTTAGTTCTTCGCACTCCAATGAATCCGTAGCACGCGTCGCTCTTTATATATGCCAAATCTCAAATACGCGAATATTACAGAAAGTTCTAGTACCACATTCTCGAAAAGTCGATATTCGAGAAACATCTAGTAATTCCTTTTTTTACTTATTAAAATACTAGTAACGCCATCTGTTATCTAGTAGTGGCAAACCCTATCTCCTACTTGCGAACAGATGTCGTAACATTACCCCCTCCTTACATTAATACTCGTCCCGAGTATTATTGCTTCCATGGTACTTCGCAAGTCGATCGATGTGAACTATTTTCGAAGCCCCTCTAGGTTGGCGTTGAATTCTGTACGTTACATCGTTTATTCTAGTGACCACCTTGTACGGTCCTTCCCACCTATTTTGTAACTTAGGGGACTTCCCTTTCTGGCGAGTTGGATTGTGTAACCAGACGAGCATACCCTCTTCGAAACGCGGCGTGTTAGCTTTACGGTCATATCTGGTTTTCATCTTTTCACTAGCATGTAAACCATTTTCACGCACTAGGGAATGTACATCTTGCATTCTTTCCCTCAGCGGGCAACTTAATCTCAAATGGCCCCTTTTCCCGCAGCCATAACAAATCGGTCCAGTACTCCTTCCGACGGGTGCTTTAATGACCTTGACGTCCTCATTTGCTTCCGCAATCTCACGAAGTCGATGAGTTTGGCGCGTATCCTGGCGGCAAGCTTCAACTTCTAGAGCGTTCGCCAAGGCATCCTTGAGAGACGTGTGGTGTTGAAGTCTCACCGCTGTTCTCACTTCGATATCTCTGATGCCGTCGACGAATGCTTGCACCAGGTTCATTTCCACCATCTTCGGATCTACACTGGGATAGGCCTTGCGGACGAGCTTCTCGATTTCAAGGGCCCACTGCTGAAGTCCCTCTCCGGAACGCTGGACCCTATCACGCAGCTGAGCGCGGAACACGTGCTCCAGGTGTCGCTCTCCATAGCGAGACTCCAACGCATCCAGCAGGTCCTTGAAACCACCACTCGGAGTCGGCAGCGCCTCTATTACTGACAGTGCTTGACCTCGGAGCGCCACCGTCAGTGCAGTCAAACACTGTTCATCAGTCCAACCATTGGCAGCCGCAACAGTCTGGAACTGATGTCTATACGCCGACCAGGATGTTGTTCCGTCGTAGGGAGGAACCTTTACACGAGGACCATGGACAGCTACTACATTCTCACCGGAGACAACCTTGACCGGTCGTGATTCAAGCTGCAGAACCCTTTTCTCCATTCCGCGGAAGTCGGTCTTCATGTCATCGATATCTTTCTCAATAGTGGTTACCTGCTCCTTCATCTGCTCTACGTCTTTTTCCACAGTAACCACCCGACCACTGACTTCATTGACCGCAGTGAGAACTTGTGAGAACTTAGTTTGCTGTTCCTCGCGCAACTCACGAACTTCTTGTTTCACAACACCCTGTACCTCCGAATGTATGTTTTTTTTAACATCCTGTACCTCCGAATGTATGTTTTTCACAACATCCTGTATGCTTTGTTGTGCTTCACGCATGCTTTGAAACATTTCAACTATCATCGTCAAGTCAGTATTAGTTGCGGCCGCCGGCGCCGTTGATGTAGACGGCGCGTTAGTCACCGCGGACGTCTCCTCTGGAATGTCACTCCGAGGGTTCGTGACCGATGAACTCATTTCCGACAGCTGTTCACCCTCTGCGGCTTTCTGAGCGCGTGTCTTCACACCCTCTCTTCCGTCTTCCTTCGGCATAACTGGCATCTTCAAATCCCACTTCTGACACCAATTGTTACGTACCGGGTTCTTAATTTGATAAATACCAGTCACACTTTCGTGCAATAAGGTGTAATTATATTTATTGACCAATAACGCACTTTACACAACACAACAAACACTATCGATAATTAACTATCGATACTCGCACTAATTAACAACACTAATTTACTCCGTTATAGTAACACTGTCCACACCGTTAAGCTTATTTCCGTAATCCGTATATCACTGCACTGTCGTATTTAATTTCTTCGCTCTAGTATTTCGCTTGTTCTCGCTTTAGTTCTTCGCACTCCAATGAATCCGTAGCACGCGTCGCTCTTTATATATGCCAAATCTCAAATACGCGAATATTACAGAAAGTTCTAGTACCACATTCTCGAAAAGTCGATATTCGAGAAACATCTAGTAATTCCTTTTTTTACTTATTAAAATACTAGTAACGCCATCTGTTATCTAGTAGTGGCAAACCCTATCTCCTACTTGCGAACAGATGTCGTAACAATATCTAGTTCAGTATATTTTAAAGTATTTTTAATAAGTATACCTACTCCTCCGAAGCCAGTATTAGAGTTTTTGTAAAGACAATTATAACGTGGAAAATGAGCATGGCTGTTTGAAGACTTTAACCATGTTTCATTAGCTAGATAAATGTCTACTTTATTTTCAAGTAGAAATTGTTTTAAAAGGGTTTTTTTACTATTAATACTCTGTATGTTATGCTGCACTATTCTTATAAAGTTATCCATTATTTGGTTTTAAGATTATTTAATAAAATTTCTTTAATTTTCTCTGTGTTTCTTGGTGTATCATTGCTATTCCCTATTATTACCAATGTTTTAATTATGGCATTAATTATATCCATGTTATTTACTATGTCATGGTGTTTTACATTATTATTTGTACATTGGACTGCTTCGGTTATTTTTCTAGGCAAAGGTGGAAAAGACTTAACATTTGTATTGTTACTAACTATGTTTGCATAGCTTAGGGTTTTCTTTTTATTAATTTTAGCTTGTTTAATCGGACATGTTTTAGATATTGCCAAATGGCCCCCCCCACAATTACTGCATTTAATTTCATTTTCCTTATTACAGTCTTTGTAGGAATGCGCACCGGCACATATGGAACATATTTGATTATTTTTACAAATTTTTGCTGAATGGTTAAACTTTAAACATTTAAAACACTGGAGCAGAGGAGGAATGTATGGAGACACTTTTGACCTCCATCGGTCCAAATAAATAAACTCTGGTAATGAACTAGATACAAAAGTGACAGAAATTGATTTTAATGGAAATAAATTACCATCTTCATCCTTCTTCATGAATCTCCTTATAGAAATAATTTCATATTGGCAGGATAGGGATCTAAAAAGGTCCTCATTACCCATCTCTTCGGGCACAAACTGTACCACTCCCACTTTCTCGACAAAACTACTTGGAATGAATGCCCTGATACCATGCTTTTCTATCAATTGTTCGCTGTAGTTTAAGAAATCATTGGCAGCAGTTGATTGTTTGAAATTAATTTTCAGTTTGTAAGCATTAATCCTGTTCATTTCATATTGCCCTTTGATATATTTGCTAAATAGCGACTGAACCTGAATGGGGTCTCTATTACCGATTTTGTCATCGTTAACAGATGCCACGAACACTGCATATTCATTCAATATTAAATTATCAGGATAAACTCTGATATAGTTTGCTTTAATGAATGGTTTATACTTATCCATATTACTGGTAATTTTGCTGTCAATTTTTCGCTTCTTAGTATTTGGCGCCACACCGCCACTATCGGTGGGCATTTTGATGGTGAGAACTAACCAAATAAATTAAATTTACTACTTTAATAATCAATTTAAATATTTAACAAATTTTAAACTCCCGCTCTCGTAGACTTCCCGCCAAAAAGTCTCTTCGGTCATGTCATTGTCATTGGTTGTTTTTTTTAGTTTAGTTTAGTATTGCCATATTCATGTCGACGTTTTTTGTATGAATTTAGATGATCTGTGGTTTAATTTGCATGTTGCATGCTTGCTTGCTTGATTTCATTATTCATTTCGTAACGTAATGGGTACCTTCATAGGTACTTTATTTTGTCATAATATTAGTGTTTACTCATGAATTTATGTTTAATTTGAAAGCATTAACACTCTTCTCCTGATCTAAGTGCGTTTTAAATTTCAAATGTTTATATCAAATTAAGTGGATAAGTTCCAATGGACCAATATAATACAAGTGTTTTAAATAAAAAATTGACAAGACAGGTTTAATGATTGAGCCCTAGCTCTACGATGAAATTCCCATTAATCTGGCATCTCAGAGGCAATGGGATGAGCCCCTCTGCCGTCAAGTTCAAGCAAATCTCTTAAGTACAGCTCTTGACTTAGCGGAGCGGGCGCGTCTTTTGGCTTGCTGTAAGCTAAATCAGATTCGGGGCACTGTTTGAAAGTTCTAACATCAAGGAATCTTGGTACTTTGCTTGATAGAGGCTCATTTTCTTTAGCCATGGGTCTGCAATTGGGTACAAAGTTGACAAAAACCATCGCTGCCTATGCAACGCGTTGTGGAGTTTCAGTGAATCAGTGATTACCACGGTTTATCATGTCTCCGCAGCGATGTTCGAATACCACGCCGTGCTGCACTCAACAACATAATCAAAAGGGCCCGTACTACCAATATGCTGATGATGCCAAGAGACCGGTTGGTATGTCTCTGTCTTTATTGAAAAATGGGAGGATACTAGTGTGGGATGCTACTTGCAACAAGGTCCATTTGTCGAGGTCTGCGACTAGGGCCGGCAGCGGCAACTGAGGCTGAGGGTCTCAAAAAACGAAGTACAGCAATTTAGAATAATAAAATATTTATAATTCTTTTGCCTTTGAGACCCTTGGTCTGTGAGGCCCTATCGATAGTAAATTTTTCAAAGAAATTTCGACGCTCTTACAGTGAGGTAATGCAGCCAGCCTCTTATGAATATAGTTTATATGCGACTTTATGGGAAACATCACAATTAAACTTTGGACTATTTGGTACACAAAGGTAAGATTGGCCTTTTTCCGACAATGACAATGTGTATAAAACTAACAAGTCAGTGTCAATGTCATATAGTAAAACGATATGTTGACGGCTGATGTTGACAGCTAGTCTTGCTGTTCTTGTCGTTTCGTATTCGTTCGTAGTGTGTGCGTGCACTTTTCATTTTCATTCATTGTTGATTGTGTTATCAACAAGACTTCAAGCCTCTTGCTGCTGTCGTAACTCAATCAAACTCGAAAGTTAAGATTCGGTAACTCGCGGCCAGATCAGGATTTTGTTAAGTATCATAATCACTCTCAGACTTTCGCAAGTTATTGGATTCATTTTTAGTGAACTACAAAAAAGTGTTTCGGTTTTGTTTAGCTTTCATATTCTTGAACTTCCCTCAAGGAACAATACATGGTAGTGGTACGAAGTGAAATAACATTAGTATTAAAAATGAAACATGCATTCAAACGAAATGCAAAAAAGTGTATCAGTGCAAGTAGATAGTGATTTCGCCCTTTTGTTACCGAGCGGCGCTTATGAAATTAAGAAAATGGAACCAAGACCCAAGTTAAGAAGAGTGATTCTATTCTGTTTGTTACTATGCCTTTTTGGTATGCTGGCCTTCGGGTATTTCTGCCCAGATCAGGTAAGATATAAATTAATCATTGTGTTTACTAAAAACAATAATTTAGCTCATGGGGTTTGCATCACTAGACATGAAAAGAATTGATACTGAAATGCTAGGCTGCCAAGCATATACCTCTTTTTGCTCAGAAATCCATTGCTATAAATGATAGCATTAGTATATGTGCATCAACAACATAACCTATGTTTTCGATGTTATGTGTAAAAAAAACACTAGTGGGTGGTCCTACATAAATACTGGTATGTTTATTGACACTAATTTCTGATGAGACTTTAAATCACACTTGTACATTTCTCTGTTCCATCACAAGTTTGTATGAATAGAAGCATATTATTATACTAGGAATGTATGTTGAATTGGATCAGTTAATTTTTAAACTTACCAACTACTTATAAGACATTAAATCATATTAATATTTTTTGCCTTGCACCATTGCAAGTTTGTGTAAATGGTAGCATATACAAAGAATGTATGTTGAATCAGATTATTAATAATTAAATCTGTAAGCAAAATCGGCGATAGGCCTGCCCCCTATCACGTGAGTACACTGTCCATGCAAAACGTGGGTACTCTGAACACCAGGTGACAAAGTCACGTGATGTTCAGAAGTATTAGAACTTCTGCCAACCCCTTCGGGGATATTCGGCGTGAATGTTTATGTTATGTTATGTTATGTAAGCAAAATCACCTCTAAAACTAGTAAAATATTTAAACTGTCAATAGTATGGGGATGTGCTTAGAAGTAAGACCAATGGAATTTTGGTCAATTATAGAATACATAGTTGAAAGGTTTTTTTTCTTGGTATTGGCAAGTAACAAAAAGACTTGAAAATTTAATATTGTCTGAGCATTAGCCATAATAGAATGGGTATGATAAGATATTATAGTTCAGTCCTTCTCATTTGGCACGTAAATAGATATGAGAAATTATATTTTGATTTATAAACTATCATAGGAATAAGCTGTCTTCACAACAGTGTGGCTGCAACATGAGGTTGTAGTGGAACCTCTTGCAGTTAAATGACTAGGTTATCACATTTATAAAAGGGTTAGCCACATTTTATGAATGTATATTTTTGATAAAGGAACTATACATAATAACAGATTTTAGGAATGAATCTCTAATTTACAATTATTAACATATATCTGATATATAATGGGTCATTCTGAATAAACATTGAGAGGTCATCCACATGGCTAATATGGCAGTGTTCATAACAAGCTTTGAAAGAGTTGTCCCCTTTTTGTGTTCTGAATCAACATAATATTTAAATTAAATACATATTGCTATCAATACAATATTATATTAATAATAAAATATTTTTGTGTATGTGTTCGATGGGTTCCTTTTTTGACGAATACTTATTTAATATATTAACTAGTGGTCCGCCCCAGTCTGGCACAGATGAGGCAAAGTATTTGTAACTGCTTACCCCCTACAATATTTAGTGTGATGATAACCAGCCTATGTTGCTCAATATAATAGTATTACAATTATACAATATAAGTGAGAAAAATATTATGAAACCTCATCTCATCACTCACTCACCTAATATTAATCCTGGGAAAATCCTTTATAGGAAAATGCTTTAATGTTATTTATTATTTTATTTCCTTTTTTTTTGGAAGTTTAATAGACTAATACAAACAATATAATACTAACTAAGAATACACAATGCCATTTACAAATCTTCACCTATAGAAAAAATGCATTATACTTACAGAACTAAAAGATTTAAGTAAAATTTAAATAATTATAATATTGAGGTGAGGGTACAAATATATCTTATAATCCTGTATACATGGTGAAGGTCATAGGAAAGTAAATTGGTGTGTATATTACTCCTTTATTAACTCCAAAATGATTGTAAAACTTGGACGGAATTGCGTCACAAAATCAGATAAAACAAAACGGCAAGTGAGAGTTTGACTCGCGCACGCAGAGTTCTGCACTATTATAAAAAACAACAAAAAGCAATTTGTATAGGACTCCCATTCAACACTAACTTTAATGTAACGTTATTTTTTTTTTATAGCGAATCTTATAATATGTATATATTATTTGGATATTTTAAGCGTCTATCTGTTAGCGTGCTGATATCAAGATCGTGCGAAACATACCTATGGCTATGATAGGTAGCTAGAGTTTCCGCATTAATCTTTCCTCAAATTCAATCGAAAGTAAAATATTGTTAGTGTTTTGTATCCAGCCGCATCCCCCAACAGCCACTTAAAAGCCCCATAACCTCAGTCACCTCGTACTATTCTAATACTACTCAGATATCGCGCAAAAATGATAAAAAATGATAAATTTCGCATGGAAAAATATTTTGTGTCGGTCTTGGGTACTAACAAATAACTACAGCAACCAACAATCCCTTTAAGCTTGACGACGACGCGCAGTTTCATAGGAAAATTCACTGTTTTCTATATTTCCGTTAAGAATTGTTCATATTGTCTAATGTATCTCTATTTATTTATTCTTATTTGTTATTCGTAGTTGTAGACTTAGTTGTTAAAAAGTTAGCTGGTTACCGTATCGTCCAATACAATAACTTTCACGAAGTAGTAGAACTAGTCTTGTTCTTAGCCACTTAGCTTAAATTACGGAATAATCACATTCTGAACCACTTTCGTGTTACAAGAATTCAATCCGGAATAGGTATCGCAAAATATTGTCCACCACTCATTTAAACAATCCATGAGAACAAATGGATCAGTACTATTTGCATTCTAAACAACGTCATCACTTAATCATCGTCACTCAAAATTCAAGAACCAAATCTTTTGAAAACAAGAGTTGTTTTGAATAACGCGATAAAATAAAAAAAGTGTAAAATAAGCCTGTATACTTTAGTTTAGACAAAAAAAAATTTTCTTCATACTAGTGGATCGTCCCAGCTTGTTTCTTTCTTCAGTCTCTGCTCAAGCATTGTGAAATTTAGCGCAATGTTTTCAATTTATTAAATTTATAGCACTCCCTAAACAGTGTAGTTTGGTGACTTTGAATGCGCTTTAATGAAAGGTTCAGTATTTCCATTTAATAGCAAATTTTGGAATAAAACGCCATGAAGTGTTTATAACAATCTAAAAAATAGTCATTACGTTATGAAGGATGCAATTACTGGCGCCATCTAGTATGTTATATGTAAATTAGTGAAGATTTGGTTTCGATTACGGGCGCGATGGCTTATTTTATGTATAATTTCGGTGTTTGTCTATCGATTTCTATGATTCTTTTTTTATTGAATAGGTAATAATGTTACCTTATTTAAATTAGGGATGAGTGAGAGGTTTACAAACGTAAGAGTAAACAAATATAATCAGGATGTACCGAACTGCTAAGCTATCAGGAATTACACGTGTTATTGTGAGTCAACCGTAAAAGATAGACATATACTGTCGAGGATTTTTTTTTAGATAATTTTATGAAGAATATTTCCGCCACACATGATTTCTATGTAAGTTTAACCATTAAGGCTGCACATGCGACGGAAGCTTAAAAAATGAAGTAACTTCTCCCGTTTTCCCCAAATTTCCCAAAATTCCCCTTTACTTCTCTGCTGGAAAGTATACAAAAACCTGCGCAGGAGTATCAAGAATAATTGTACCAAGTTTCGTTAAAATCCGTCGCGTAGTTTTTGTTTCCATAAGGAACATACAAACCGACAGACAGACAGACAGACAGACAAAAATTTTACTGATTGCATTTTTGGCATCAGTATCGATCCCTAATCACCACCTGATAGTTATTTTGAAAATTTATTTCATGTACAGAATTGACCTCTCTACAGATTTATTATAAGTATAGATATGTAGATTATATAATGTTTTTTCAACTTTTACCTTTTCCAAATGTCTTTATTTTATTGTATCATTGGAGTGCATTTTATAAGCCTTACTTATGGCGAATAAATCTTTCTTTCCCTCTTTAAACGACATTCTCGATTGTCATCATCCCGAAACTTTTTGACGTCCAATTATTTTAAATCTTTGGAGGAATTGTAAAAGTTGGCACCCGCAGAAAGGCAGCCACTTTAATTTCGCTTCTTATTATTCTGTTTTTTTAAAACACAAGTTGGAAGTTTACGTTCAATCTGCAAGTCAAAAAAGTTGCCACTCCCACAGTTGATAAAGTTTTCGTTTGGCGAAGATCGATAGCCATTATATAGAATTATAGATAGATAGGTAGATGATTAATTTACTCATAATGTTTCGATCGGAATAGCACTACCCCGTAGCTTTGCGCAGATATATAACGTGACTATGTTGAATGACTGCCGAATTTGGTTGAATCATAACCACACCAATCATCCTTTATTTTCTTATCTTGGTTTCTAAAGCTAGCTGAGTAACTTAACATGCTGTGGCTCTGACTATATTTTATTGGGATTTATAGCTATGAGTGTATCTAAAAAGTAGATAGATAGATAGTCTAGATAGATAGGGAGTCTTTTTTTCATAAATACTGTTTCGCCTAATTACACCATGTGTTTATGCTTGATTTCATTTATAAATATTTATACGAGTTAAAAGCAGTTTTGATCGATAGGAATTTCCAATTACAACGCTCTAACTTACTTTATGGGATTCGTAGCGGTGAGTACCTATGCAGTTTGCAGACTTGTGTAAATTTCCGAAGTTTGGTGTGGTGTGGGCGGGCGGGCAGTCATCGCAAGCTCTGCTTGGGCGGTACACGATATTGCAACGTTGCACGCTACACCTGCACTCGGTCACAAACCGCACGGGAATGTTTGGCTAAGTTTGGACTAGTATGAGTTGACTCATCTAGGGGAGCCGCCCCGTGTTCGTAGGGATGCCATTGCTAAATTTATTATCTGATAAAATTATGGCGGTGAGAATACGATACTAGACCCTGAATGCCACGTTTTAACAGGATTCCTGGTCGGTTATGTATTTATAGTGATTATGAGACAGAAATAACAGAAATTGTTAAAAATATGGTAAAAACTAGGAATTGACAAAAAATCCATTATATTCTGATGTTAGTAACATTTAACCTTTTCTTTATATCAGAAAAGAAGTAAATTTAAGCATTTTAAGTTTAAGCATTTTAAGTGATTGTTGGGCAATGTGAATTGACTTTCATTGGCTGGCTTTAATACATTTACACGATGTTCCCCACTCGAACCCAAAATAGGCTGAAGAACTTTACATTCTCAGGCTCTAGCTTATCCTTTTTGGGATTTATATACTAGAGTCTTTTTTCTTCGCACTTACGTAGACAAGGATAGCGTTCTTCTGTACTACACATGAAGCTACTAACTAAACAGGAGAGAGTACTCACAAAAATATGGTAAACAAAAATGCAATTTATTACCATGCAATAAAGTTAATTATCTTTTAAAGACTGTCAAGCAGAGAAACGTCCTAGAACGAGAGCCGTGTGAGAGAGAAGTGTGTCCCGCTCGCACGGTTGCCAGTCGAGATTAAGTTTAAAGAAAAACAAATTAAACTTATTTATAGGGAGTATTTTATAAAAAGCAGGTTATAAACTGTTCCTTTTTTGTATTTTATTTTATTTATTATTGTCGCCTATCGATTTGGAGATAAATAATTGGTTAAGTTTGGCAAAAGGGATATTAATATTTGTCACGGGTATCCCCATCGAAACAAGATAAATGTGGTGTCCACAATTTATCATCTGTTTGAGTGTTTTGGAGCTTTTATCATTTAATAGTGATAAATATGGGTTCATGATATGGAACAATAAATAAAATAACCTGTATCATCTCGAACTTTACCACATGAATGCATTAAACGATTTGAATTTGGTTTTGCTCAAAAAGTGGCTGAGGAAATTTTAATTCTCAAGCACTGGCTACCCATTCTTTTATAATCTATTAATTAAGAATAAATATGTATAAAAAACACGTTGATTTACCAAAAACAATGTATATATGTAAATATAAGTGTTTTTATAATATATTTTTTTATAATGTATGTATGTAAATATAACTAATAAATAAATAATAATAAGCATAAGCATAAACGTTCACGCCGAATATCCCCGAAGGGGTTGGCAGAGGTACTAATACTTCTCCTCGGGTATACGCCCCCGTCGCTCTGCCAATTGAGCTACCGTGTCAAAGGCTGCATCAGGTCCCCACATGAGGTTTTCATGAACAAAAACATTCAAAATATGTAAATATAAGTGTTTTTGTATCCTTTAGAGGAACTCTTATTTAAACACCAACAGATGGTCACCCTACTTAAAACGAGACACAGTTAGCTAGTTAGCCATCCTTTTTCAGGACACTTTAGGTCGCCAGCGCGCGTTCCTGTTTAAATAATACTTCCATGGTACTACACTTTAGATCATGCTTTAATTTTAATATGACACATGAAATAAAAGCAGTTGGGAATCATTATTGTAACCTTAAATCCAAACCAAACCGATATGATGTTACGTTACAAAGTTACGATAAAACTTGCAACTGTAGGGTGTTAAATTTTGAATTAAATAAACAAGGTCCACGAGCACACTGGAACACTCTATTTCAGTACATTCATTCCATTTTCTTTCCATTTCAAATTGCGCTTTATAGCTCTTTCATACGCATCGCAAGTGGCTTGCCAACCCTTTTATAGTCTTTAGTATTCTACTCATTATTCACGGGAGACAAAGGGTGATATTGTGTCGGTACAAGCCGAGGCGGTTTGTGTGCATGTTGGCTTATTTGGCGTAACAGCGCCTGATTTAGCATTACTTTCTTTATCGGAATATTGAGCGCCTGGCTGTAGACATGCAGCGTATCTCATATTTAACATACATACATACATATACTCACGGCTGTAAATCCCTAGAAGGGGTAGCCAGAGCTAAGGAATTAGAAATTCCTTAGCCACTTTTGGAAATGTGAATGGGGAGAAATATAAATAGGTAAATAACAACATAAAAATAATCACGGAAGTCCAATGGGTAGAACACCCTAATAAATAAAGGCAAGGACAATTTCGATGGGACGGGGACCTCGCTGGCGTCGCATTTTTTTCCTTTATTTATTACTAATAATCCCCATATTTGTAAGGTTTTCATGAACAAAACATTATAATTATGTGGTAGAACATCCGACTATGATGCAGACAGGCGTGGGTTCAAATCCCGGCCCGGGCCCACACCAATTTGTTTTTTCTTAAGTCATATTTGTGGTTAGTTATTATGGTTGTTAACGGCGAGGGTAAATATGGTAAGGAAACCTACATGGCTATGTTTTACTTAGACAATAGGAAATAAGCCTGCCCCCTATTATGTGAGTAAGCAAAACGTGGGTACTCTGAATACCAGGTGACAAGGCACGTGATGTTCAGAAGTATTAGTACCACTGGTAACTCATTCGGGGTTATACGGCGTGAATGTTTGATTTTTGACAACAACGTACAGATTTATTCGTCCAAATACATAGTTAACAAATGATTCGCCATTGGCAAATATTTTGAAAGTTCAGTATTTTCAATGATTAACAGCCTACCCCCGTGGTACACGAATCTATGGTACCAATCCCTAAATACCCCTTCATGAAAATCCGTACTTATTCCTAATGTTATACGTGCAGGGTGCAGGTAGGAGATGTTGGTCGCATATTTTCTCCATTTCCCCTTCTATTTTTAAAATATCATTCCACTTTTGTACAAAACTTGGCATATTGTAGCGCTATTTCAAACGCTTGGCAGCGCGTTTTCGATAAGAAGAATTTACAGCTTTACAGAACTGCTATCGTTGTGTCCACTCCGCTTATGGTCAGGGCGAGATGGTCGGCCTGCCGCGACCGAGTTCTGTCGTGAATTGATAATGTGCCCGATAACACCCGGTGTACGTTGGGCTGTGTTTGCGATTCGGACCAACCTTGTTTCCAACTGACACTGGCACTAATACAAATGAATTTGTTACGTGTACGCCATTTATCTTGATTTGTGGAGTTAAAGATGAGATTTTAGGGACTGGATTTAGTAAAACCAAGGGAGTTGCCAACTCAACTCAAAGTTCTCGCCTTGAATCCCCCAGGGTGGCAGAGGTACTCGTGATATAATTGTCTCCTGGTGTTCAGAGTACACCTGCCTTAGCTTCGTTTACAGCAATCAATCTTCTCATACACGTTCTTTTATTCTTCATACTTCGGACGCCTACTTTTTGAGTACACTCTCTTAGGTCCAAATGTACCTTCCGAGGTCGTCCTCTACTAAGATTCATTTATTATAATTCAATTTATAACTAACATTAAACCTCCTTAACCAATTTACTATCATCCATCCTCTCTATGTGCCCAAACCATCATTTCATTCCTTTTACAATATCATCTTACACCGCACCTTTCACGAATTACGTCATTCCTCACACGATCACATAACCTTATATTACAAACTTTTCCGAGGGTGCTCATCTCGACTGCATTCACTCTGCTCTCATGCTTCTTCTGCCACACCCCACATTCGCGGCCATATATAAGCGTAGTAACTAGAACCGCATCATGCACTGCCATTCGGGCCTTTTCGGACACCAACTCACTGGACATTGGACTAATCAGTGTTCCATTAATCGCATTACCCTATTTCACTCTCCTACTAATAGATAAATAGATCAATATATTTTTACCATAAGCCGTATATAAATTATAACATATTGATTAACTCTTTTCCGTGTTTGAGCGTGTTTATATCAAAACCAAACACAAATTCTAATATTCCTCCAGTACTAATTAAATGTATATTTGCTCAGCTCAAAGCCACCAAACACAACTATAAGCAATTAGGGCAGTGCGGTGACTCCGCCAAACCAGCAATTTCAAATATCAATGCACCACACACCACGCTCAGTTTCGCATTTATGTTTTACTCAGAATTCAATATTCCATATACTTACGGTTGTGAATTCTAAAAAGGGGTATTCTTTTGGAAATAAAGTGGCTAATGATCGTATATATAAGGGTTTTTGCTGAGTGGTTAGTGATGTTGTTCCGGCCATATCGGTCGCCCAACCATCATTAGAAAGTCCCAAACCATTTATCGTCCCATATACTAACTTCACTTTGTCTCTTGCAGTATTAACACGAATCATAATTCAAGCCGTTGAGGCTATAGCGGGGTAGAAATCCACCTGTACTAAACATACTTAAACCACCATTTATACTTTAATTTTTACCAGTGACATGAACATACTTTTGAAGCGGTCGGGTAAATAACAAACGATATATATATAATCTTAGTAGCTGACCCGGGAAGCGTTGTTTTGGCATATAAACTATTTCTAGGGAATGAAGCCTATTAAATAAAAATATTTTTTTTAGCTTGGACAGCCCTTATCATTAAGGAGTATAAAAAATAGTTATAAATCATCATATTCTCGGAGCTATCGAGTGTGTATGCAAAACCCCATTTAAGTGGGTTCATTCGTTTCGGAGACGTTTGGTGATGAACACTGTGATGAGTGAATTTTATATATTAAGTTTACCCCGTTTTTTATTCAAAACCAGCTATTTGAAATGCGATCGCACCACACACCATGCTCAGGCCTACATTGATGTTCAATCTGAAAATTAACTGGCAACAAAATAATCATTATAATAGAACAACTCGACGAGGCGCCATCTCGAGTTTCACATGACAGCCAGTGTTTTATTACACCGAGTATCACCTAACGTTCTTGAGGTGCAGTCAAAATGGAAATTAACCTCATTATTAGAAATTTATTAGTTTTGCTAGTTTAATTTAGTTTGCTGTGTAGTGTCGGCTTAGAATAACACTATCCCATTTCTTCCGGTGGGTGTACGTAAGAGGCGACTAACGGTATTGGGGCTTTTAAGGGATTTTTGGGCGATGCGGTTGGAGACCCATCACCAACAACCTTTATTTCACCATCTTTTCCCCACGCAAATTCCAAAAGTGGCTGAGGAATTTCTAATTCCTTAGCTCTGGCTACCCCTACCAGGGATTTATAGCCGTGAGTATATATGTATGTATATTAGTTTACTTATACTAACGTCTTTAATTAGGTATTGGGTAGGCAGCAAAAATATGTAAGATTTTGGGGTAAGCCGATGGTGTTTCAGAAGTGTATCTGTTGGGATATGGCGTAGAGAGAGTTAATATCAGTCTACCCCTGTGGGAAGTCAAAGTTTTTTTTTATATGAATATTAGCTGTGTAGTGGAGTTTCTATAAATGATGACTTTCCATTTTGTCTTTCCAATTTATTATCTTTCCCCTATTTAAAATGGTATCCTGTCGATTGTAATCTTACGTGTTAATTACATATTAAATAATGAGGCATAACTTAATTAGTTTATAAACATCATATTCACGAATGTAGCCAAAAAGAAGCAAGTTATTGGAAACAGATTTTTCTTAATTCCTACCATCTGTCCCTTCTCAACTTCCAAATATGGCTGAGGAGGTTCTAGCTCTGAAGCTCTGACTACCCCTTTTTGGGATTCATGACCGTGAGTATATACATGTATGTATGTAGAAATTCCTCAACCAATGACTGAATCTCACTGATGTGTTGGATTGCGTGTGTTGTTTTACGAAATTTCTTGAGGAACAGGAATTATTGACTTTAAATGTATCGTGTTTGCTGTCAAAATAAAGAGCTTAAAGAGGCCATTCTGAAAATATATGAGACTTCGTCGTGACTTCTAAACGGTTGAGGTTATTTTTGGTCACGATGCAGTGTATCGGTGAAAAGCGGAAATATAGATTGTCCGTTAAATGGGTGCACTATCCAGGTAAAATGATAGTCTTGACACTTGGAGATAAAAACTACGAAATATTGTTTTTCTGCTACCCTTTTTGGGAAACATGTTTGTATATCGTTTTATTATTGTTTCAAAAGCTTGAAATTAGTTCTAACTACTTATGCGATCTACTGCGGTTAGAAGGCAAAATATATACAGATTTCGGAAATTGTAATAATCTGATCGTACTCTTTTAACAGTTTTACACCAACAAAGGCTAACATTCCCTTTTAAGCAAACAATTTAGTATACAAAATTTATTATATTCTACCAGCATTTCGTTCATCTCCGGCATGTTATTCGCATGTTATATGATTGTTAATAAATCGCTGTGTTGAGCTAATGAGCTGTCGGCAGCAATTCGAGCAGCCTCTGTATGGCCACGAGCTATTTAGCGTTAGCATCGATCGCATTTACGCTCACCGACTGCTATCTGTTTTTGACGATGTTGTTTGTATGAGTTTGTGGAGTGGGTGATATTGAATACTAAATTGTTTTTAGAAGGGTAGGTAGCTCTTCTGAAGCTACGGATTATGCACACATATAGTAACGGCTATTAATCCCAAAGAGGTAACCTGAGAGGTAACGAATTACTTTAGCCACTTTTGGAATGTGTTGGGGAAAAGATTTAGAAAAAATATTGTTGGGTTACACTAACATCATGACTGATTATATTCTGGAGCTATGCATTCATTTCGGTCTTATTATATGAATCATTTGTGTCCGTCATTATAGGAACAAAGATACAAACCCTTGGGACTGCGAGTATACTTATCAGGTACAAAATATCTGCTTTGCTAAACACTTTTGCCCAACTCTCCTGACAACATAATGGTAAAATAAAAAAATCTAATACCAAATTTGGCTTATTTTTTAACTTCTGAATATGGCAGAACATCAAAATACGAATATCTCGGAAAATTAGGAATTATTTGTATTCACATACCATTGGAATTGCTGTCGATAAATAGTTAGAAAGAAGTGTTATATTATAAAATTTAAGAAATTATAAATAAAACAAATTAAATTCACTTTAAGGTACCAAAAATTATGTCACTTAAACTGTAAAATTCAAAAGTTGAAAGCACAAAATTATCAATAATAAAAACAAAATACCAGACTAGTAATGGTTTCTCGATCAGCAAAAAAGTTGAAAAGATGTTAACTTTAGATTTATAAAAAAATGTTAAACTTTTTTTAGCCCAACGTAAAAAAGAGATTTACGGCAGTAGATCGCAATTAAAGTATTGTATTGTAATCCTTGGACGGATATCGCGATTGAAAAGGGGTTCAAACAAAGACACCTAAATTATTCATTATGCTGGTTCGATTGTTTGTCATGCAAAGGTGTGGCTGGCTTTATGTTCCCTAGTGGGTCAGATGCTGATCAACTATATAGAGGTGCGAGGGAGACCTGCCCACTTCATTAGTCGAAGCAGCCGTGAAAAAGCCCTTCCCCCTTCACTCCCTAGACAGTGATATTAAAAAATATTCCTTCCTTCCGTTATTACTGCTAATGCTACTCCTCAATCTACAACAACAATACCTGTTGTATTTTTTTTGGAATCTAAATGCGCTTTTTGAAGTAGTATTATTCACCTTTTGTGTCGGCCAAATTAATAATTTTCTTCAAAGTGTAACTGATGAGGGTGCCTTCTTTGTTGCGGAGTTTCCGTTTTGTGGTATAATTATTTCGCCTCTTTTCGTTTGAGTTATGAAATATGTGTTATTTTATCATTTAATTATGATGTGATGTATCTTTAAAAAATTTTGGTTAATAACCAAATATGAATACGTTGGATTCGAACGTGTATGTAATTATCTGCTTAGCTCAGCACGTATGGTATTTAAATATTATATATAATTATGTGAAAAAGTACAGCATCTAGCATTTTTGGATACGGTACTGTAACATAACATAACATAAACGTTCACGCCGAATATCCCCGAAGGGGTTGCGGCAGAGGTACTAATACTTCTGAACATCACGTGACTTTGTCATCTGGTGTTCAGAGTACCCACGTTTTGCATGGACAGTGTACTCACGTGATAGGGGGCAGGCCTATCGCCGTTTTGTACGAATACACTGTCACATGACTAAGTACAACTCAGCCATGTGGGTTTCCTCACGATGTTTTCCCCCACCGTTAACAACCATGATAAATTAACCACACATATGTCTTTAGAAAAGACAAATTGGTGTAGGCCCGACCCAGGAATTGAACACTAGTTTGCACGATAACCGAGTGTTCTACCCACTGGGCTATCACGGTTGCACTATTGAATTTTATTCAAATATCAGCTCCGTAGATTCAGATATTACCCTCAACAAACTTGCCACATCTAACTCAATTTAATATCGATATATTAAGTAGATTCACAGCTTTTTCTTTTATAATATTTTACTTGAATCCGGCTAAGCAATTTTCTCACGTTACTATCAATCTAAAACTCAACCGGTAATATCTGCATAAAGCTCCTCTTACATAAATGAGTATTAAACTATTTGCCGCGTAAGTTATAATTTTATATGAAA
Source organism: Bedellia somnulentella (assembly GCA_963576735.1). Lineage (NCBI taxonomy): Eukaryota > Metazoa > Arthropoda > Insecta > Lepidoptera > Bedelliidae > Bedellia > Bedellia somnulentella. Next base: position 14,469,259 of record OY755172.1, on the reverse strand, counting down.
GTGTGTTTCTTGTTAGGGTCTTCCGGTGGCGTTTAAATGTATAGCAAGCGGTGTCTTGGAATGGTCGCGGTGAATGCTATGAAATTTCCGATTAATTAGTGCACTATATTTGCTGATAATTGCGACTTGGTGTTCATTCGGAAATGTTGATAATTTGTATCATGTGTTACTAGTCGCCTATGCATTACATAGCCCGGTTTCATATTAGTGGCAAGAGTATAAATTCTACGGGATACTATAGCCTGTCACACTCAAAAAATGTATCTAGATTTCTGATGGTGTTTATTTTGAAATCTGTGCAGTAAATTTCGAGATTAAGTTCTACAAACATATAAACTACCTCTTTTGAAAATTGTGCTTAATACTACTACTATTTCATGAGAATCGGATCATCACATCCCTAGAATCAATACCTAACTGCAATTTATTGTATAAATCTCAATAATAAGACGATCGCAGCGTTCAGATGCGATATAGAGATATTGCTTAATATCGTGATACACATACTAAATTCAGTATTATTCATTCTAAATGTTTTCATGAAAATGTTGCAGACGACGGAGGAGCTCGAAATTTTGTACACACAGCTTAAGCACGAAATTAAATCATATTTAGATTGTATTTAAACACGCATAATAATAATTATTAACAGTCATGTTAAGATTAAAATTTACTTATAATATTTGTAAGTACGCTATAATGGACTCTTACTAACACTATAGTTAAATTTCGATCACTGATACCAAAAGTCTTGATATTAACCCTTTTTATGTGCGTTAGATAGGAACTTTGCAAAAGCTGGCACTATATAGGAACAACATGACTCCAAACCTAAAGGTAGGGCAAGTTAAAAGCACGAACAAGAGTAAACTCTCACGTTTTTTGTTGTATAAAATACATACATTTATACTTAAAACTAATTAGTCAACTGTAAATACCCGAAGGGTTGGCAAAGGTACTTGTACCTATGAACTTCGCGTGTTAGGCACCTGGTGTTTAATGTAACCGGTGACGGCGCATTCGCTTGATAGGGAGCAGGTCTATCGCCGCCTGTTTGAATAAACAGTCAAATGACTCACATCAACTGGTTATTCTTAAGATGTTGTCCCTCACCGCTAACAATCTTGCAATTTGGAAAATAACTCTCCTAGTAAATATAAATGAGGCTCAAGGGTCCATATCATCCCAAACCCTGCATGAGAATACAGTCGCGATGTTACTCGTGTACATACCACTATATATTATTCGGAACAAGCGGCTCGTGACCCGTAAAAGGCGAAACATGAATCAAATTCTTTGTCATGGCGCGCCGCAAGATTAATAGTGCAAAGTTGTCGGGGTAGGCGCTTAGTTTTATGATGTATTAGAGGAGGTAATATTACGTCACGTCGCCAACAGGTAATTGCACTCTGACAGTAACTAATGAAGTTTCCTTAGGAGGTACGGCGGCGACACTCAATTATGTGTATAAGTCTACCGTTGTCTACAGGACAAATATTGACGTCGTTTTTGCTTTATATGTACGAAATCTGCACCCGTATTGCCGTTCGCTCCTTTACGAAATGATATATTGATGAAAGAATAGAATTTTATATCAAAAGTAGTAGTTATTACATACATATTATTAACAGGATAGACATGAGTTCATGAGTTGAGAATAAAAAATGGCCAAGAGAGATCCATCAACTTCCCACAATAACCCACCATAATTCTGTAACTTTGAAGTTTATTGTTTAGTTGTACCCATACCATAAGTTATTATTGTACTTTGCGGCTAACATGATCTGTATAATTTGAATGTTTGTGTTCATGAAAACCTCATGTGGGGATTATTACTAATGTAATATAATGTATCGAAATTTTTCTTTCCTTTATTTATTCTTTATTTATTAGTAATAACCTGTATACTATGTCTGTATTTAATTATATTTGTCTTCTTTTACCAGGTGTGCGCGGTGTCTCCTCGAGACAGGATCTCAGAAAGCGCGCTAGCCCTGACATACGGCGAAGCACCAGGTCGACCCCTTCCTGACTCGATGGCTCAACCTGGCCTTTCCTATGATGAAGTACTCCATGAGGACTTCCGCTTCGACCTTGACGCTCACGATGTCATGGTCTTCCTACACATACAGAAGACCGGTGGCACAGCCTTCGGCAGACATTTAGTCATGGATCTAGATCTTAAAGTAAGTTATGATAACTTGAATATCGTTTACCATATTTGTCACGAAAACAAAGTTCCGGAAACTTGGCAACTATTCTACCGCTATTACTTTGTCTTTAAGTGTTTCGTAAATATTTGGTGGCACGCCATTCTGGATATGAATAATTTAGGATACGTAGCACGGGTAACAAATCCGAATAGAATGGCGGAAACTTAGTACCTATCTTATATGCATAAAGTATTTTTATAGGGTTTATATCTAATAGCATAAAATCTTTTGTCATAATTTAATGAGGAAGTAATACATAATGCTACTAATATACATACATACATATACTCACGGTCGTTCATATAACATTTGATATTGCTTCTAGCCCTCATCTTTACTAAAATAGCATTTGTACTATCGTAATGCCAAAGAACCATTATGAAAAAACTCTTTACGCGCGTAAAGGTTATTTAGACAGTTAATTATATTAATAGTTAATTAGACAGTTAATAATAAAAAATACAGTTAATGGTGCTGCAACTTCTATGAAGTAAGGATGTTACTTAATAATTAGATAAAGAATATGAATTCTTTCTAGTTTAACGTCACCCTCATACACCTGGCTCGCAAATATCTGAAACCTATTTTATTCCAAATTCACACGACTTTCCTACCGCGCCGATAAAATGGATGGCATCGCGAACGTTTGCTCTATAAGTTCTGCAACGTGGAATCTACAGGAAAAATCTCTTGGCAAGCGTGTCGTACGTGCACTGAGGCGGCAGTGAGTACCTTCGACGCCTCAATTGATGGCTGGAGTGGGAACGGCTTTATGACAATCCTCGCCTCGGATCTCGGGATGCGTGGAACGTGCCGCGGCCAAATGTAGAAGCACATATGAGAGACTTTCGGGTTCATTTTATATTTATTCAGTAAGCTATGTCGAAAGCGAATGTTGAACGGAATGTTTTTAAGTACATCTATAATTCGAAAGAGTAGCCAGTCTGGAACAGTCCAGTGAAATTAAGAAGGGACAATAGGTTCTCTTACAACATCACTTTGAATAAAAAGCCACAAAAGTTCTTGACGGCAAACTGATGGCAGGCGTAGTGATACTCAAAGCCGAACCTACATGGCTAAAAAAAATTGCATGTATATTGAAAAGATAAGAAAATAAATGAGAGTTAAGAATATACTAGGTTGGCATGGGACCGTCGGATGCCAATAAAAGGAGCGAAGCTATATATATATAAAGCTTTTATATATATATAACAATATGAATTTAAAGTCCTCGTTGGAAGTCTGCACTACAATTTGGTGATGCACTACAGCGGATACAAAAGTGGCAAAAACAATATTATCGAAAAACGTCAACGACTGAAGTATATAGTATCTATAATGATAATTTCGTTAAGGAGTATGGTAGACTCAATCGAAACCTTCTTGTCCTTTGCGAAACGATTGAAAAACATTATGAAACGGAACGTTTATGTCATCGGGTGATAGTCAATATGGCTACTAAGATTTGTTTGTCAGCAATCAGCACCATTAAAATTTAGCAAAATACTCGACAATCCGAATTTTGCGGATAGATGTTGTCGACTCAAAATCATTATTTTTTTATGTATTATTATTCAGGTAAGGTTTCGATCGAGTCTACTGTACCCCGTGACGAAATTATTAATACAGATTCTATTTTCACGCGCTGGCATTGTTTACGTAATTTTTCCATATACTAACATTATAATTTTGTAATGGTGTTTATTCCTCCGATTTTTATCAAAATTCACATAAACCATCTAGACATAGTCCTTGACAACGATGCAAAATTTCAGGGTTCTGAGTTGAGCCGTTTGGGAGGAGTACGATCACAACGAAATGCAAAAGTCGGGGGTAAATGGAGCTTCGCTCGCTACGCTCGCTTCGCTCCAATAAAGGAAAGAAAAATTTCGACACACTACTAAAAAGTGTAAAAGAAACAAAGGATAGAAGAATTTCGCACTGGCAGCCAATTGACACGGTAGCTCAATTGGCAGAGCGACCGGGGCGTATACCCGAGGTCGCGGGTTCGATTCCCGCCTGTGTCGAAATTTTTCTTTCCTTTATTTATTAGTAATAATCCCCACATGAGTTTTTCATGAACAAAAACATTCAAATTAAATGAGGGTTAAGTTTAGCAAAGCTACTTGAGTTAATCTTAAACTGGAAAATCTTTATAACGCAAGGTGGATTTAAATTTTATCGTCTCTGACAAGCTATAAAAATAAGATGTCCACGTTGCTCTTCTCTTCGTAATTAGTTTTTATAGTTTCAATTTGAGAATAAACGACAAATACTGTTATTCTTTAAGTATAGCTCATAAATAGTCTGCCCGTCTTACTTTCCGATTTTATATCGAGGAGAATAAATTGTGGAGTGAAATTATTTGAGCGCGGGCTCCGGCCAATCGATTCGCGTATATCTATTCCATTTATGGAACAGAGCCGAGCGGCTTCGCTCTTTTACATAATGTTATTTCTATTTTCATTGAAATATCTCCTTGTATCTCCACCCGATATTGGTTTTGCTTGTTTCTCTTTAAGGAGAATGAAACTCTGTCTTCGCAACTGCGCGTCGATAATAGAGTGAATGTAAATTTGGTAGTAAGCCTTTTCATTGGTTACATTGTTTAAGTAGTCAGTATCATAGATTTTTTATTAAGATCAGTTTAAACTGTCCATCATAGTTTTCTAATGTCAATTTGAATCATAGTTCTAGGGAATAATAAAGGTATATGTATAGGTATAGTAGGGTGCTTCTTATTTATCAACTTTTGAAAATTTACTGCGTCAACCCGCTATTTGGTTCTATCACCGGAAATACTAACCTGTATTTTTTATTTAATTTTTTGATCGACATTTAGGGGTCGCTACCATGTGTCAAAGTTTAAAAAAATCAGAAAAATAAAGCTAAACGCTCTGAAAGATTACGAAATAAAAGAAAGTGTTTCAAGGTAGTTCTATATCAAACAAGTCAGAAGACTTGTAAGATATAGCACACGCTGTTACTCTAAAGAAGATAACCATTGAAGGAGGTAGTCAATATTAAATTGAACAGAGAAGAAGAGGACGCCCTGGGTCAAAAGGGATTGAAGAATTGGCAAAAACGCTCGCCTGCAACTTTTTCTTGATCGAGAAAGAAGAGAAATAGAAGCATTGCAAAGAAAGTATGAACTTTATCCACCAAGTAGTCATCAACCCTCAAAAGTACAGATACTGACCCATCAGAGGACAATATAAATTCATCCCCAATCCGTCGGTCGCCAGCGTATGAAACAAAGGCCAAAGGTAGCAGAAGAAATAATTTAATTCAAATAATACTATTATCGTTCATTGGGACGGGAAACTGATCGAAGATATAACTGGGCACAAAACAGTGCGTAGACCAACTTTTCCCAAACTCAGCAATGGAACTGGGGAAGCGTGTGCTTCAGCTGATCATGACACTATTCTTTCCTGGAACTTGAGTGACAAAATATAATAATTTGGTTTGACACAACTGTGTCTTAAGAGCAGGTGCTTGCCCTCTATTAGAGCAAAGATGGAAAAAGGCGCTCTTTGGTTAGCTGGTCGTCCCGTCACCATATTATGGAAATACTCTTAGAAGCGATCGTTTTTAAAGCAAGATTAAAGAAAATTAAAATTTTAAACGATTTTGATTTGTTTGTCTAACATTGATAAAAATTCATTCAGTATAGTTTCTTTATACCCTAACACTTTGTAATACGTAGAAAATATGGCAGGCAGCGCAATTTTATTAGCTGAACACCATCTGAATGATTTCCAGCCATTTGACGATTACAAGAAACTGTTGACGCTTTATACTTTTATATTTTTGGGAGGTCTGCTTTGTAAAGGGATATAATTTAGAGCTCCAGCAGGTCTAATCCGTGCGCGATGGATGGCTAAAGCAATTTATTGTTTTAAGATTTTTTGTACAAAGACCAGTTTAAATTGACAAAAAATAAACGTAAAGCCATTTCTGAAATTTGCGTTTTTGTTGTTTTCATTTTTATATGAGATGCTGGTTCCAAGCTCCTGTGGCAACATCAGCACCAAGGAATTACTTATTGCTGTATAAAAGTCTTAAGGTATTTGAAAATATAAACAAAGCTATGTCCAAAAAGCTCTCATAGAAGTTTCTAGGACAGTTGTGGTATCTGTCTGAAGAACTTGTTGCGCTAGCTTTTTATAGTGATGAACTATCTCTTTAAATCAAACATAAAAATTGTGAAAGCACTTAGTGAGCATGGTTCAAACTATAGTCCAAAGCAAATCCCGCTAGATCTAAGTCACATCAAACAAAAAAATATTGAGTATTTTGTGTCCAGCAACACTTAATATTCTTCAGCATCTTGGGGATCCTTTGCATTTTAACAAAAAGAACCTCGTTATTGGCATAAATTTCATTTTTTTCTTCCTATTTCTTACATGATTTGTGTATGGATTGACTTTCCTCAAACTTAATTAAAGAATTTTCAGGTATATTTTTTTGTTATTTTTTATTAGCTGGTAGCGACCCCTAAATATTATTTTAAAAATAAAATAAAAATTACATATTCGTTTTTCGGCACTTAGAACAAAATAAAAGGGTGACACGCATAGTATCAACAAAAAAATTCTTTTTGCTCCTAAGGCAGCACCCTAAGGTATAGGTATATTCGATTCGGACTATAACTATCAAAAGAGTGTTTAAATCACTCTATGTGAAAACATCTCGCTGGTAACATTAAAAAAATTACAAATAGCAGTCACTTATACGATCAATGTAAAATAAAATAAATAAAAATGATAAACCAAGATATACCTTTTCCGGTACTTGACTTTTAAGTTTTATTTGAAAGCTCCAATTTATAGTAAACGCTTAGTTCTGATCGGTCCTTTATATATAGCAACATTCTACAATACAAATCTTATATATATAAAAGAAAGTCGTGTTAGTTACACTATTTATAACTCGACAACAGATGAACCGATCTGGCTGAAAATTATTTGAGAGGTAACTTAGAACCAGGAAAAGGACATAGGATATATTTCATCACGCTAAATATCGTAGGTGGCAAGCAGTAAAACAGCTTAACACCACCCGTGCGAAGCCGGGGCGGACTACTAGTACTTTCTAAAAATATCTTGTAGTGCTGGCTTATAATGTTAGGACCCTTTCTACCTACAGGTGTCGTAAGAGGCTACTAACGGTATGGGGCTTTTTTAAGTGGTTTTTTAGGCGATGTGTTTGGAGACCCATTACCAACAATACTTTATTTCTACCATCGTGATCCCTATCAATTTCCAAATGTGGCTGAAGAATTTCTAGCTCTAAAGCTCCGGCCTCCCCCTTTATGGGACTTACGGTCGTGAGTATATGTATGTTTGTATCATTAGACAAAAGCTGCTCCAAAAAGACACAATGGTCTCTTTGATGTTTCTAAATGATCAAAGATAATAATGAGTAAGTTTGGAATTAATTCACCTTATCGAAACTCAGTGAGTTTGGTGAGATTTCAGACTCTCAGATAAGCTCTGAGTACAAGGAAACTGTTGGCTTTTAACTAAACTAAGCGGGGATCTCGAAGACCAACAGATTTGTACTTCATTATGGCTATGAACTGCTATATATTGCTGTGTAGTGTCGGCTTAGAATAGCACTACCCCATGTCTTCCGGTGGGTGTACGTAAGAGGCGACTAACGGTATTGGGGCTTTTTAGGGATTTTTGGGCGATGCGGTTGGAGACCCATCACCAACAACCTTTATTTTTACTATCTTTTCCCCACTCAAATTTCCAAAAGTGGCTGAGGATTTTCTAATTCCTTAGCTCTGGCTACCCCTTCTTGGAATTTATAGCTGTGAGTATATGTATATATGTACATACACATACTCACGTCTTTAATTCAAAAAGGGGTAGCACGAGCTTCAGAAAAAACAAATACTTTAGTCCCATTTGGAAGTTGAGTGACGAGAAGATAGTAAAATAAAGGTTGTTGGTGATGGGTCTCAAACTGCATCGCCCAACAATCACCTAAAAAGCCTAGTACGTAGTACTCTAGTGCCGACCCTATGTCGCCACTTACACCACCAGCGGGAAGAAATGGATTAGTTCTATTCCAAGCCGACACCACGCATGTTTGATAATAAACACTTTACATTCATACATAAACAGGTTGTCTCATTTAGATCAGTCAGTATGGGAAAGTTTGTAACTAAATGACACGTGAAGATCTTTTCATTGAAACCGTGTTATCTAATTTTAACAAGCAAAAAAAAAATTCATAATGTCATTCTTACAGAGCTAACCATGTGGTTATCTATGATACGATATTGGTTCCAGAATACCCCAGATTTTTAAATGAAATGACTGTCACGGAACGTGGTTTATTAGTTCTTTGAAAAATATAAATAAATTACCTACTCACCTATACTCTCAGCTATAAACCCATTAAGGGGTGGCCAGAGCTTCTGAACACAGAAATCTACTCCACAGCCACATTTGGAACTTAAATGGGGAAAACCATAAAAACTCTAAAGTAGCCTGTTACGACATCCGCGGGAAGAAACGGGTTAGTGTAATTCTAAGTCAATATACAATTTAAATTCGTTATTCAAAGATCGTCCGGAATCAATCTAAAACCGAAGCTTCTAGTTTTTTTGTATTGATACATAATGAAGTGTTATTTATCTCAATCACGCATTTATTTTCACTACAAGAATAGTTTTAAATTTTTTTAAAACTCTTAAAATTTCATATTTCTGCTTATTTCCAAAGCAGATAGTATACGTATGATTTAATGCAATTATAAATTCTCATTGTAATCTTGTGTTTTGTAAATGTATTAACAAAACAATTTTATTAATGTAATACGCGTCGTCTTTATATCCAGCGCCAAATTATAAACATAAGCAACTTATTATTATTACCACCATTAACAGAAATTGCAAATGGCGACGTTTTGCCCCGCTTTTGTCATATATTCTTGTAACGCTGTGACAGTAATTGCTGTGAAGTATTCTGAGAACGGCCACCGAGCACATTCAGGGGTAGAATAAGACAGATCTTTTGTAATTGATGTCAGAGGTCGCTGATAGTAGGAACAATGATGGTTGATTATTTGCTGGGTCTCTGGGTGGTCGGTCTCACTGCTGTTTGTCGCCTCTTTGTCTCCTTGTCACGTATCACCTATTTAGGAAAGCTCCCGCAAATGAATTTATTTGTGGATATTGTTTTATTGCTTCGTGTTTTTTTGTAATTACATATATTCTCACGGCTGTTAATAAGAATAGGGGTAGTCAAGGATTTAGAATGAGAAATTACTCAGCCACTTTTGGAAATTGAGTAGGGAGCTGATTGTAAAGTAAGATTGTTGCTGATGAGTCTCCAACCACATCGCTAAATATTGCGTTAAAAGCCCCAATAACCTAAGTCGCCTCTTACGACACGCGCGGGTAGAAATGGGTTAGTGCTATTTTGAACCGACACTACACAATTATTCATTTATCCTTTTGATTTTGTATTTTTGTCTAGCTGTATAATGCCTAGAATAGTACTTGATAAGGCTGCTTGCGACTAAAAAGAATTGGTTATTATAAATTATTGATAGATAATGCGGTTGACAAGTCATCAACACAATAAGCCTTGATCTTTCCCCTGCTCCTTCTAAAAGTGGTTGACGAATTGTTTTCTCTTGTTGTTTAGCATTTTGATCGATTTACGACCGATTTCTGAATTGAGTACTCCAGCTGAGAACAACTTAAGTATCGTTCCGTCGCATTGAAATCTTAACAACTGAATGAGATAAGACGATACTTAAGTCGTTCTCAGCTTGAATACTCAATTCAGAAATCGGGCGATAGTGTTCATGTCAATCACTGTCGACATCTCAAGGCCGTCAATAAATTCTAACATTATATAACTTTGATAATAATCAATAAAACTCTTCATTTGACTTTCATTAGGTCCCTCTTCTCTCGTAATGGATTCAGGCGGACCCGTTCAAATTAGAAAATACAATTAGGTCAGAAGTGGTGAACTTTGCCGGTTTCGTATACGTTATTTATAATACGATGTTTCCACTGGTTTCCGTTTGTGTTTGTGTAAAGTTAAATAGTTTGGAGTGAGGCGATTTCGACACAAGGTCGGATGTTTTGTGCCGCAACGTAAATATTTTAACGGAGTGCTGCTTGTTCGGGAACCGGGAAAACACTAATATGCATTGTGGTTGGAGAACTACTGTGGTTTTACCAAAGTTTGGTTTGTGTAGTTTCGTTGTTTTTCTCACTTAGGCTAACTAACTTGTAGCCCACGATTCAGTTAGTGAATTCAGTTGGTTTCTTTGGGTAACGTTGTCGCCTTTGTAGAGTATAGGCAAAAATGGTAGGTAGTAGGCATAATGATTTTAGGATAGCGCTCGCGGCGCCCTGAAATTTGATAATTATCAATAAAAATATAATTCATTTATTACTGTAGCTCTAAACTAGTGCACTTAGAAATTAAAATCATCATTATCATCAGCCAGCACGGAAGCAGTACTAATTTGAAATAATTCAATCAAATAATTCAATCGTGTGCATGTTAAAAATACAAGCAGCAAAAAATTGTAATAAAGTGTTTTATTCACGTGTTTATATTGATACTAAAATTTTGTGATGCCATTGTCATATTTATTAAAGCGATATTTCCATCCGTCCATTCTTTGTCGTTTGCGTCCCCCGAGGATCTATGAAAATTTATCGACTAATTCACACATTTGGTTGGTCCCTTTGAATATGAGATGCAAATTACAATATATTTTTACATGTCCTTTCGGGATTCAGATGAAAACCCTCCGAAGCTTTACTATCTATAAGTAAATATAAGGAGGGCGTAAACCGTCAATTTTCTACTACTACTACTACTTCTACTAGTACTTTTTCTTCAAACGAACTTTTTACTCCTTTAACGATTAGCTAATCTATTATACATTACTATATTTAAAATCCTTTATATCGCTGCTACTATTACAAGACCAGGAAGCTGGAGCTTCGCAATCAGCAAGTCCTCTCTCAAGTAGTTTTGTTCTGATTATATATAGTATAGTGTTTCCACACTTAGCTTTTTAAAGAACGTCCACAGAAAAGGCACTCTGTCAAAAATTGGATTTTCCCGCTGCGGAAACGCGTTCCGAGATCCAATCAGACGGCATTGTTACGCGCCAGTGTCGGAAGTTCACTTTCCCGAAGATCAGAGATATTGGAGAAAGCAACGTATCTGACGATCGACCATTGTCGCCGGGTCTGTCCTATCGCTCAGGATCGCCAGTAGGGTGGTGGTTGGGTGACGCGCGGGAGCGATTAGCGGTGTCCAAACCAAACACAGTTTTAGTGACACATTCTAGTCTATACGAATATTCATCATTATCAGCCAATAGGCATCTACTGTTGGAAATAGGCCTCCCCCAAAAATCTCCTTAAAGATCAAAGTATGAATATAAGTGTTAAAGTTAGAGTAATCTTTGGATCTCGAATTTAAGTAATGTTTTTATAAATTAAATGCCACTTTATTTCGAACAGATGTATGCTAAATATTTTTAAATATAATTAGATTGCTATCCACACGAAGCTGGCCGGGGGTCACTAGTACTCAATTATTGCAGTATATTAGTATATAAGTATCATGTTCCATCTTGTTATATATCATACTGAGAAAAATATTAACAAACATTATTGAACTACAGACCTGCAACTGCTTCAAAGTAAATAAACTAATGATTTCCTAAATATTTTATTTAATCGGAGGAGCATACAAACATACATATACTCACGGCTATAAATCCCAAGAAGGGGTAGCCAGAGCTAAGAAATTAGAAATTCCTCAGCCACTTTTGGAAGTTACGTGGGGAAAAGATTGTTATATAAAGGTTGTTGGTGATGGGTCTCCGACTGCTTCGGCAGCGATATTGTGGAAAATAGTTTGCTTCCACTATACTTGCTTGCGTAATTTATTACTTTACTCACCTCTATTTAATTAGGTAACACCATATGCTAACCCCAACATTTATTAATCCGCTCAGTTCATGTTTGACATTTACGCCATGGTCACAGCCTAAAACCCTTAATCGTGTTTCCGCAACTTGGTCCTCTGTTACCTTCATTCCTCGAAGCGTTTTTCAGATACGGTTGGTTGTCCACTTTTGCTGAATCAAATTCTTTATCCTGAATACAAAACAGTTCATTGTTTCCCATTTTGACGAACATATTTCAAAGGTACTCAAGCTTTTTCCAAACTCTCAATAACTAGGTTCCCAAGTGATAAATCTCATTGAACATCTAAGCAGTAGTTTAATTAATTAGTTATAAAGTTAATTATATTGTCAAGGGTATTGGGGCTTTTAATTGGATTTTTGGGCGATGCGGTTGGAGACCCATCACCAAAAACCTTTATTTTACCATCTTTTCCCCACTCAACTTCCAAAAGTGGCTGAGGAATTTATAATTCCTTGGCTCTGGCTACCCCTTCCAGGGAATTATAGCCGTGAGTATATGTATGTATATTAATAGTTATAATCAGCAAAGTTAAATGAATAATAATAATTAACAGCTGAGGAGTTGGTTTTCCTGAACGCGCTAATATCTGTAATTAATGGTCCGATTTATCTTTCTGTTTTATATTGCCCATTTATCGAGAAAGGCTATATGAGAGGTATCATCAATATATAAACAAAAGACTAAATGTTGAAAAAAAAACTCTGAAAATTCACTACAGAATTAGGATTAAACGCATTCAAAGTTGCGTTGGTCAGTTAGTATGTTGGACATAAACGTAAGATTATATTGCAAGTTTATCCTCGATATCTTAATCGGTCGGTGGCTCAGAAATGTATTAAATATATAGTATCAGAACTTAAACCCTATAAATATACGTAGGTTCATTTTTTACAATAATAAACACGACAACGTCATGCTTTCTCGAGATTTTAAACGTTGCCATAGTTTAATTCAAAAAAACTTTAGAAATTAATTAAAGAGTAATCATACAAAATTAATCAAATATTCGTGTCTGTTCCAATTCAGGAAATCACCGCTATATTAGCCACTTATTCGTTGAAACATCTAGCAAACAATTCGAGCAACTTTATATATCAGTTTACTGGTAAATCAAATTCGATTTCTCGGCTGAATTTCTTAGAAATTGTGGAACGCTGTACATCGCGGACGTCCTGCCCCGTGATACGTAGCAGCGTACATACAAGAGCGGGCCGGCCAATTTCATTAGTCGTTTCCGTAAACCGACATGCGGAATATACCCCTACGAGCCTCAACCGAGGAAATTGAATTCCACTCAGTTTACAATCAAGTGATTTCGAATTCAATTACTCCTACAGCTAATACACGTCTCACTATATTCTGATGCGTGCTCTTCCACTGACTTCGTCGTAAAACTGCAATATTAAATTTGTTAACGGTAGTGGCTGGGTACGTCATTACGGGTTACTGCTTTAGTGTCAAAGGTGCGTTGTAAATATTTAACCATTTTCTTGATGACTTTTATAGTTTTGGTATTCTGATTGATGTTTTAACGGTTATTGTCAACGTTTCGTCGTTATGAAATTGTTGGAAACACAAATTAAAGTACTACTTAACTTTTTGCTGGGTATTGGCTATGAGTTCCATACGCTTCTTTTAATGCACGAAATTTGTACTTAAGAGTTTTTTACCATGAACTACTACTACTACTACTACCTTATGTTCTATGCTTAATTTAAAAGTTTGGTGGGGGTAAGGTAAATTTATGATAAAACGATAAAAGGGTCGCTTGGGATGGACTGACATTAATTACATGCTAATCCAACGTAAGGCTAGATTCCGAAAATAAAGGTTTCAAATAGCAGTACGCCATTCGAAACCTAAACTACGCAGTAATGATTTTAAAATAAGCCATAATTTTTCATTACGAGGCCTTCATTTTCTTTTATTAGTTTCATTAAGCCCAACACAATTTCTGCCGACAGGCGTCTGAGCCTTGTGTTTTTTTTCCAGCGGCCGTGTAACTGCCAGCGAGCACGAAAGCGCTGCCACTGTTTTCGGCCGCACAGCAACGAAATATGGCTGTTTTCGAGATACTCCACCGGCTGGAAGTAAGTATCCATTTTTTTGTTCCAATGTTGACGTTACTGCCTGCCCCGCCTCCTGTACACTATTCAATACCCTTTTGAATTTACGGAATTCCTCAACGGGTTCATTTTGGAGCCCGGCAAACACATGTGTTGCGACAAAAATTGTACTGAATAGAATAATGCTGGCAGTCGTTCGAAATTTAAATATGAATAAGCGCTCCGCAGATACCAACAGATTACATTAGCAGGCATGCGGCAGACTACAAAGTCCTTGGATTCTTACTGATTCGGACATGCAAATGTGCCGAATGTGCACATCAACATTGTCTATGCAAATCGCCTTCCCGACTATTGTTGAATGCCCTTGAGGATTATTCTGCCGAAATTGCGACGTGGCCAGCATTTTTGATTACCATTGAATTAGGTTTTGTTTGCTGATCAGTGTGCTTCTTTGAATAGCAAAGATTTTTTTATACCCAAAAGTCGCTTTGTTTGAGATTAGGCAAGTTTCGGTAGGATGGTTGATAAAGACATTAAAACTACGGACCCTGTTATCTGGTAGTTGTTTTTGGAACAAACTACAATTATTTCATAAACCAAGCCTATTATTAGACAGAATTATGCAACATATTCACAGTGTAGTGCTTAACGACTGTGGTATGAAATTATAGTTTAATATGCTAAAGCAGTTAGCCAGACAATTGTCCAAGTGTGACATGTAGATTATAATCAGTACTATAGTAGTTTAATAGTAGCCGAGTTGCTCGTTATCATGCATGGTTTGTAGGCCGTAAATTGATCAGCAAACTTGCTACCAAATTAGCCGACGTTGGATTGCTTCCTTCATCACTATGAATCTTTCCTCGTTATTGTTTATCTATTCATCTTAGCATATTTGTAATTACAGCGCTTTCTGTTTTTTGTTTCATTGTATCCTACACAAAAAAAAAATACACAAATTTGCTCCGTGAAACCGAAATGAGAATTTTTCTGTTCCGTTGTAGAGTTGGAAAATATTTGCGCGCGTATTCACGAATTTTTGGTTGCTTGAAATATTATTTGCATTCGTTGTTTGAATAGAATATCGTATTTTATGATCGCACTTCGAATGGAGCTGCAACGATTGACGAGATAATGTGGCCAATTAGTTATCTACTTAGAGTTCATTAGTAACAGCATGCACTCAATTGATTGAGGAGGTGACAGGGTCAGACGGTAGCGGATACGAATTAAGCCACTGATCATTAACCCGCGAAGACTCTGGCCAATAACTCCCGACTGCTTCCCACGCCACTTTTTCCTCCCCGACTGCCGTCATCCATCACTTGTCAGCTCAGTCAGCCGCTCTCGTGATTCCCCGTGCAATTGCCAATGTGCAAATCATTCTGCGCGGTCTATTCGTAGATTACCTTTGAACAACAGATCAATCTCTTAAAAAAGGAAATATTTTATCTTACAAGCAACAGGTAATAACAGAAAATAACACTGTTGCCACAAATTTTGTTTAATACAGAATTGATTGGATTTTTATACACAATGTATATAGATTCTGTAACTAATACATTTTTTAACAATACGTACATAAAACGATTGAAGCAAACAACTTTGTAACGATCCATTGAAATGTTGCCACACCTCATGCATATTATATTGGATGTACTTAATTTATTCGTGTCGTACGATTGATGTTTCATTGAGTGTTGTGACAAGATAGATACAGTACTCGATGCCACTCCACACTATCGGAGCTCATAAGGGCCTTCCACACATATATAATATGGCTCTCATATATTTAAACACTTGTCGTGAGATAGTCGATGTTACGATTTAAAGTTTTGTTTTCTTAGCCATTCGTTTACCGACGACATCGACCTCCCAAGGAGTACCCACCTGTTCGTAGTCTCGTCGCGCCACTTTCATCAAGCGCACATAACCCTTATTTGACAAGGAGCCGCTCTCAAAAAGAGATTACCACGTTGATTATAATGTTTGCTCATAACATCTAGCAGCCACTGCGGCAATTCATGCAACCATTAATATGCTTTAATATGTACGATCGACGCAAGGGGTCTAACTTTTTATAGGATAAACGTCAGATAAAGATCTTGTTGAATAGGCCAATGATGACCGACTACGTAAAGAAGCAATGCAATGACCCATTTATTACAATTAGTTTCATTTAAAATGCCGCTACTTCGAGCCTTATCGTTTTCTTTGAAGCAAGGTGATTCTGTATCACACACATATTGGTTAACTATGAAAATTTATGCTCGTAATCGTTTGTAAAATGTATGCAAATAGTCCAGATCTTCTTTAATGAAATGCTCAAGAATTTCAACATTCTAAATTTAATTTTGGGTGCGTAAATCCTATCATGGAAATATCTTGTGATTGCTTTTTACAGAATCCCGGGCCATCTATCTTCGCGTCCAATCTATCACGTAGATACTCGCGCGTCTTTATCATTAGATCGTAAATTATGGAAATTATCTGGTCTCCCGGTTCGGGGTGAGCGCTGTTTATCACTTATGTATTTAGGTTCTCGTGTCGACCTCTCTACTATCCATTCATTGATTGTCAAATGCACTTGTGTTCATAACTCCTTGGCGGCCGTGTGAGTTTTGAATTATGTGTAAACTTCGCCATCTGTTGCCACTTTTTCATCCCATTCTTTATCTTGAAGATTAAAGACTTCACTTCCACAAGTATTAACTATTTGAGAGTGCTACATGTGGTGTCGTTGTGGAACATGATTTTTGTATTTGTCATAGAAAAAGTTATTTGGTCGATTGTCTTGTTGAGTAATAGATACATACATACATACATATACTCACGGCTATATTTCCCTAGAAGGGGTAACCAGAGCTAAGGAATTATAAATTCCTCAGCCACTTTTGGAAGTTGAGTGGGAGAAGGTGGTAAGAATAAAGGGTTTTGGTGATGGGTCTCCAACCGTATCGCCCAAAAATCCAATAAAAAGCCCCAGCACCCTTAGTCGCCTCTTACGACACCCGTGGGTAGAAAGGGGTAGCGACATTCTAAGCCGGCACTACACGGCAAATACATAGAAGTAATAGATACATGTCAAGATATGTTGCTACGTCGGTGTTTGTCTAATAGATTCCTCCCTCGTGTATCATTTCAATATAACAGCCTATTGAAATTCTGTCACGATCCCAGCGCGGTTTGCATGCGGCTTCATTCTTGTTTGATGTGACTATATTTAGTTTGGGAAACCAATTGTTCGCTACGTTGATTCAATATTTTCAATCACTTTTCGGTGTTGTGAGGCAATCACATTTACATTTCTCAATTTGTATAACATTTTCCGGCATGTTTACTGTTGCAACGAGCTTTGGTTTTGGGTAAGGAAAGTATTATGTTTTACATATTTTAATAATATACTGCTTATGTATAACTAGTGGATCGGGCCCAGCTTCGCACGGGTAGCGTGGTTTTAAAAATATCTGAGGTTTCTTCAATGACTGCTCAACCTTTGGGAATTTAGTGCAATTTATAGCATTCCTGAATAGTGTAGCTTTGTGATTGTGAAAGCGCTTCAATGAACGGTTCAGTATCTCCGAAAATAAAACCATGCAAACAAACAATCAGAGTTACAAACTTTGCATACGTACAGGGAGTATATGTATACTCCCGGCTATCTTTTGCGCGCGCAACCATTACTAAAAAAATATCCTTATAACATTCACGTGCGACGACAGGGCGCGATAGCTTATTTCATGTATAAGTTTGGTTATTCAATACCGATTTCAATTATTCTTTTTTTATTGAATAGGTAATAATGTAAACTTTTTTAAATGAGAGATGAATGAGAGAACTATAAACGTAAGAGTAAACAAATATAATCAGAATGCTCCGAACTGCTAAGCTATCAGGAATTACACGTTTTATTATGAGTCAACCATAAAAGATAGACATATGCTGCAGAAGGATATTTTTTAGAGAATTTTATGTAAAATATTTTCTTCATATATGATTTCTATGTAACTATAACCACTAAGGCTGCACACGCGACGGAAGCTTAAAAAATGGAGTAACTTCCCCCGTTTTTCCAAATTTCCCCAAAATTTCCCTTCACTACTCTGCTGAAAAGTACACTATAACCTGCCCAGGAGTATGAAAAATAATCCTACCAAGTTTCGTTAAAATCCGTCAAGTAGTTTTTGTTTCCATAAGGAACATACAAACCGACAGACACACAGACAGACAGACAGACAGACAGACGGAGAGACAGACAGACAGACAGAAATTTTACTGATTGCATTTTTGGCATCAGTATCGATCACTAATCACCCCCTGATAGTTATTTTGAAAATATATTTAATGTACAGAATTGACCTCTCTACAGATTTATTATAAGTATAGATGAATTACAAACATACTTCATATTAAGAAGAAGACGGTTGGCAATTCATCAACAACTAGTCGTGTTATTCTTTTATTGATAGCGTTATAAAAAAAACGCTTATTCATAGAAATAAAGTAGTTTATAAAATTCTTAGTTTAAAAATGCAGTGTTTACTATGTCAATGTAATGGTACACTACCGGAACGGGCGCGGCGATGCATTGCCGGAAGACGTTATCTAATAATGTCTGCATTGTTTCATTTCAATAACTATTTTTATGTATTGAAGAAGAAAGAAAAAACATTTATTGTGTTTTCAATTAATTAAAATAAAACTATATCCAACAAAGCGATGATGATTAAATGGGAGTTATTTTTTTTAAATTACGTTTAAAGTCCACATCAAAAGAAAGAAGCAATATTTTATTTTATATATTTAATAATATTTTTATGTCATAAATTTAATTCATTTTCCATATTTAAAAAACAAATGCAGACCCATAAAAGCCTAACCACAACAAGCACTATAATAAGAATAATGTTGGTCAATGTAAAGTTGTAAACTAGCAGCATACCGAGTACCAACTATTTAATTTTAGTCAAAACTAAGCACTTTGTAACAGCAAAGCCTCCAAAGTTGTTCCGGAGGTTTGAGCATACAAGCAGTAAAGTTTGGAACCCTTTGAGAATAATAAATTATTGGTTTAAAACCAACAAAAGGTTCCCGGCCATGTGACATGTTCCCGCAATGGCGGTCGCCCGACCCGAAAAGGGTGTGGACTGCCAAACTTCGTTTATGCGTCATCAATATATCCCATCTTATTGAAACAATCAAGATTTCAGTTTGGGTTACATTGTATCGTATAACTTTGACTTCGCAAATACACACATACTATTTGTTTTGTATACTTCCAAAAAGAATGAGAGTTAATGAATTTTGATTTAAATTTCGTTTGCCTATTGGAAGTGAATTTCATGCGCATAGTTTTATTTATTGTACAACCTTAAACTCAGTGGTTCGTCGGCACATTAGTAATAGTGACTTATCTTTTCGATTAACTAAGAAGTGATTTTGTGTAGTGGTATTTAATGCACTGGTTTTCATGCATATATACAGGTATAGAAGACAGTAAATTAACGCGCTCGTAGAACGCTTTTATAGAATAAACTAATCATATCCATATAGGAACAAACTCGTCTTGCTCTACTCTAACATTACTCATCGCACATTTTTTGTATAATTCCATTTGATTGACCGTGAAACTATTCAGACTAAAACTCAAAAGATCACTTAATTGGTATGACAAACCAAGATCTGTAGCATATTGGTCTAATTAGAATTTATGGTAGTCTTTAATGAACCGCGTACGTAATTTTCCTCGGCAAATATTTGCGTGTACTTTGCTTACCTATAAATATTCAAGGGAGGGTGACACTGACGAGACGCATGTTGCGTTTAATGAAATTCCCGTGATATTGTCGGCCGCGTTGCTGTGTATTGTTCCCCGGCGGCCATTGCTCACTCTGTTGATGACGCGCTGTCCGTTGCTAGTAATCAAGCGGTTTAATTCTTGTAGATAGCACACATTTATAATGATTTAACGCACCCGGCCATTTCCCTGTTCGGCCGCCCCGCTGCTGTCTACGCTCCGACAATAAATTAACGACAATTGCACTAATTGTAGAGATAATGGCTCTGCAAACTGACGCATTGTCTAGTATCGCTATCTGGGCGTTAATTGGTGCCGGCCGCCGGTGTACTCGGAAATGTTTGACGCGTGGGAATCATGGCTGAACCAAACGCCATCAAAAGCTTACGATAATGACTCGCCATCTCCATTCATGCAGAAACACTCGAATCCGAGTCATTAAACTATTTAATCGCTCCGATGCGTGAACCGTAAATTTCTATCGAATACTCGGTTAATGCTATAAAAGTATATGTTGGGACGATAAATGTGTAAAGAAAGGTGGCGGTGTTGTTCCCAAGCCGATACGAAATTGCCTTTCCCGCACAAAGCTCGCGTGCGGAGCGTGCCAATACAGGTTTGATATAAATCTACAAGCAGTAGAGCTTGAAATAAATTGCAGCCTATATAAATGGTGCAATTTGCCCTTCCTCGCCCTATCATCTGAAAATAGAACTACAGGATTTGAGCGATTTGTCACATCAGCTCGAGATTCCCCTCCGCGCTTGTCATTTATGTTCTAAACGTATGATATTGCGTATTTATTTTACAGGTGTTTCATAATTTATGTGTTACTATGTTTTTTAATGTATGCGTTTACAAGACTTTCAGTGGTCATTGTATGGTTTACGCTTGTTGAACTTGTTGGCGTTAATAGGGTCTTTTGTTTGTCAGCGTATGCAAACACCAACATGGAAAATATGACACACGCGTGTCTAAGTACGTACATTACATTTTGTATTTCGCCTTTGTGAATCTAGCGTTTCCATTCACTTTGTGTATTCATGATTTGGTACGTGACCAATATTTGTTTGTGTTCGAACAGTTTCATCGTTTTTCGCTGAGTCTTGCATAAATTGGTATTCAACGTTTCATTTGATGTAATCGTACTTAAATTTTATGCTACACTGCTTGAAAATATACGAGAGAGGCAAATTACTTTGCTTTAAAGGTTTATTTATTGTATTTGAACAGCTTTGTTTTATTTGCGGAAATCAGACAAATTCAGAGATATCTAAGCAAATTAGTGTCATATTAAAGACAAGAAGAATATATAAATAATAGCAACCTACCTATCCTTAAACTTGTTCATGTGACAGTGAATGCGTTGCAGCGGCGATATGGTTTGCTGCATATTACGTGGAATTATTGTCTATCTAACAAACAGCCATGCCACCCTTTGGGGAAACAAGGCGTTAAGTTGAGTTGCGTGTTTTGTGTGAATAAGTTCTCCTTGTTTGCCATGCTTTGTTTCGTGAGTGTGGAGGAATGGCTTTGGCGCGCAAACACACCGTACAAGGAAAGTTGCCTCTACGGCTGAGGGCATTGTCCCAACTTGCTGAGGAAGCCTCCAGAGTGACATTATTAACATCTTGATATATATTACTGAATCTCTGATATATGACCGCTCTTGATGATAAATAAATGATTCCACATTGAATCATTCATGATCTCTTTCTTAGTTGTATCGATAACTTTGCCTTTTGATGGATGTTGATGTGTTGTGGATGTTTTATTGACTTTAGTTGCAATTTATCAATAGTATTACACTGTCAATAAATCGCTTATTGCAAACAAAGGGTTGGTAGTACTTATACAGCGTGCTTAGAACACGGTGTATACGATTTCTTGTTATTTCAGTACTACGCATTTAGCTTCTGGAATAATATTTTGTTTAGATTACGTGAAAATAACTTTGAAGTGTGTTTTGTTGATGTTCATTTCAAACATACTACGTCAATACTATTGAGCTAAAGGAAATCAAGGGGAGCAATAAAATTTATATAAAAATATTAGTGGAAGAAATATTATGCGGGTAAAGAGAAAGTTGAGCAATCTATACTAATATTATAAAGAGGAAAGGTTTGATTTTTTGTTTGTTTGTTTGTTTGAATTGAATAGGCTCCAAAACTACTGGACGGATTTGAAAAATTCTTTCACTGTTTTGATGCTACACTATTCCCGAGTGACATAAGCTATATTTCATTGTCAAAAAAAATAGGGATCCTTACGTAAACTTCAAAAATGTAACCCAAGGTGTTAAAGAAATACCAAAAAAAACCTTTTATCGCGTGCGCTGCGAAAACTATTGACAATAGAATAAAATTATGTACTACAATTTTATAGAACACATTATTATCTAAAAAAAATGCCCGAACAGCATGTCTCTAACTATTATAGTTATCTCACAACAAGCGTCATTATATAAAATTATTTAAAAATTAAATTAAAATCCTGCTTTAGAAAAGGCTCTTTATTTGTACCTGTCTAATCCTTATAAAAAACGTATATATTATTTTAGACTACTTCAATACCCTGATATTACTTTTTGAATTATTCGATTCGAACATTCCATTCGAAAGTTATCTCGAATTAAAAAAATAGATAAAACTCCGCTCCATTAGCTATGCATAGTAAGTTGTTGCAGGCGTCACGAAGGGGTACGGGAGGCTGCTTATCAAAGAGTTAAAGCAAAATTTAATTGTAACGACTATTATCACTGGCCCTGCAGCCGGTCAATTAGCTCATATACCGAGGATACCGATGATCCCAACTGATCTGCCAATTCCATTTAAACGGCTACAATTTCCCGTTAAAATATCTTTTGCTTTAACAATTAATAAGTCCCAAGCTCAAACCTTCAAATTAGTAGGGATTGACCTGGGAAAGAATTGTTTTACTCACGGTCAACTGTACGTTGGCCTGTCGCGGGTGGGAGCTCCTGAACATCAATTTATTTTGCTGCCCCAAAATACAACAACGTCAAATATTGTTTACAGGGAAGCTCTAACTCTATAAATTGAATGGCTTTTGATGTAATTACTCATTATGAAAAATAAAAAAATATATCTAAATATAAATACAAAAAAATATAACATACATACATACATATACTCACGGCTATAAATCCTTAGAAGGGGTAGCCAGAGCTAAGGGATCAGAAATTCCTCAGCCACTTTTGGAAGTTGTGTGGGGAAAAGATGGTGAAATAAAGGTTGTTGGTGATGGGTCACCAACCGCATCGCCCAAAAATCCCTCAAAAGCCCCAACACCGTTAGTCGCCTCTTACGTACACCCACCGGAAGAAATGGAGTAGTGCTATTCTAAGCCGACACTACACAGCAAAAAAATATAACATAGCTTAAAACTTTAAAAAAATATATTAAAATAATAATACATGTAATAAAATAAAAAACAAAATGTTAATGATAATTTATGCCCGAGCGAAGCCGGGACGGGCTGCTAGTGGGTAATAATTACAAGACTGTGATTTTTTTGTAGAGCAATCATCTGTATTACTTACTTATACTAACCCCCATCATTTCCATTGGGGTAGGCAGAGAGTATCGATCGCCACTTAGCACGATCTTGACAAATCTTTTTTGCTTCCTTTACATTAATTTTCTGTCATCATATTTCCAAACGCACAAAGTTGTCTTTAGACTTGTGTGAAAATTTACTCAGCTTCAGAATAGCGTTTTGTTACTTACGTAAATATTTGAATAGTCCGGATCTAAATAGACATACGGCTATTGATACTATTGTAATTACCCAAAATGTACCCGAATAGAGTGAAGTCCAATGAACTCGCCAAATACAAAATGAATGATGCATCCCAACAATGGAGCGTAGTATTTTCGCTCGATTCAGTCGCCGAGTGGTACTGAAATAGACGAATCACGAACGGACATCTAAGCGAGAGTGATGAGCTGATGAGAGAAGCAATTCGAGTCATTATAATTTTATTTATTTTATTTTATTATCTTTGGGGGGCTTACAGCTAAATTTACAATATAAAATAATAACATAGGCAGAATAGGCCAATAACAAGCTCCCACATATGCAATAATGGTTATAGTTTTAAACGGGTGCTCGGTAGACCTTGTATGGCCCTTGATTCTACTTTCTACCATGTGTTGGGGAGCAATTCTATCAGCTTCATTAAACCTTGGTTGATTTTTAGTTTGACGCGTGGTTAAATTACAAAATCAACTGTTTTACTATGTAAGGTAATCAATGTCAATTTGACTCTCAAAAGTAACATCAATCATGAAAATGCGAATGTGACTTGGTTTCGACATTATAATTATGAAATTTCTAAATTAATTTAGTCTAGAACTGGAAGAGATGTAGCTCATATCGTCGGTGTTTTAATGGCGTTCTACGTACTATATTGATCGTTCCTGTGGGATATAGGACGGCAAATGCTACCCCATATAATTTGTTCGTAAGAAAGACGTGGGGTACAACTAGTAATTTAATAGTGGACAAGAGAGTAATTTTATAATCTCACTCATAATTATAATCCAATATGAGTCCAATCTAAAAACAGTTGGATAGAATTGCGCCCCTGCTGACTAATAGTTCTGTCTACGCCAAATACTTAATATGCTGTCATCTGTTTAATTACATGAACAACGTACTCAATTAAATAAGACTAATGTGTGGGACACAAATTATTGTCTATTTCGGGACACGTCTGCTCTTAAACGGATCCATGCTCAGCACATGTTTGATTTGTCCAACGAAATGTTATCAAACAAATTGTAAATGTCTACTAATTTAGCGTTGTATTTTGACAGACAAGTCGTAACCCTAGTAAGTAATGTTACGCAGATGTCAAATGTTTGTTTTCGAGCAGTGACGAGTAAAACTAGTGCGGGGTGACGCTTTTATGGTTTCCTTGTGAGTGCGCCTTTGTCTGAGACAGCGGGTCTTGTGTGGCCATCGGATCGGCAGTTTTGAAACACGGCTATATTACTTTTACTTGCTTTCCAACATAGATAAAATGCGCTGTTTGTCTTGCGGCTTTTTCCAATAAAACGAACTAAACTCGGGAACTGATTGCCTTTAGGTCGAATGGAGTTGCGTAACAATAGATTCATTTGTTTTGTTGTTGATTTAAGTTTGTGGCTGTAGGCACATATCATGAATGTTTTAGTTAGGATCCCGGGTGGTTGGCGGAAATAAAAATACGAGAATTGAATATGTAGTATCAGAAATAAAATAAGAAAGGAATCTTTTGATTATAAAATGCTTACTGCATTGTACAATATATTTTTTACACAATACAAAGTACAATTTATTGACCCCGAGAAAAACAAATAAAATGCAAATTTTAAGATTAAGCATAAAAGTGAAGATATTTCTAATTCAATAATAATAAATTTTCATCACAATTAAAAAAACCTCGCAGGCAGAAGCAAACAATCTAATATCAAAAGTTTTAAGAATTTCATGCTTTTCTTGGTTTCTCTTGAGATCAGTCTCAAAAAAGCATTGCTCGCTAAAGCAGCGTTCCGCAAGAATGTTATCTTCTTCAGACGTGTGCAGACGAGATTTCCCATCGGAGCGACATCACTTCTGAAACAATGTATGTGCGGTTACTTTTATACTGACTTCTACTTTTATGTCCACATACTTTCGTTTTAGAGCAACTATACATTTAAGGGGTAAACAAAGCTTGAAAATTAAGGTAAAACAAGGGATGGTTGATGATGGGTGTCCAGCCACATCGCACAAGAATAACAAAAAGCACTAACACCCTAACCCGCCTCATACGATACCATTGGGAACAAATGGGTTACCTATTCCAAGCCGCCACTAAATTACTCAAAATGCTTATAGAAATCGCCGTTCCAGTCAGTTTTCTTATTTCATTGATTAAAAAATAGCTGAACAATGAATAAGTCAATTGAAAATTTCACGGAGACATATTGGATGAGGTCCCTAAGGTGTCAAACCTTTAATGAGCCAGGGTTCCCAAACCTCTGGAAGTTATGTCCCCGCTTAGCGAACGACATTTTACGACCACTGTCTTTAGTCACTAGGTTATGGGACAGCTCCCCAGGTATTACTCAAGTGCTCAGCTCACTTTAATGAGCCCGCAAATATATCCTGTGCGATGGCATACGTTTAGTACTGTTTTGACTCGGAATTATAGGTAGAGAACCTTTGTTCGTGTGACACGGGCGTCCATCATTATTTCTGGTTTCGAGTAATATAATTTATGTTCTTTCACGACTTCTGTAGAAATTGCTAACCACAACAGCGTTTAAAATAACTGTGTGAGGTGTTATCTTTACCTGTATGAAAGTTAAAGACATATACGTATATAAACTCACGCCTTCAAATCCCAAAAAGGGGTATTTGTTAGTTGTACTTAGTCATGCGACAGTGTATCTGCATTATTGATCTATAGTTGTTAAATATTACTCGTGGTGTTCAGAATTATCAGTATCTCCACCATTGCTGTAGGTAAATAAAATCGTAAGCTTTGAAATAAAAAATATTCTATGCGAAGAAACAGACATGTTTAATGTGCGCCATTAACAGGGATCAAACTTAGACTTCAGGGTCAATTAGCAATCTGAAATATTTCTTCATCACATTACGTGTGAAATACTACAATTTGGCATAAATTCAAATACCAACGTTTTACACTAAGCAAGCAAAATTTACTTCCAAGAATGATAACTCAATGAATAACTGGGAGGCGAAGTGGCCGGGTGGTATTGTGCTGTGTAAGCGCTTACAATTGAGGCCATTAGAATAATAATTTGCGTGTAATGTTTCCGCGGGTGGCCGCCACGGGAAGTGGCTTTGTTTGGTCGCGGGTACCACTGCGTCAGCTTTGGTGAAGCTTGGGTCGGGGTGAGGGTACAAGATCTCTAAATAGGTTGTCCTTAAAAATAACAGCCGTAGAGTTCTTTTATGAAACTGCCTTATTTCTTAATTCACCGGCTTGAATCTATTGAACACGTTGAATGTCTTTTCCTATAAATTTTCTGTTATTTTAGTAATTGTTTTTTTATTCGAGACAATTCTCATCAAATGAGAACTGTGTATGGCTGGACGACCTTTCTACCTTGTACATACAATTTTAAATAGACACAATTTCATTTTATTGTTGTCATAAATGTATGCCCTGCAAACAAATGGCTGTGGTTAACATTATGTTTCATGTTTTACTTACTACTAAGTAACTTCACAATGGGCGATTCCTCATAAAAAGGATTTTATTCCTACAAAGTCAAACAATAGTTTCAAGCTCTTCATGTAGGCTAGTTAATGTAAACTGAATGTTTGTACCTTGTTAAAGCTGAAATTGCTTAAACGCCTCCAATTATAACTTAACAGCGCAACGCCTCAACATTTAAACAATTGCCAGTCTCCACATCAGAAGCACGAAAGCTCTTTACAAAAACTACCATGAATTAAGCAATCTAGTATTCGAGTAAAACTATCAAACATTTTCCGTCCGATATTATAGTTCTATTGAAGTCAAGTTGTTTTCTTATTTTTTAATGCTCTCTGAGTTTTCTTCAACTTCTTTGTATTTGTTGTGAAAGGAAACTATTTAAGCACAAGTCATAAAAAGGAAAATTGAGGACACATTGAAGGGACCCTTGGGGCTTTGCCAGTCGACCCTGTGTCAACCCGCATCGACTTTTGAAACATTTCAGCGGGCCGAGACTTAAGGGACTTCAATTACCTATTTTTGTTTTCCCTTCTTTGAACAGATTTTCGCTTTACTATCGTAAACATTTTAAAACACCCAAGTGATTGGTTTTGTAGCGAAGCTTTTTGACAAGAGATTCATCAATCTTCTTCTAACGAGAATTAATGAAGATCGATTTTTGTCTCAAGTTCTTACTGCTGTCTTCCAAACCAGGTTTTAGAGACAGATTGTTTCAGAAGTTATCGTTTGCTATCAAAATTCAAACTAAAATTTTAACCAAATTGGAATGAGAATCCCTTCTCGTAATTGATTTTCAAACGTCTCACCGCAACTCATTGTTAGGTGTGTAAATTGAGAAGATTCGATTTACCGTTGGTAGCCAATGTCAACAGAATCCGAATTACCGCGGATGTTCCGATCGTACTCGTGAATTCCACACATTGTGATATAATCACAAAGTTAGAGAAAAGTAAATAAAACCAAGTGTGCGACGAGATCGTCCAACCGACGAAATTACGTTCTCATGAAATTCCAATTGCTTAACACGTTAACGGTCGAAGCAAGTTCAAGGGAGTTATAAAGTCGTGCTTAGAGTTATTCACAAGTTGTCGTGTTTGGCCGCAATAAAAGTTAATCAAGCCCATGTCCACAATCCGCCATTAGTATTGTACATTAGCATCAATAAAGAGTAGTATAATTACTAGCAGACCGGTTGGAGTTAAAAAGTTAAATTTTTATACGCACCTGTACGCGCGGAGTAAGGCGTGCGGCGCATAGCGTTCCCACGGGGCGTCTTTAATCTTATGTTCAAACTTGCCATATCGAGTGAATCTCCAATCACACTCGCTATTTCTTGTCTTTTATCACTTTTTATGTATTCATTCATGTTCCACGCTCGCTACTAATTGTCTGAGATTAACATCATGAGTATTCACATCGTGCGATGGAGTTGTGATATCTTGTCAACATTCTTTCAACTTTTGCTCTTCCGTATCGGATTTGTACTTGCTTGGAAGGAGTTAAAAGTGCTTTATGTTTCAATTGGGTGTTTGCTTTGCACATTGAGCAAGTTGAGGAATGCATATATTGCCCTTTATAAAATGATTAATGTGGTAACTGTATGGTTCTAATGATTTGAGCTTCTAAATGATGTCAATGAAGATGCTGATTCATGTAGCCGTGATACTTTTATTAGTACGAGCATAATTTAATCCATTTGATATACCTACCACAGCATCATCGATGATTAGGGTCGCCGGGATAAAATAATTTCAAATAATTCAGTACTAAAAAGTTAAAAATAAAATATAGTTAAACTACTAACTACTACTATAACATACATAACATAACATAAACGTTCATATCCCCGGTTGGCAGAGGTACTATGCTTCTGAACATCAAGTGACTTTTTCACCTGGTGTTCAGAGTACCCACGTTTTGCACGGACAACTACTACTATAACTAAATAATTTGAAATTAATAAATCCTGGCGACCCTAATCAGGATAGCGGAATGAACATATGAAATTATTATACTGTCCCCGATTCTCGATAAGTGTTCAAATTTTGGGTTCAATCGGTCCGTTTAAAGTGGTCAAAATCGAGTTTAAAGGAGTCGTTTACATACATACCTGCATACTCTACATACATATTTACATACATACAGGTGAAGCTAATATAAGCGTGTTAAAAAGTAATTCCCTAGGTCAATTATTAGTAAGTTTTTTTATGCTATAAATAGATGGTATTACTGAAATTTCCATTAACATTCGTCAATTTGTTTTATTTTTCTATGACATAAATACAGTCACAACTTTCAAAGTATTTGCTGTCACAGCAGCGGCTCGCCTGTCACTTGTTGCTAATGGAACTGTATTACGACCCTCGCCCTAGGTGTATGTTGGTGCACAATATAGTGAGATGGGATTTATCTCGTTAAACCCACTCTATTCACTCACCCTTTTTCCAATTTCGACGATTTGTTAGATACATATATATATACTCACGGCCATAAATCCCAAAAGGGGTAGCCAGAGCTTTAGTTCTAGAAACTCCTCAGCCACATTTGAAAGTTGATAGGGGACAAGATTGTAGAAATAAAGTATCGTTGGTGATGGGCTCCAACCGTATCGCCCAAAAACTGCTTAAAAATATAGTTATAATAAATTGTAAAGGAGTCGGTTAATTTACATACATACTTACATAGATACAGGTAATATAAGCGTGTTAAAAAAGCCCCATACCCCTAGTCGCCTCTTACGACACCCGTGGGTAGAAAGGGGTGATAGTAACATTCTAAGCCGGCACTACACGGCTTTAATTGCAATAAAATGTGTACTTCATTTTGTTTAAATATATAGAAACAACAACGAACGAAATGCAGTTGCCGAATTCCAAATAGAAACTAGACTATATAGTTAGCTGCATGTATAAGTCATCCCATTAAACTAATAGTAAAGAATCTATTTCTTACATCATCGTGTAAAACATAAAATATTGATCTGAAACACGGAAGTACGATGCAATTTGCGCCGCCTAATAATACCCAATAACGCTGAATAGTTTGCGAGAAGTTATTGCGCACTCCCAATTGCTTTATGGAAAACGCGAATAAATCAAACACTTCAGTCGGTTGTAATAGTCCTTTATTGGTCTTAATTCGAAACAAAACATTTTGCATTCGCAATTCTTTTATTGGTTCTAGGCGGAATCTACAAGTGATGCTTGATATCTTCGTTGTGTTTAGATACGAGTTTGTTACTCGTAGTTTGTGTTTTAAGTTGATTTGTTGTTACAATAACAATGTAAGTTGATGTTGGACTGTTCTGGAAACATAACTTTGGTTACATTCTGAGTATTTACCAACCTACATGCATGGATAACACGATTATCCGAAAGTTAAGATGATTCCGTGCTTCGGAGGGCACGGTGAGCCGTCGGTCCCGGCCACTATTACGGTAGTAGTCGTTAGTCTGCTAACCCGCAATTGGCCAGCGTGGTGGACTAAGGCCAAATCACCCTATATAGGGTAGCCTCAAGCCCCTAGGTGGGGACGTATATGGGCTGTGAGGAACGAGATATCATTAGTTATTGCCATGACTTGGTTCTAGGCTGTAAAATAATTGTAAAAACAAGGGAGATTTGAATATCCATAATGTTGCATTACTCGTAAAAAAAGAACGCGTAATAAATCGAGTACGCTATCAAGATAAAGTTGGTACGACTATAATAAATATAATAAACTGTTTAGTTGAGCTAAGACCTATTTGTTTGTATTAGGCCTTAAAATTAAAAAAATATTTAATAATTCCTACCTGTTCCTGTTTTCACATTTATTCTTCTATTACAATAGAAAATTATTTTAATATTTGTTTATTTGTAATTAATAGGCTACGAATCACTTTATTAAAAAGTAAAACATTCCGAAGTAACATAGGCTATATATCATTACGCTAAGTGTAGCAGGGAGTGAGCAAAGACCCAATATGTTAGTAAAAACAACACTTCCTGTGCGAAGTCAGGCCATTATACAATTGGTTTTCGATGGTGACACATTTCAACTCACCCCAAGGATGGCCGTTATTTTATTTTATTGGTCTTGTTATCCTTAATCGATCCTAATTGATTGTGGGTCAACATATAATGGTATGTTTTACAGATCGGAACATATGATATCTTTTGAATACTATTTTTGGGAATTTTATTTTTAATGGGAAAATCGATAAGTTTTTGTCAACTATAATTAATGTTTTTAATCTGTATCAAAGCTTCTAATCATGCAATATTATATAATTAAAAGTGATGGATGGTAATGATTTTCATTGATCGTACTGTGAATAGAACATTTAGTTTTATGAGACATGTAAAAGCCGGTTGTGGTATGGAAAAGATCACTTCCATTTTCTATGTCAATCTAAAAAGCAATTTTAGTTACTTAAATAAAACATAAACATATACATACATAAACGTTCACGCCGTTTATCCCCGAAGGGGTTGGCAGAGGTACCAATACTCCTGAACTCACATGGCAAGCGCCATCTAGTTTCCAGAGAAGGCCCACGTTTTGCTTAGACAGTGTACTCACGTGATAGGGGGCAGGCCTATCGCCGTTTTTAACGAATACACTGTCACATGACTAAGTACTACTCAGCCGTGTGGGTTTCTTCACGATGTTTTCCCTCACCGTTAGCAACCATGATAAATTAACCACACATATGACTTTAATAAAAAAACTAACACTTAAATAAAAAAGAACTGTAGTCTGTTCTACCAACTAATTTATAATCCATAAATCCTACAAACTCCTATCTAGTAAAACGTAATTTTCAAAAGTTATTTACTTAAGTCATTAATAATGTGACTCCTCCATATTTATTTAATAAAACAACGCGTACTCGACTCGACAAACTTTTTGGTATGTTTATATGCTTAATGCTACTCTGACTAATGCAAGCTTTCGCTTAAAAATGTTTGTTTGAATTGTAACTGTTATATTTCCCTCTTTGGCACGAGCGAGTGCTGTTTACCCGACGTGCAATCGTAAGTGTAAACCAATAGACCGTTCCACTTCCCAGCGTGTGACGTGTTTGTGCTTCCAGTATGGTGATGGTATTGCTGGTTCACTTCCGGGATTATTCTAGGTTGTTATTTTTGATGGTGGTGGTGAGTTTTGACTTTTTGAGTGGTTGGTGATTAAACGGGATGCGGTATTTATCACTTATGATTTTGTACCCTATGTACCCTTCTGCTTATCATGGTTTAGGATTTTATTGCAGTCCTAGCTACGCATATTTGGAATTATAACCGTGATTATATGTCTGTGTGTATGTAACATTATTTTAGACTGTTTAATGGAATTTCTGCTCCATTTACGAAGAATTACTTTGTGATCAAAGAAATGTAAAGAAAAGGAGGGAGCGATCTAATTTACATAAAACAGGTTCTTTCACGGAATTCCGTTCAGCAGCCGAATATCTACGCTTGAGACAGTGTTGCTAATGCTTTTCCCGTAAAAATGCGCTACCGTCCTTTGATAAAAAACGCTACATTCTTGTCAATGTTTCACTTTGTTTCTTAAAGCTTAAGTCTAAAAGTTGTGGACTTCGCTTAAACTGCGATCAATCTTTAGTTTCAGCTTAATCATACTAGAAAATATGATATCTTTACTGTAATGTTGTTTACAAACTCTACAATATCCGGTGGATATCTCAATTATATTTTTTTTATTATGATTATATGTTAAGGTCTTTTCTATATTTCAATGAATATCAGTTGCATGCAGATGAAATTTTATTGGTACGTAAGATGCGTTAATTAAGACAGCAATTTATTAGCACCAGCAAATGCAAATGCATCAAAACGTCTCACGTCTCAACATTCCCCACTAAAGCGTATCGCGTCTATACCAGCTACGTCACGTCTCTAACAGTCCACTTAAAAGTGCTCAATACACAATTCCGGGTTCCAGTCACGTTGGAGTATTCAAAGTGGTGGTGAGACGACACGCGCCCCTTCCGGTGAACATCGCCTTAATGACATGTGTAAGGCGAAGGAAGCCGGGACTTTGAGACTGCATCTCGGATGCAAATCCTTTCTGAAACGCGGCGCCGACTGAGATACTTAGCGATTCTTTAAGTGCGATTCATTCTCACGTGCAACTTGAGATGTTCGTTCTTTTGACATTGATTTTTTTGATAGATACTTGCCAATGTGGATGGTAATGACAAGTAGAAGACGCAGGATGCATAAAGGTAATGTGTTTAAAATGGCAGGCTTTTGAAATGAGAAAAATATTAGGGAATTCATGAAAATTGATAAACGTAAATACAGCTGATTTGTAAATATTTGCTAGGATCGGATAAAGTGGCAATATTTCTGCCTAACCCAATGAAAATTAATGGCGCGAGAATATGTATGTGTGTTTGATATATTTCCGGATTTTGGGATTAGAAGGAAACATTAAGAAAATGTGTACAAGTCTGGAAAAACATGTTAGTAACGAAGTGAAACAGTGATTTCCCGCCCGCCCTTTGAAGTTGCTAAGCTGAGCGTCTAGCTGAAAGGGCGCGCCTGACTGCGAGCCCTTGTGACCTCCACGCTTGAAAAAACATTCAACAACTTAACTACTCAGATAAAGTTTGCTTCGAATATTGTTATCGTGCCTCTCCCAATCTTTTTGAAGATACCGAATGCCCTCAATATGTAATTAAATGACAGCCACGAAGTTCGTTGTACTTTGAATGAATTATATGGTAGTATTGCATAATCACAATTAACAGATGAGCTAAGTTTAACGTAGTTTAAGAAGGGGTTTTCGATAACTGTTATTATTTTTTAAACGATATAGTGTTGATGAAAAAGTTAAAAGACCGGACTTGGCATAGTAAACAAATATAAAATTTCAGTATATAGAAACCAATTCCAACATGTCACTAAAAATGTTAGTTCCATACAAGTCCCACAATTAAGTTCCGCCAACTAGAGTTTAGCAAAGCGCTCAACTGTTGAAAACAAGTAGCACTGGAACCCGACAATGGCTCAGTATCTGCCGTTGACAATAGGAACTTTGAGAAGTACATTTTGTTAGTAGTCTGCAAGACACAACATAGCTCTGAGGACGTAGCACGCTCGTGATTATATCGTGTACTCTTCTCTTAGAAAGAGATAGAGATATACGATAATTTGCAAGTGAAAGAGATGGCTGTTTGAAACTAAAAGATTTGTAGTTAAAAGACAAGCGTGCTATTATAGCTGGAACTAAGTAGTGGCAAGCGTCAGCGAAGTTACAACGAAGAGTGACACGATAATGGAACGCTGATATGCTGAGCCAGCGGGTAGGCTTTCCGGTCGTATCACATGTTGTTTGTTAGTTGTCTTGCTAGTTGCTGAGAAATTTAAAGTTTTTGTTGAGGATGTGTCTTTTAGCATGTTACGTGAAAACCTGGCGTTCTTAGAACTATCTATTAAATTATTAGTATGAATCACTTAGAGAGGTGTTATACAAACAAGTTATACCAACCTACATGATTTTTTTGTAACTTAAGTTACTAAGGTAAAGTAATGTTATATGAAACTAACCAGTATCAACTTATATACCCATTAAAAGTATTTCAACATTGTTACGTTAGCAGAACATACTTTCAGATTAAATTAATCTAAGCTAGCTGTTTGGTTTGACTTTAAAATTAATTTTCGTAGAAATTCTAAATCATAATAATTGCTCTTCCGAGATGTAGCTAACTTCAATTACTCCTTTAAAGTTTAATCAAATATGACATTCGTTATAACTTATTTAAAAAAGAACTGATGTTATAACAAGTTATGGCGAAGAAAAATTGTTCACAAACATTTTTCTGCCTAAATGTCATAACTTTTCCGTACTTGCCAAAAAGAGTTTGAGTCTAAATCAATTACGTCCGAATTCCGATTTCGAGCGTAAACTTTTTTGTAATTTTCGTGTATAAGTATTGCTAATTTAATAAAGTAGAGACGAAGAATTTCCGAAAGCGCTTCCTGAAATAAATCACTGGCCGTTTTCCAGTAATGAGGCAGTTATATTCGAGTTGCATACTCGTTGCCGCGTCACTGTTTTTTCGACTTCCAAATTTGACAACTTAGCACGTCGTCGTCGACTTATAGAGGATGTGGAAAAAACGATACAAGTTTGTGTAGCCGTGGGAGCCGGCAGCCACGGAGGTTGCATATCAATGTCGACTCGTTAGCACTCTCTGGGTGTCTCTTGTCGACATGGAATCGTGTATCGCTTATGTATTATGTATCTCTAGGGGTAATGCGGATCATTCGATAATGGAAGATAACCGCATATTATATCTGTTGCGCTGTTTTAGTAAGACGTTGCATTGTGACTTGATTAAATAATAATTTACTCCAGTATACAACGTTCCCGTGTAGCCCTTTAAAAGAGTACTTTTTATAGATTTGTCTGTTTTCTGGCAAATGAAACATTTTCGAATACGACCTAAACTTACATGTATGTTCAAAATTACAATAAATTGTGCTCAACGGAATATTCGACCAAACATTTTTAAATTACGGATAGGCGTATTTCGATATTTTAATTTAGTAGTGACTTAAACTTTGCTGTTAATTAACCTGGAGGTAATATTGATACCAGCCCTATATTGTTGTTAACATAAGAAAACATCTCTATTAAGAATTCATAAATATACACTTTTGTCACAGTCAGTCATTGTATTCATATTTCACGGGACTTTCAGCAGGCTATCTTAAGCGGTCATTACACGACACATAAAAAGAGAACGCTAGCAAATGAACGCTTGGTGTGATAAGTTAACGTAGACTGATTTAGTCTGACTTTATCACACTACTGTTTAACTTTCTACCGTACTAGCACCACGTCGAGTAATACCCGCTTTATGAATATAATTCATTAGCCCCTACATAATTTGTATGTAGTGGCAGCAGCTATTACGCGGCCGCCGCGGCTCCCGTCCCAGCGCATGTGATAATAATGTTTAAAGCTGTTAAGAGCCTTTATGGCCACCATTTACTGCCGTAATGATTTTTCCGACGGAAATCGTATGTGACGCAATTTATTTTACTGTAGCTCTTCTAATCTGCTCGGTCGGTGCTTGCGAGTAATGGTTGACCGGCGGATGAGGATTTTGAAAGCTTTTTTTTAGAATAGCTTAGAATATTTCTTTTGTTTTCTAGGTTGTCACTAAAATTTGTATACCTTGAGGAGTAACATATCGATTTAAGATTCTTTAAATGCTAATATACAATTAAAAACCTTGAAATACTTTTGGAAGAATTATACCCATGAACTGTTGTTAATATTGTAAATAGAGCAAAATACACGATTTGTGTTAATTACATTAGTAGGTAAACATTTAAAAGAAAACACAATTCGTATACCATTTAAAGAGCTGCACAATCTGGTCGCTGACCGCAGTGTCTGACCATCTGGCCACAGTTCTTGTTTTAATTCCACTCCCTTATCCGGAGCACTATCCGAGTCGGTGTCGACTGTCTTATCATCACTGTGTAATCTCATTGTCTCCACCAACCCAGTCACGCGAACTTCTACTTAGTTTTCATACAAGACCCGAACGTATAATCGGAAACATTAGTCGCTATACAATATATGGGCACAAACCTAACAGAGTATGGAGTTAGTGTTCAGCGACTTTTGGAATTTTATGATGCCGGGTAGTGCCGGCTTAGAATGTCACTACCCCTTTCTGCCCCCGGGTGTCGTAAGAGACGACTAAGGGTATGGGGCTTTTTAAGTGGTTTTTGGGCGATGCGGTTGGATACCCATCACCATCGATACTTTATTTCTACCATCATGTATGTGGCTGAAGAGTTTTTAGCTCTGAAGCTCTGGCTACCGCTTTTTGGGATTTATGGTTGTCAGTATGTGTATTTATGTGCAGCTAATTTTCA
This sequence comes from Bedellia somnulentella, assembly GCA_963576735.1. Taxonomy (NCBI): domain Eukaryota; kingdom Metazoa; phylum Arthropoda; class Insecta; order Lepidoptera; family Bedelliidae; genus Bedellia; species Bedellia somnulentella. The sequence continues at coordinate 14,432,038 of OY755172.1, read as the reverse complement.
TATCTTTGTTATCACAAACTACTATACTATTTGTGATTGACCTTATATTATAAAGCGACTAATGTTTCCGACTGTACCAAAATGTATCCGTGTAATCATCATTCATATATATTTCAAAGAACAATTCGGCGTTTTTCAATAGCATTTTACTGTGTTTGTTACGTTGACCCCCGGCTTGTTTGGTAATCTTAGTTGATAAAAATGGTCATTATTGTATGTATAACAAATTACGGAGATAACACGCAATGTTAAAATAACTCTTCTTGTAAGATTGTTGTTTGTTATTAGTTATACACGCCACATTGTTCGTGTTTGATGGTCATATCAACTTTTGTCTAATTTTTTAAGCTATTGTGAATTTAATATTAAGTAATCCTAAAAAGGGCCGGTCCTGAGGGTCGGTCTTATATCGCAACAGGATTTGAATACGAGTAAAAATTTTATGTTCAAATTAATTGTACAAATGGTCCATTAGCTTTACTCCCTCTATTTAATTTAATTATAATTCTAAATCTCTAACATACATATCATAGGAATGTAGACATGATCTAATTTTGTATTCTATGAATGCAATGGAATATCTCTGACAGAAGACTAATTGTAAAACTGACACTAACATTATTATTTGTATTGAAAATGTAAAATGTCGTACGCACATCCCAAAGCTATCGCAACAGTTTTAATCAAAAGCTAAATTAAAAACAAATGTTCAAAGCATCTGCTGCTATCACTATGATGCTCCTGGGATATTTATCTTTTAATTGATTTGAAACATATTTTCTTGTATACCTTGTTACATAATAATCGGATACTTGTATAAATAGTCTGTGATTATCCGGTTTGATATGAGCAATTTGAAGTAAACACGACGCTATAATTATAATCACAGATTGAGTTACAATTTATAAGAGCTCCATGATTTCCCGCCATTAATTATAACACACAATCAGTTTAATTGGTCATCTGACATCCTGAATGGAACAATGAAAAATGGCTAACACTGCAGAGTGTCAATTTGAATGGTATCAGTTAATTACGATGAGATTGCTTAGTGATTAGTTGCAAATGAAACACGTGTATTTAAAACGATAGTTGGTGCTGCGCAGGCGCATTATTCCAACTATATTTCTTAGTGTCAGTTTTCATATTACATTATCTACCTATGGTTTCCCACCGTTTTTATTAGTCACTGCTTTCATTTTAAAGAGAGTAGCCAATGCTTCTGAATCAATAACTTTCATTTAGAAATTTAGAGGGAAAAGACGTGAATGGAAGGATACATACATACATATACTCACGGCTATAAATCCCTAAAAGGGGTAGCCAGAGCTGAGGAATTAGAAATTCCTCAGCCACTTTTGGAAGTTGAGTGGGGAAAAGATGGTAGAAATAAAATATCGTTGATATGGGTCTCCAGCCGCATCGCACAAAAAACACTTTAAAAAGCCTTATTATTATTAAGCCTTACTCGCCTCTTATGACACTCGTGGATAGAAAGGAGTAGTGACATGCTAAGCCGGCACTAAACGGCAATAATTTAACTAAACTATAACTAAATTCTTTTCTTGATAATTTTAAAATTATGCTACTTTACACTGTAACAAATTGAAATAAAAATGCGTTAAATAATACACCGATAGAAAAAAAAAGGTGTTACTTGGAGATGCTCGAAGTATAAAAAGCTAGGAAATCTTGTAAAATACACAAATCAACATTTAGAAATAACATCTCAAAATATTCAAGAACGCTATCTCATGATCACAATATACTGGCGCATATCAGATCATATAATGCTTTTCGCCAAAGAAATAGCCCATAGCCTAAACAATCCACAAACTTCTTTCTCCCTCCTATTTACCTTATCCTACTCCGCTTCGAAACTTTAAACGCGCTACTGACGTTTACCAGTTCCACTTCATTTAAACATCACAAAAATTTATGGGTAGCGGTGTCAACCCTGAGTCGAAACTGTTTATTTATGTCTCTCAACCGCCAGGTATGCCTCGCGGATGTTACGTGGTCATTGTTTTAAAAATAATCTCTCTTCTAAAACCGCACGCGGGCTATTTATACTTGGATGCCACTCGGCGGTACGAAGACCTTTGCGTTTGTTTCTGTTTGTGACATGGCTAAACGGTTATTTCGCTTACATGGCATTGTGTTTACGTAGTATTTTAATATGCTTTATTCTGTGCCAAATTGATCAGAGACGCGAGATGACAAATAAATAGCAGACTATATAACACCAAAGGTATTCTGAAATCAGAATGGTTGTTCCAAAGACTGTTAACATGCTTTAAAATGCTAGTAGCATTTTCTCGCTATATCAAGTACTCGTAAAGCTATACATAAGAAGTGTAAGTCTTCACTTCACATCCATAGAGGAATTAAACTCTTTTAGCTATTATAGGGGACATACATATTTAAAACTCTGCGTACACTATCTTTGCTCAAAAATTATGGTCACAATGGTAAAAATTAGAGGTTCCCGAAAAAAAAATCGCGCTTATGTTGTATGCTCACAAACTCACACCAGATTACTGCCAATACCATACGTTCGTAGTCGGCAACACCAAATCTATTGAATAACTTCAAAATTTTATGATAAGGTAAAATCCATTTTAGTTTGAACGCTAACAAAATAACAACAGAAACATAAAAGCTCGGCTCCGATTCCTGTGGATAATCTGGATAATACCTGGTATTTATCGTAACGTTACACAGCTTGTCAGTTTTCACACCAACCTTTCAACTACAAAGTTTAGATTAACAGATTTTTTAGACACACATAAATAAATCGAAATATTTGATGTATCTGGTGCGTCTATATTCTCATTACAAGGCTTAAATCAAACACTCTTATCAAACTTTAGTTTAAGCGATTGAAATAAAAGAAGAGGTAACACCTTTGTATCTGAGTTGAAAAGATCTCGGCTTCAAATAAACTCCTGTTGATACAGACTGATGTCTTCAACGCCTGTATTTTTCGAAAGAAATATGTGCTGATAAATGATCAGAAATTTTACCGCCGAAAAAATACATTACGCCTTATTATATCTGTATATCTATATATATCTGTTAATCAGTTTGCTAATTGTTATATGGATACCAAGTTTTGATACATGTTTAGAATAAATAATACCGTCTTACATATTTTACGTGTCGTTAGTATATTGTAATAGAAGAAAATATGGTGATAGAAAGCGTTTTTAATTGCGGGTTGCTTATCACATTGCTCAATTAGCACCTCAAAGGCTTATTTCTTAGTGACTTTATGCCCGCGGGTCCCGACACTTAACATTAAATATTGCAGCAGCACCACAGCTTTTCATACAAAATCTCTTACATTTTTATAGCCAGGAGAATTAGTAGAAAATGACCCATTTATCTAGCTAGATATTGTGGAAACTCGTCGTGAATTCGGCTCGAGCGAGTTATCTCTAATATATTTGGCTTAGTGTCCGGCTGCAAAAGATCCGGATTATACCCATCTGTTTTGAGACAGCTGTCCGCCGTAAATGGCTGCAGGAACGAAAATGGGTTCATAATTATTTTAATTATGTTACGTTTGTCTCTTGTGCTCCATATTTCGGGGTTTCGTTGTGAGGTATTTTTTGTGTAATTGCGATTGGTATCCAGAGGTCAGCGATGGGATAAGCTTTTGTTTTGATGTTTTAATATAGGATCATTTGTTATTGTCTTCAAAACATTATATTTTATACATGGTCAAGCTTTGTTAAATTTTTTGCGAAATGTTTCTTGATATTTCTTACTTACTAGGCTTAGTAAAGGGAAAGGAAAATATCGATAGTTACCTTACATACCATGGTTTGCCTTATACTCGCACTAGCTAGCATGAAGATCCATTATCATGGTAAAAGTGAGTATTTATAATAAAAATCCAGCAGGTTATTATTATTCCTACATGTCATTCCAAAATATTTGAACTACTGCCATTCAATCTGAATTTAATATTGTTAAGGTTCATATATTGTACTAATTTATATTTACTTGTTTCAATCATGTACAGAATAATCATGAATGTGAATATATTCGCTGACACAATTCGAAACCGTTCACATACGAAATGAGCAAACCGTGAATTCCAATAACAAAGTAAAATCAGCGCGAGTCGATTAATTGAACATATTGTGTCTCTTCACACGAGCGGATTAATTCAGCGAGTTTGCTGCGGTGCGGAGAATTACCAGAAAGCCGCTTGGCTGAAAGCCGAAGGCTCTCATCAAAGTGGAAATGGTAGAAACAAAAAGTGATAAACCGTTTCGCTCGCATTCGGAAACCTCGATAATGCTGCCAAGGGTCGACTGACTTTGCTAGTATCAAATTAGCTCGGGTGGAAATGAGCCCGCTCGTGTGTAGATTAACGGATTACGCCTCGCTTCGGACGTATTTTTATCCGGCTTTGAAGAAGCCAATGAGAAAGGGTTCTTACATAGCCTTATTAAAAGGTCTTTACACCGCCGTATTACGTTCGGGCTTATGTGCCTTGTACTCTTTTTGTTAAAAAGGATTTTGAGCTGGACATTTAAATGAGACATTATATTTGTAGAGGTCGTTTGAACTTAAATGTCTTTATAGACAGCAGTTTTCAACGAGAAATTCTATTCGGTCAATTTATACGACAGTCCGCTAAATCCTTTTGTTAGACGATCTTGTTACCTCTACAAAAGAGTCTAAGCAGGTAATCTCAGCGCCTTTCTTTTGTTGCACAACCGCAGCAGTATTTCGAATGCAAAGGAAGCTTAAACCGTATTTAACAGGATTTTAGACTTTACCGAATATATGTTACTACATTTGTGACCGCACGATTCTCCGAACATGGAGATGTGTGTGCAATAAATTGTGAATTTAGATGTTCGTGTATCCCTACTAGATAATTATCTAGTGTTTTTGTTCGACAAAAACTTTGCGAGGGGCAGCTGGCCGATCTAATCACGTTATGTCTGAACCTTCTAATATTTTTTCTATGCCAATGTATAAAAAATGCAATATGTGGCCCACACCCGTAGCACCTCGTAACATAAATATCGATAGGGGATAGTTTGTTTGCGATGGGGTGCGATTGGAAATTAGGGATGAAGATTTCAAATATCTTAATTATTTCGCTTTTGTTGAATATATGTTGTGTGTTTACGCACGATTGGAATGTTCAATATAATTGGTTTCTCTATTCATGGTTCATTTGCTACAACGAATGTTTTCGTCATTTTACAAATAGTTTAGATTTGGTTATTTTTAAACTATTTCTATTCTCAACAAAAAGTACTTAAGATGATTCAAAATATTCCAATATTAATATATTAATTTTGTGCACCATAACTTCCGTGTTTTCTTACGGCTAACATAAGTGTTTATAAATTGCTGGAATCCGGACTGTGCATTCTTATTTATAGTTTTTTTTATTATTAATGAAAAAAAGATGTAAAGATATAGAGATAGGATAGTAGTAAAGTGATTAGTTTGTTTTAAATACCAGACTATCTTTTCTTCTTTAAAGTTTTACATGTACAATTATTGGCTTAATGTAGACTCTCAACATATACCCGTGTAGCATTAAATAGGGCTAATATATCTATCTACTTGAAGCTGAACGAAGAAAAACGATATATCTCATCCAAAATATATACGAACTGATTGGTTAGGTATAAGTAGCTATGTCACGCAAATTTCACGCTTAGATCTAGAGAACCGAGATCCTACACATTTCATGTTACGCCCACTTATGTGTAGCTCCATGTTAATCGCATTTGATCTAAATTACTGTTTTTATCTAGTTTAGCAATTTCCTTAACAACGTTTAAGCGCTAGAACCACTTTTCAGTGTACAATACGTGTAATGGTAGTGTTTTTGAGAGGCAATGTTTCCGAGCGGGTGCTGGAGTGGCGGCGTGCCAACAAACAAAGTCTCCTCGCTGCGCCGCCACGCGCCCGCGTGCCTAACACCACTGACTGTCAACTAATGTACGGCCACATTCACTGCTCAAACATTTACTAGTTTATCTAACAATTTTTGCAGCTGAAAGTTTCTAGATTGTCGCGTAGTTTTTGCTTGGGGGCATGATATGTTTACGGAGATCGTTTGTGTAGAATGTCGCACCGGGAAAGATATTATTTTATATGGTGTTGGAGTAATGCAGTTAGACATTTATTATATCTTTTTGTATATTAAATTTGAGAAGCCAACATAGTTGACGACTTCTTTAAGGGTTTCAGATATAAACAATAAAAGTCAGATAAATGTAAATCTATCAAAAATTTTATACCGCGCTAGACATACTCATGCTTACTACTTTTGACTAGGAATTTAAAACGAATGAAAAATTAAAGATAATTTTGACTAAGTTGTGGATCACTATGTGATGAAGTTATGGTTCACTATTTATGTATGGTTTAATGTAATCAAGTAGATTGGTTTGATTTTCTTTAAGTTGCCGAGTTTATTGATTTATATCTCTATTTTTTTTCTTACAACTTTTAGGTTCTAAATATTCTTTAAAGTGAATGTTGAAACTTTATAATTTTATATGTCATTCAGTGTTTCGCAATTCTCACTTCCTCGCCCAGTCCCTTGTTTTACTTATCTTATCCTAATCTGTTCTTGCCAAACCCACAAAGCCATTTGAATTGGTTTCATGTTATGGCGCCCCATAAGTCTAAAACTGACTATACAGACGATTTCTCATGCGGTTATGAAATTAGTGGTATATTAGTAAAAAAAACGTCTTCTTATTCATTTCGATATATAGTCTACGGCAGTCAGATATCTTCGTACTTTTGCATTTATGTTGGTCTTGAATATTAGTCACGTCCACTTTTAGTACTTTTTTTAAAAAGTCTTTATATTTACTTGACTTTTAAATCCCTGCCAGACTACTGACAAGCTTTTTTTCTACTACTCTTAACCATACTGGTTAAACCTCTCTTTCATTTATACTTAACTAATAAACTACACATTAGTCAGCTTTAAAAGATCACCTCATCTTATTGAGTCCGAACATTGTGTTCAGTTCATCTCAGACATAGGCTCATAACAGATCGGAGGTGCAGTATGCAGATTGTCTGATCTGGATTAATTTGTGTTTACCGCACGTACGTACCTATATCTAGCTAACTTCCAAATCCTCGCCTACTTTCTAGGAAGCCTTTAATATGAAGTATAAAATAATTCAACTATTCCAGACATAGCTTAAACATTTATATATTTAAACTACTCATATGATCGTATTGTGAACTCCTCACCTTATTGAGTCCGAACATAGTTTTCAGTACATCTCGAAAATATGTAGTTCGATAAATCGCAAGTAGATTACAGCTCATAACAGGTCGGCGGTATGCAGATTGTCTGATCCGCTTAAATCTGTTTACCGCACGTACTTACGTCCCTATATATAACTAACTTGCAAATCTCCCCTACCTTCTAAGCAGCCTTTAAAGTTAAATACCAAAATGTTTCAACTATTCCAAACCGTCTCCACATAAACCTTTATATATTTAAACTACACATATGTTCTCATTGAGAATGTCTGAACTTGTGGAGTGCGTACATTGTGTTCGTTTCATCTCGAAGATAGGTCGATCGATAAATCGCAAGTAGATTAGAGCTCATAACAGGTCGGAGGTGCAGTATGCAGATTGTCTGATCTAAGTGATACGACTTGCCGTGTAGGCGGCCAGTCAGTTGCGATTACAGCGCCACCTATTTACATTGAAATTCAAATGCACTCGGTTAATGGATAGCTAATGTAAACTGGCTTGCAGGGTGATTTGGTTACTAGATCATTTTGTTCGCTTTAAGTTGTACACTTGATTTGATGTGTAAACATGATTAAAGTATTTTTTTGAGTATCAATGAGTAACAAATCATACACTTTAAAAAGAATTGCGCCAGTATTTTAGAATCCATTATTTTATTTTCCTATATCTATCTTAATGTCAATTGTGGTAAGTGAATCGTAATATAAAATATATAACCTGTATGAGATTAATGTTTTTGATCTAATTTTACACATTTGTGAGTTATGTAAGGAATCACTTGGGGTGGGTAGAACTATTTCTTTGTTTCTGTATTCATTAATAGAAACAAAATTTATTTCTTAAACAGTATGTGGCAGCTGACTAATCATTCATTATACAGGTTATTGGCGACTATATAACGTCTGTATCATTTTAATAGCAAATATGGTGTGAGTGAGTAAACGGAGCTTTCCATTATTATAGTGCAACAGAGAAAACTGCTGTTGTATGTAGTTGAAACACGATATGGTAAGAGCATTGCCGCTTGCCATTACTCAACATTTATGAGAAGCTTAGCAATATAATTTGTGTTGATCGTTTAGCTATTTATTCAATCGTTATTACATTACTTACATTTCAAGCTTAGCTTTTATGTTGCCCATAAGTTTGCTTGTAACTAGCTATCTTACCCACTAGGTAGCCGGAGTTGAACTTGAGACATTATAAATCATAAACCATTTATATAATGTGCATTTAAAATGACCCTTAATTTGCAAAATACTTCAACACTATTTTATTTACGTGGTAATGAAATCTGAAAGACGCATAATGTTAATCACTTGTATTTATTAATATCTGTATCTATAGAACTTATTAATCTAGATTTTTATTATTCTACAGTAAGCTAATAATAATAATAAACACTTTATTGCATACAAAAACACAGCACATAAACAGTATTTAAAAAGTACAAAACAGTAAATGTACACAAAGGCGGACTTATCGCCTTAACGCGATTTCTTCCAGTCAACCTTTTTTTCATTAATATAGCATAAATTAAGGATATAATATTAATAATGGCCTCATAAAATAATTAAGTAATTTCAATACTTATGTCTCGTACATAAAATTATGTGTAAACAAACTCATAATTGTGTCCTTATGAACGGAATGATTACTAACTGAGCACCAGCATCCGAGTTGGTTTTTCCATTTGGAGCAAATATTCCGACGCGTTCCCTCCTTTTTTGGCAAAGAACGAGTGGAAAAAAAGACTTAAATAGTGTAGGTTTGTTAAATGCACGTACTGTTCTGTTTTCTTTTTATTTTCATTATTTGTCCCTGGTCTTACCTTGCCTTTTTTCATTGCTATAAATTCAAAGTTGTGTAGGTCCCGCTAAGAATAGCACTTTTGCATTAGTTAGCACTACCGTATTACTTACCGCTGGTGGCGAACGAGGCGAATAAGTGTGTGGAGCTCCTAAAGTTGTTGGAGCTCCATTACCATTGATATTTTATATTTATTATCTTTTCCCCAACCTACTTCTAAAAGTGTCTGAGGAACAACTATTGATTTTCGGATATTTTAATCGCGTGTTATTACATGGTTTTTAGATTTAAGTTTAATTTTCAAATTAAATTTAAATTTAATTTTTAAATTTAAAATAGCCGTAAGTCAATAGTTGTTTGAAGTATAATGTGCAATCGTGAAAATCTTAGAAAATACTGTGTCTGAGGAAGTTCAAATTCTGCTATCCTGGCTACCCTTTTATGGGATATATAGCAGCGAGTATGAACGTATAAAATCATCTGCAATTCGCTTAAAGTCTGAATAGCATTATTTAAATATATTTTGTAGTCGCGAGCAATTACCCTCGCTGACAGACATACTTGTAAATTATGATTGTATGTGATAAGTAATTCGCGCTGGGAAGTGTAACCCGATGGCGGGCTGCCAGCGGACATCATTTTTGGTTAATTCGTTTACGACACGCCTAGTCTTGTCATTAGTAGTTCGTTTCGTATGATTTAGTATGAAAAAGTTCGGGACAACATTGTTTCAATATAAATGAAATAATATTTTTTTGCCGTCAAGAACCGGCTAAGAATGTCACTACCCCTTTCTACCCGCGGGTGTCGTAAGAGGCGACTCAGGGTATGGGGCTTTTTTAAGTGGTTTTTGGGCGATGCGGTTGGCGACTGATCACCAACGATACTGTATTTCTACCATCTACAAATGTTTTGTAGATGGTAATTTTTGGTATTTATAGCCGTGAGTATACATACATACATATACTCACAGCTATTAATCCCAAAAAGGGGTAGCCAGGACTTCAGAGCTAGAAACTCTTAAGCCACATTTGGAAGTTGATAGGGGACAATATCGTAGAAATAAAGTATCGTTGGTGATGGTTTTCTAACCGCATCGCTCAAAAACCACATAAAAGCCCTGTACCCTTAGCCGCCTTACGACTGTAGGTATAAAGGAGTAGTGACATTCTAAGCCGGCACTACACAGCAATTAAGTAATCGACATTTAATAGCTTCTTAACACAAATATATTAATAAAAGTGTGATAATGCTAAGTAATTGCTGGTGGTAAGTGACCCGATGGCACTATGCCAGTGGACAGTTGGAAGTCCACTACACTCATGTAAATGATGCACGAAATTTTACGGGTTATGATCGTTTTTATTTTTATATTAATACATTAGTGTGGATATTCGTACATTAGAATGTATCTTGTATCTAGCTGGTGTGTTTCCGTGCGTTTTAGGTTTTAAATAGCGCCAATTAATAGTGTGAGTTTCGGAATACCTAAGAGAAATATTTGCCACTTTTGGAAGTCGAATGGGGATAAGGTTGTAAAATATCTTGTTGGTTATGTGTCTCCAACCGCATCGCTAAAAAATACTTTAAAGTCCCAATACCCTTAGTCGTATCTTGCCATCACCCACGTGAAGAAATTTGGTAGTTCTATTCTAAGCCGACACTACACAGCAATTAATAACTAAATAAAAAGTGTCTGTGAACAATTTATAAATATATTGGATATATAATGAATTAGTAATGCGTTTTCAATTATCTGTTTATCTTGCGTTTTATTTTTATTTGCGTTTGACTGATCGCCCCTATAAAGCTTTCATATTTATTTAAGCTCAAATTCATCATTTAGTTAATCATTCCAAATTAAAAGGGACAGGTATTTTGTGTAAGGGTCGTTTAGCCATGGAAAATTAAAAAAGAACCAATTAACTGATTTAGTTGATATATCATACATACATACATACATACATATACTCACGCCATTAGTTCCCATTGGGGTAGGCAGAGACTATTGATCGCCACTTCGCACGATCCTGACAAACCTCTCTAGCTTCGTTTACATCCATGAATCTTTTCATACATGCTCTTTTATTCTTCATACTTCGGACGCCAGCCTTTTTGAGCACACTCTCAATTTGGTCCAAGTGTGTTCTCCGTGGTCGTCCTCTACTAACATTACCATCCACACTAGCTCTATAGATCCCTTTTACCAATTTTCTATCATCCATCCTCTCGATGTGCCCAAACCATCTCAACATTCCTTTTTCTATCTTTCTTACAATATCATCTTTCACACCACACTTTTCACGAATAACACTATTTCTCACTCGGTCACACAATCTAACATTACACATTTTTCTGAGGGACCTCATCTCTACTGCATTCATATATATATCCTGTCAGATTAAATAAAAAAAACGTCAGTCTCAACAAAATCTCTAAATATAAAATTAAGTGGGGCTAGTCGTTATCACTCGTAACTGATTATTGGCAGGAGTGATAGAGTGGCAGAGCAACCGTGATAGCCCAGTGGGTAGAACACTCGGTTATCATGCAAACGACTAGTGTTCAAATCCTGGGTCGGGCCTACACCAATTTGTCTTTTCTAAAGACATATGTGTGGTTAATTTATCATGGTTGTTAACGGTGAGGGAAAACATTGTGAGGAAACCCACATGGCTGAGTTGTACTTAGTCATGTGACAGTGTATTCGTACAAAACGGCGATAGGCCTGCCCCCTATCACGTGAGTACACTGTCCATGCAAAACGTGGGTACTCTGAACACCAGGTGACAAAGTCACGTGATGTTCAGAAGTATTAGTACCTCTGCCAACCCCTTCGGGGATATTCGGCGTGAACGTTTATGTTATATGTTTATTATGATATAAATGAATTGTGATAAATTGGATTCGTTTCCACCCTTAATAACAGAGTATTTATTAAAATACTTGAATATTTAATAAAGAAAATGTAAAAAACTAGATATAATCATGACAATCGTACAAAGTGGCGATCGATAGCCAGCATACCCTAATGGACACTAATGGCTCAGCGTAATATGTTGACATAAAAAAATTCAACACTTATACGATATAAACAATACAAAGGAGAGCCTAAAAACCTTAGGCTTATATAACTGAACACTGAAACACAATGTAGCGACAAAATAATTATTACGCGTAACAAAGATCCTAATTATATTAAAATTTCTCCACAAAATAGACAAGTAATTTAAAATATGATGTTCGTGAATTTAAATCTGATACATTCTGTTCCGCAACCGTGATAGCCTAGTGGGTAGAACACTCGGTTATCGTGCAAACGACTAGTGTTCAAATCCTGGGTCGGGCCTACACCAATTTGTCTTTTCTAAAGACATATGTGTGGTTAATTTATCTTGGTTGTTAACGGTGAGGGAAAACATCGTGAGGAAACCCACATGGCTGAGTTGTACTTAGTCATGTGACAGTGTAATCGTACAAAACGGCGATAGGCCTGCCCCCTATCACGTGAGTACACTTTCCATGCAAAACGTGGGTACTCTGAACACCAGGTGACAAAGTCACGTGATGTTCAGAAGTATTAGTACCTCTGCCAACCCCTTCGGGGATATTCGGCGTGAACGTTTATGTTTATGTTATTATGTTACATTCTGTTCGTGTTTGTCCATGAGCGTACTACGTATGTTTTTAAGGGATCTCGGGCTTTTGATAAATTTATAGGGAATGTTGTTGGAAAACACTACCAAAAACACTTTATTTCATCTTCTTTTACTTTCTTAATTTTAAAAAAGGTTCCATGTGTCTGATTTACTCTTATTGCGATTATAGCCATGATAATAAGTTACTGTCAGTGCTCTTTGTTTTCATGTACCACAAATATATTTAGAGTTTTCAAAATGAAACAAGTTCCTGGGTCATTGATTGTATCTGAACAAAAGTCGTAACTTTGATTATTACTTAACGATAAAAGCATAAAACATGAATATTTAAAAGTGATTTGAATAGCAGCTACTAATTATGAAAACCCAATTAAACCACCGGCTAACTATCGTGTCGGCACGTTTGTGAGTTCGTATCAAATACACCGGTGAGATCCCGCGGTATCACTACCTCGGTACTATGTCCAATATTCATTACTATGTGTATTATAATATACATTAAGACATATACTAGGCTATAAATATTCAGAGGGAGTAGCCAGAGCTACAGAATGCGAAATTCCTTAGCCAGTTTTGGAATTTGAGTGGGCAAAATGTTGTAAAATAAAGGATATAGGTCACTTAAAATCTGAATACCCTAAGTCGCCTCCTATGAATATAATGGAAAGGAATGGGGTAGTGCTATGTTAAACTAACACTACACAGCTATAGTAAGGGTTCTATAAAGCTATAGTATGTGTTCTATAATATAGACATTCATATTACCATCACTGAACTATAGTTTAAAGCCTTAGATCGATATAGATTGTTGAGAATTAGGAATTAATATGTGAAATACGTTTTGATAACTGCCCGGTGGTCCGTAGATAAAAAAACGGGGGCGTAAACAGACGAAAATACACTGTTAGAATAATCCCAGTTAAGCTAGGGCGCAAAATAAGGACAACGATATGACATCGGGGTGCCGGGCACTGTTAATGATGGAACTCGTTAAGATCAGCGAAGTGATACAATTCTCATTGACTTTGACAAACCACAGAACAGGTAGTCTTATTATTTAATTAGGCATGAAATACTACAGCAAAAAGTAATATTAAAACTTATAGCCCATATTATAAAGACGAAGTAAGACTTAAATGACTTAATAAGATAAGCACCAGAAATGACAGATGAACACAAATGAATGGAACTTAAAGCTCATTTCTGATTAGATTGAAATCATATTCATACTTAATTTAATTATAGTAAACAATAATAAGATTGTAAATGAGAAAGCATCTGTCAGTATGGATTGATCAATAATAAAGATGGCGGCGACGCGTATCGTAACGTGAGCTTACAATTTAATTATTCAAGTTAATTAGAGAAAGCATATTATGAAGCTTAGAAGTAATTATGTTATGACCTTTGTGTAAAATGAGAAGTAAAATACTTATACTAATAGTCTTAAAGGTATTCTTTACACCTTATGTTACCAAATGGGTGGCAGAGGTACTTTTGCTTCTAAACTTCGCGTGACTTGATGTCTCATGATAACATTATGACGTAATAAGCCCTTAGGAGGCTTTATAACAAAATTAATGAAAGCTAACTTGTTAGCTATATAAGCTAGTAGAGGGCTACTAGCTTTTATTACAGGGGCAGATATACGATTAACTCATTAAGCTAATTTAGTTTGCAAATTGCAACATACATACATATGCTCACGGCTATAAATCCCTAGAAGGGGTAGCCAGAGCTAAGGAATTGGAAATTCCTTAGCCACGTTTGGAAATTTTAGTGGGGAAAAGATGGTAAAATAAAGGTTTTCGGTGATGGGTCTCCAACCACATCGCCCAAAAATCCCTTAAAAGCATTAAATTGCAAATTCTCAAATAAACGTGATTTTTATAAAAGATTTCATTGTTTCCGACTTAGCTTATATTTATTTACTAACATCAACATTCTATAAGCTGGAGCAAAGGTGGTTCTAGTAATAAAAAATAGTTTCACATACTTTGTGCCCGAAGAAGTTGCGAGAGGAACTTAGTCTTCTGAACATTGATGGACATAATTTAATGTTTTTTGACATGAATTCCTCATGTGGGGATTATTACTCATAAATAAAAGATGTTATTAAAGGAAAGAAGCGACGGGGGCGTATACCCGAAGGTCGCGGGTTCGAACCCCGCCAGTGTCGAAATTTTTCTTTCCTTTAATAACATCTTTTATTTATGAGTAATAATCCCCACATGAGGAATTCATGTCAAAAAACATTAAATTATGTGATAGTTAGGCGTTTCCAACATTTGCATTCTATCTGAAAAGGTAGACAAGTGGCCGTCCGAATTAGTTAAAATTCGGAGGTAGGAAACGCAAACACTACTTGAACGTGTAAAAAAAAAATAAAAAAGAAACAAAGGATAGAGAAATTTTGCGCTGGATGCCAACTGACACTGTAGCTCAGTTGGCAGAGCGACGGGGGCGTATACCCGAAGGTCGCGGGTTCGAACCCCGCCAGTGTCGAAATTTTTCTTTCCTTTAATAACATCTTTTATTTATTTATGAGTAATAATCCCCACATGAGGAATTCATGTCAAAAAACATTAAATTATGTGATAGTTAGGCGTTTCCAACATTTGCATTCTATCTGAAAAGGTAGACAAGTGGCCGTCCGAATTAGTTAAAATTCGGAGGTAGGAAACGCAAACACTACTTGAACGTGTAAAAAAGAAACAAAGGATAGAGAAATTTCGCGCTGGATGCCAACTGACACTGTAGCTCAGTTGGCAGAGCGACGGGGGCGTATACCCGAAGGTCGCGGGTTCGAACCCCGCCAGTGTCGAAATTTTTCTTTCCTTTAATAACATCTTTTATTTATGATTGATGGACATTTTGCTCGCGGGTATTCTAAGTTTCTAATTTGATGAGAACCGTAAACCCACAGCTTGAACCAACGTTGTCAAGTACTAACTTATAATAATAGACTAATACCTTAAGATGATTGCCCTTACTATTAGTGTAAAGAAAATGTTTTCAATATTTTCACCATTAATATCCCTGATAAGTGATTTTTTTAATACCTTCAATCCTCTCGTTGCGGCGGACCAAAAACTACAAGGCTACCGAAGACGCCTGTTTAATTTATAATATTTACATACATACATACATATACTCACGGCTTCAGATCCCTGGAAGGGGTAGCCAGAGCTAAGGGATTAAAAATACCTCAGTCACTTTTGGAAAGTTGCGTGGGGAAAAGATGGTGAAATAAAGGTTGGTGATGGGTCTCCAACCGCATTGCACCAAATTCCCTTAAAAGCCCCAATACCGTTAGTCGCCTCTTACGTACAACCACCGGAAGAAATGGAGTAGTGCTATTCTGAGCCGGAGCTACACAGCAATTTAATTATGTCTAAATTGGATCTCGCGTAATAATATTATCCTAGACACACGGAAAATAGACATGAACAAGAATAATTCGTATACATTATTCTTGCGTACTAGCAATATTTTATGTTTAATTACTTATTTTATTTATTATTTTATTTTATTTTCTTTGGAAGATTAACAGACCAATACAAACAATAAAATACTAATTATAAATACACAATACCATTTACAAATCTTCACCTATAGCAAAATAACATAATACTTACAGAACTAAAAACTAAAAATATTTAGGTAACAATTAAATAATTATAATGCTGAGGTTAGTGTAGAAATTATTGGCCGAAATGTAAATTAGTTAATAATTTTCTTACTCTTGTAGTGCTCGTATCGAAAATATCTAAATCTACTATTGATTCATTAAATTTAGTACATGCACGTAATAGAAATGAGTTACGCCTATAATTGGTATTAGCTTTTGGGACACTTAAGACGACACTTCTAAATGATAAGCCGAATTTATCAATACTAGACTAGATGGTGATCTATCTACCTAATTCGTATAAGTATCTGCCTAAAGGGTTGTTGTGCAAATAAATGTATTAGAGTAAAAAGGGACACTGAACAAATGTGGTTGTCTTGAAAAGTGTTCACTGTACAATATTGTTATAAAAGCTACGGAGCGGCCCGCCGCGCTTCTTGTTTCATTACTGTGAAATATTAGTGCCCAGGTGAATATTTCCTCTTTATTCGGTCCGCCTTTTTCATATTTTTTAGTTTTTTCACGTCTTGTGTTTTAATAGGGCTGTCACTTCTCGGTTTCCCCTTTTGTTTTTGTACTGTTCTTCTAATATTTTAGTTTTGTAGACTTACGTATAACTTAACTGTAATGGTATGCTTTCATAAACCTAGCACGAGAGTTTTGTCAGGACTGTAAAATGGAATTTATTTTTTAATTTGTGACCTCCTGTTGCTGCACTGAATAAAAGGATTAATGTTTTTAAAGCTTAAATATATTTCACATTGTAGATCTTGATTATTACCCGTTTATACTTTCAATGTCCTCAAAACCCACCCGAGACATACTTTTCCCTGGAATAGAATTGAAAATATAAAACACTCAATCAAACTATAACGTCGTGTAAGTTATTTCAATCAAAGCTCAAAACGAATACGAAATACGGCAACATACGTCTTTGTTCGCGGCTCCGAGCTGTCACGTACTACGTTATACGTTAGTTACGTTACACGTAGTAACAGTCGCGTCGCCTCTGTTTGATCACTCAATGTTTATTTTCAATGTTTGTACGCCGAGATATATATTTTTGTTCATCCACTTACTGTAAACCGAGGCACCTGTAGCGAACGAAAATTCTTTATTTTCCCTTCTCATTCACCAACAATAGCTACATACCGAACCGTCAGCAACTGTTTTTTTATACTAATTAATTATAAATAAACCGGTCTTGTGATACTCTCTCACGTGATGCCGGCCGAAATAAAAATAAATCAATTAAAGACAACATATAAATCAAAATGGCTGATTAGTTCGTTTTATTTTCTGTTATTCAAATGTAGCTATTGAACATCTTTATTTGAATATATAATATAAATCACCGCGCATTATATTGGAGTTGTCCATAAACTATGATTTATTTCCCTAAAGATGTCTCGTATTAGCATGTATAAGTGGTTGATAGATAATGTTGTTTTTGTTGTAGGTGTGGTCTGCACGCGGATTTCACGGAGCTGACGGCGTGTGTTGCCAGCGAGCTTAACAAGCGGGAGGGGTCGGCAGTGCATCGGAGATATTTCTACATCACCTTGCTTAGAGATCCTGTTGCCAGGTTAGAACAATAGTATTTTTAAATTTTATAGTTAATGACACATTTGGACCAAATAACGAGTGTTCTCAAAAAGCAGGCGTCCGAAGTATGAAGAATAAAAGAGCATGAGAAGATTGATGGATGTAAACAAAGCTAGAGAGATGTGTCAGGATCGTACAAAGTGGCGATCGATAGTGTCTGCCTACCCCTATGGGAACTAATGGCGTGAGTATATGAATGTATGTATATTGATTGAGTAATTCCTACAGCACAATTACAGTTAAAATGATAAATTATAACAGTGGCAGTGGCATTATATATATTTATTTAATCTCTTCTCATTTCATTACACAAATTTAACTTAAAAAATTACGTCTCATTTTTTATATTCCAATGTTTCATTTCTTTTTATAAGTCAAAGATTAAAATTTTATAAGTCGTGAAAATAGAAGAGCGATTATACGTTCTGATAAAAAATTGCTCAAAACTGTGCGACCGCAATGCAGCTATTTCCAAACTCCCAATTCTTCACGATCCTGCATTCTATCTGATTTTCCAAATAATTTATGCGCCTGATAAATTCACAAACGTGAAAATTTTTAGTTAAACTTTCTAGCTTTATCCCTGTTTAAACGGCTTTTCCCGCGGGACTTCTAATAAATCTAATCTTGCAAACTTTTCTGTGCCACGGTTTAAGCACTAGCTATGTTTTATTTAAATGTGACCTATCTTTCAAGAAGTTAAGGAAATCCCAAGTTGGAATTAATTTTGTTGGTCATAGTTAATGTAATAATTAATACAATCCATCACAAATCACACATTTTTATTGGCATTTAATTGGTGTATGAATACATAAGCTATACATTTTATGAGCATTACTTTCAAATTTTATTAACCTACTTATTACAATATTTAAATAGCCAAGGAAATATTGGCGTCGAAACTGACTTCTTAATAAGACTGATTAGGGCTTAGAAGTTTCAGTCCTTGAACTGAATACAGGTATAAGTCGCTGATCGAATTTTGCCGACCTCATAAAATATACATCTATTTAAATTCGCCTTGTTTAGATCAAACCCATATATAAAGTTGTGAATATATCCATATTAAATGGTAAATTCAGAGTGATTTGCTTACATTCGAAGCTCGGATTGGCAATTAAATACGTAAAGGGAACCAGCTTCGCTCTATCTTGACATCAACGCCTGTTTGTTTTATTGGCGTGCCTAATTAATTGATCCAGTTTTACTAACTCACCTCGAGAGCAATATTACAATGTATTTAATACAAATTGTGCAGATACATTTATTTATGCACTTCGAAATGTGAAGTTTTTATGTTTATTATTGGACTAGGACATGAAATGTGTGACCTCATGTAGGAAAATGCAGTAATAGTATATCCGAATCAGCCACTGTCTAAAGAATGACATTCAAGTGAAAAGTATATGCGACTTAATTTATTAACAAACCTCTTAAATACTCTTAACTTATGAAACAATGAGTACATCTCCATACTTTTAAACAATTGTCAAGACATTCATTAATGAAGATAGAACATTTCAGTAAATGTTGATACCTTTCGATAAATTTCAAATAAAATCTTTTTAATGAGACAGTTTTTCTAGGGTTGTGTTTGAGAGTTTTTGTTCGGTTTGACTGTCTTATGAGTTTGTACAACTTTTCAAATATTAATCGAATCAAAAGGGAGTAATTACTTGACTCAAAAAGTTTGTAAATGGCGTAACAACCACGCAACAAATGTAGGTACTTACTTTCCACAAGGTGGCCTGTATGGCGTGTATGGTTGTAGTTCATGAACAGTCGGTACCTTTGCTATTTATAACATTGTAGTTTTTTGTTAACGGTATTTATTTTATTATTGGATAATTAAGCAGTTATGTATACTTAATTACATTTAAAAGCTTACATTTTTATAGACTCAAAGTCATGACTATAATAACAAAAACTTGTAACTGGAGTTTGATGGATGTAAATGAAGCTACAGAGGTTTGCCAGGATCTTACAAAGTGGTGATTGATTGTGGAATGGGAACTGATGGCATGAGTATATGTATGTGTGTGTGTAAGTACATGTATTTATAAAGACTTCCTAAATCACAATCAGTAGTTAAAAAGAAGATGGTTAGATGACTATTGCTGATAATAAGTTACAGTCCTCTTAGGCGTATATCACAATAGCTAGCGAAAGATACCAGCTTTTATTGTAAGCCTTATATTATTGTTGCAGGTATCTGTCGGAGTACAAGCATGTGGAGCGAGGCGCGACATGGAAAGGCTCTCGACACTGGTGCAAGGGAAGGATGGCCTCAGGTAACTTTATTACTTTGCGTTTCGTGTACTTTTGAGTTTATGTGGTGCTACTTTTTGTCTGGGTGATATACGTTAGTAGGTGTTTGTAGATGGAACATATGTTTGTATATGCACACATATACAACAAAGTAGTAATAAAGTGTAGTATCCAAACTCTTTAGCTTTCTAAATCTAAGGTGACGATATAATTATGACTAAAAGCCCAGTCCTATTTTTTTTACAGAAAACAGTCGTTAATAGTCTGTGATTAATTTCGGGAAGTCTACTTGCCATTTATCACTGTAGCTTTTTTAATTCAATAATAATGAGGGTGGCTCAAATTAAGTTATATTTTTGTTAATCAATTAAGTAAAATTTGAATGTTTCATAACTAGATACTCCAATTTTGAAAATGAATTTGGCTGGTAATTAAACATAAAGGAAGACCAATGAAGTCGTTCATAAAATTACTTCATTCCGTGCTTTGCCTACTGCTGTATGCCTACCATAAATATATTTTACCTGTGCATATTCAGGCTGCATGGCCCATCTAGTGCGTCATTATTAGAAAGTCTGAATCTTTAAAACATACGAAGATCTATTTTTCGGAACCAACTCTTATAGTTTCAGACTTCCCCATACTTTTCTAATTAAATCAACCACCCCGTAAATCAAACATCTTCCCACCCTAACAACACCTTCTGTCTAGCAAAGGAAGTATTCTCTCATCTCATCCTAACCTATAACCTTCATTTCTTAACCTATAAAATAACCGAGCAACGGAGGTCCCGCCATGCTACACGTTCGAGACATGGCGCGACGTGACCTTGGAGAGATTCCTCAGCTGCCCGTGGAACCTGGCCAACAACCGGCAGACCAGGATGCTGGCTGACCTGGCTTTGGTAGACTTCTAGTATTGTAATATTCATTAAGAAGCATAACAGAAAATAATAACATTAATATGAATTTATCATTGCATATACAGACTGCCTCACTTAGATACGTCAGTATGTGAAATTCTGAAACCTTAAAACATACGAAGATTTGTTTTTAGGAACTAAGAACTTTAAATTCAGACTCCTCCATTCCACATTCACACTTCCCCCTATAAATTCCAACACGTGAATCACACATCATCCCATTCTAATTTACACATTTCCACCCAGCAACGGAGGTCCCGCCATGCTACACGGGGGAGACATGGCGCGACGTGACCTTGGAGAGATTCCTCAGCTGCCCGTGGAACCTGGCCAACAACCGGCAGACCAGGATGCTGGCTGACCTGGCGCTGGTAGACTGTTATAATGGAACGCTCAAACATAGAACAGCCGATACGGAGCGAATCATGCTGGCTTCTGCCAAGAGGAATTTGGAGGCGATGGCGTATTTTGGACTTACGGAGTATCAGAGGGTAAGTTTTTTTAATATATATGTTTCTATCTGTAACTGCTTCCGTGGCCTTTCTGTAAAGCTCTCGGCTTCAAATTTTCAGGTCCCAGGTTCAATCCCTTGGGGTAAAATCATAACAGATTAAGGAAAGGATGTTGGAATAAAACTAAATTGAATGTTACTAAATTGTTAAATTACTATTTGTATTGTGTGACCGGATAAAAATGAGCTTTCCTTTTAATGAGTAGTTCGTGTCGCCTCTTCAATAAAGTGATCTTTCCTCTATTAGATTCATACACCATATTTCCTCTACAATTTTAAAAATATTTCACACAACCTGCAATTTCTCACAAGCTTACCAAACAAACCTACAACATTATAGAAACGATGAAAGCTCTTATTCCAGTCTACCATTTCCACATATATGTATGTGCGATTCATGTGTCTGATAGCCGATACCGATTCGACACGTTAGCTCGTCTGAGCCGGTCCATATCCGCGGCTGATAACGCGAGAGTGGATTTGACTGAGTGGTTTCGATGCGATATTTTATCCGACTATCCGATACTCTATTCGATGTTTCTTTAAGCGCATTTACTGGTGGACGAACACTTTTGTGTTGTACTTAAACTCGACGTCGTTTTTTCATATTGGAGTAGGTAGAGACTCAATTCCCACTTTGATCGACGATCCTAACAGATTAGTCTTGCTTCTAGCATTTAACTATTTTTTTGTTTTAATATCGTCTTAATTATATAGCATATAAGAATGTTTTAGTTGCCAGTGTTTTCTTTGAAAATGGCTCTATCGATTAAAATAAATATTAACTTTGTATGTTGATTTTGAGTGTTTCACACGTTTTTTTAAGAATTTCCCTTTTGTTACGTAAATAAGATTAATACATGAGCATATTTATTCTAAATTCAAATCAATACCGTTTTCGTCTCATATTGAATACACTCAAATCTACAGCGGTGTAGGCTACGTGACACTGAAATAAGACCGATACTTAGCTTGTAACATTGAAATCTGTCAAAGATTTAATACGATGCGATTGCTTTGGCGCTACTGAATAATGGATTTTATTTTACTGTGTAATGTTTTCGTAATCCATTACGTGAAAATATTACTTACCCCAGATATAAATACAATATAAGATAAGTGAATATTGCTGTTTTTGCAGCTCCTATTGGTAATATACAATTTCACATACATACGCCATTAGTTCCCGTTGGGTAGGCAGAGTCTATCGATCGCTACTTCGTGGGATCCTAACCGATTAGTCTTGCAACCCTAACAATAACTTATTATATTTTAAAATATCGCTTAAAGTATATGGCATATTCTATATTATTTATGTCTTGGTTGTGAGTATTTTCATCCAAAACGGCTCTACCGATTCTAAAAAATCTTTAAGTTTTATACACTCATGCATGATAGCTCTTTTATTTTTCATACTTCGGACGCCTGCCTTAATATTCAATTGAATACACAAAATAAAATTTCATTCCTTCCCATACCCTCGATCCACTAAAACTATCACAAATACCTCAAACAGTTTCCTCCCTCAATACAAAACCTTTTATTTCGCATTATCTTTATTTCGTAAAAAAGCTCGTCTTCTCCCTGGTCTCGCTCAGCAAGATACCGCGCCAACCGCCCAATCTGTGCGGGAAGTAATGACAATTCTATCGAAGAAGGCGTTAACGATAGTTGTCGTATTGTAGACGTGAGCTGTTCCAGTTCAATGAACCGTCACAGATAAGCCCGTCCATTATTTGCACTTGAATCATTGTCTCGGTATCTGCGCGGCCATTTGTCACCGTGTGCCCGGGTGCCCGGTAGACTAGTTAGTCACCGGTATTAGTTTGCAGTCTTTATTGTACGGAGCTGGGAATGATACTAATCGGATTTTTGTTTGATAATGTACTTAACTTACTTAATTAATCTAAGGGAAGCTAGAGAGATTTGTCAAGATCTACAAAGTGGCGATCGATATTCTCTGCCTACCCCAATGTGAATAATGACTTTCAATACCTTTTCTTCCATTATTGCTGTTTGTTACCGAATGCCCGCTAGTCTAGTTAGTCACCGGACTTATTGCAGTCTTTATTGCAGGGAGCTTTGGAGATAAACTAATCTGGTTTATCTATTATGGTTGTTTCAATATAAATATTTCATTATAGCTGTACTGACAGCGACTAAATTGGCTGATTTAAATTACATAATTAACCTGTAAAATATGATTCACTTGCATAAAGGAAAAATGCTTTCACTTCTTTAGAAGAATACAGAGTATAGTTTTTTCTAAAAGTAATAGTTATTCATCACATTTAAATAATTTATCACATTACCATTAAATTATATCGTTTTCTCATTGGCCCTATAAGTATTTTTCACCAAATTACTAACTATTAATTAATTAAACCATATTTTCCAACTATACCAACGTCTACAACGTACCATCCTCTCACCAGATATCCCAGTACGTGTTCGAGGAGACGTTCAAGCTGCGGTTCGCGGTGACGTTCCCGCAGTTGAACTCGACCGCGTCGGGCAGCACGCTGGCCGCGCTGGCCCCGCCGCAGGTGGCCCGCGTGCGCCGCCTCAACGCGCTAGACATCGAGCTCTATGACTACGCCAAGAAACTCATGTTTAAACGGTAATTACGAATTAATATATGTTTGCAAAGTTGGCCCCAGATGGCCTGGGTGCGCTGGCTCAACGCGCTTCATATCGAGCTGTAATACTACGCCAAGAAACTCATGTTAAAACGGTACCTAACTACGAATTGTAATATATGTTTGCGAGAGATCATTTGCTAAGTTGGCCGCAAGTGGCTAGTTCACGAAGACGCGTCCCACCCTTTATACTAATATGTAATAGTAATTACACAAACAAATATTGGCCAATCGTGTCGAAGCATGAGATTCACGTAGAAAAATGCTTACATAACAAAGTGGGACGCGTTGTTGTGGATTGAACTACCTATACCCTATACTGGCTATGCAACTCACGTTTAAACGGTAACTATGGTGTTTGCGAGGTTAGCTGCAACTTTACTACACACCCGTAAAATAACATGTAAACGTCTCAGAATGTATTTTATTTTGTATTTCGACTCAATATTTTATCTCATGCAGTTTATATCGTGTGTCCAATTTAGACAATACAACTCACAATCCAATTGCATCCGTTTTCCTCATTAAACTTGAAGGGAAATTGACAGGCTACCTTCACTAGCAAGCGTCATAATTAGGACAAGTAATACTAAAGGAAAAATAATAAAATATAGGTTTTCGGTTATGTTCACCAGATTTAAATCTTTTTGTTCATGAAAACCTCATGTGGGGATTATTACTAATAATTAAAGAATAAATAAAGGAAAGAAAAATTTCGACACAGGCGGGGATCGAACCCGCGACCTCGGGTAAACGCCCCGGACGCTCTGCCACTAAGCTACCGTGTCAGTTGGCTGCCAGTGCGAAATTCTTCTATCCTTTATTTCTTTTACACGTTAAAGTAGTGTTTTGCGTTTCCTACCTCCAAATTTTTACTAATTCGGAAGGCCACTTGTCTACCTTTTCAGATAGAATGCAAATGTTGAAAACGCCTAACTATCACATAATTTAAATCTTTTTGTTCATGAAAACCTCATGTGGGGATTATTACTAATAATTAAAGAATAAATAAAGGAAAGAAAAATTTCGACACAGGCGGATAAAGGATATAGAAATAAAGGATAGAAGAATTTTGCACTGGCAGCCAACTGACACGGTAGCTCAGTTGGCAGAGCGTCCGGGGCGTTTACCCGAGGTCGCGGGTTCGATCCCCGCCTGTGTCGAAATTTTTCTTTCCTTTATTTATTCTTTAATTATTAGTATGTTCACCAGATTTTTTCTATATTGTTTTCAAATCTCATAATAAATAAGATTGATATTTAGGTTAACACCTGTCTGTAACGACATCAAAAACTGCAAAAACACTATACACAGGTTTATAAATCACAAATAGGGGTATTTCAAAATTGCTTTAGAAATATATTTTTCAGCATATTACGAAGTTTAAGTTTTTTTTTGGGTGGGAGAAGATTGTATAATAAAGGTGACGTGTCTCCAGATTCGACATAACACAACAATCACTTAAAAACCCCAAAATCCTAAATCTAGGGGCAGAAAAAGTCAAGTGATATTTTAAGCCAACACTACTCAGCTATTACAAAACAACTCGCCAGCAAATCCACACCAAATAAACAACACCGAAGCCGTTCAGCAAACGTTTATTAAATCGGCATCAATTCTCAGACGGAAGATGCAATAAAGTTGTCATTATCAATCAATGTACGGTACATGTGCTAGGTACGTTGTAAACAGAGCGCCGCTTATGAATGGCGCGAGCTATGAACCCTTGCCCGGCTTGAGCTCAAGTGGGGCCCATTCATCTTGTTCATAATGATATCTACTATGTTGCATAATGGCCTTTACATTTTTGCATTCTTATGTAGGTTACGGGCTCTGATCGGGGTTATTTGTAATTTTATTAATTTTCTTGGAGGTTATGTTGGGTATTGCTTTATTGTTCGGTTTTTATAAATTTACGTACAGGTGAGTTTGGAAAGAGTTTCAAAGAAGAGACATTAAAAGCGAGAGAAATATTAATTTCGGATGCTGAAATGACGAGAAATTATTCCTCGATTTTCTATGAAATTGTAGCATACTTTTTTAAACAGTTCTTAAATTAAAACAGTATTTATTCCAAGTATTTTTGCACTACTATATTAAAATGTAACATTTAAATAAGTTAATTTCGATTAAACCTCACTTTTAAAGTCAACGCGTTTCTCTATAGCGAACCGAATAAATAATTCTCGCAAAGTCTGCGAAATTTTGCAATTATTCACTAGAAAATAAACACTCATATAATATAAATAACAATAAAATCTTAAATCTTATAAATCGAAAGCAATGTTAATACAGCACGTCACTAAACTAACATTGTTGTAAGATTAAGATCTTAGACTGGACACTTAACGACATGCAATATCTCATATTTCCAGTACAAAGGTAGCTCTGATAGCTCAATACAGAAACTGGCATGAAGCTCATCATAAACTGGTTATATTAGATCAAGCCATCATCTGAACTAGAAGCGAACGTTACATTTCAAACTCAAACAGAAGTCAGTTCCGAATGATGTTATTGTAAATGCTCTCTTGAATGAGCGGTCCTATCAGACTAAGTTATTTCCTTAGATAACAAACTTTTGCTCTAATTGTTTATGACTCTAGACGAGACGATAGTTACGAGTATATTATAATGTAAAATATTCGCTTTAGAATACGTTCATTACACTTAGTTATTACATTTATTACATTCAGTTTGTAAACCAATTATTTGATTTATTTTCATTCATATATGTTGTGATGGATCTGAAAAACCACTGGGAAACTATGTGATCCGATAATGGTATATTTAAGAATGTACGGAACTCTGGGTAGGCCTCCACTTTTGTTCGATTTTACGCATTTTCAACGTAGACAACACTTATGATTTATGCAGTGCTATTAAGTATGTCTAAAACACGTTCTGACTTAGGTTACCTGAGTTGGCAATGGAGATATCAAAGCTATTAAATTGATATTGCGAGACTTCCAAAGTTTGATATTGTATACAGAATATAAAGTATCGAATGGAATAGCAGTTTGGCAAATTTCCTTTATAAACGTAGTTCCATTAAGGGTTGATGGATGCCAAAGTTACGTGAATATTGAACCATTGTAAATCTGATGAATGGTGTTCAGACGACACCAAGGCGAGGGCTTGGTGTCGTCAAATTTGACTAATGGAACTTATTTACGTGTTTGGAATTTATTTATGTAATGTTCTGACGTTAAATGAAATAAATAGAAACAAATTTTATTGATGTGCTATGCTTCTTAAATTTTTTAGTGAGACTAATAATTCTACTATGAATAAAGAGCAGTACCATTAAAAAAAACGCTACTAGTAATCTGCATTACATGCCAAAATGTAGTAATAAAAAAAACAGATTTCTATTTGCTGGTTTGTTTTTGTGCTGTAGTAAAAGCGACTTAAGGAGAAGAGTTTGTTTAGGATGTTTACTTAAAAGGAATATTTATTTATAGATACTTTTCGTTTGATAAAGTTTCAAAAGCTGTATAAGTGAAAACTTGCTTTAAGATTTTGTTTGAAATTATTCCATATAAATTTGTTATTAGAACATACATACATACACTTACGGCTAAAATTGGGATAGTCAAAGAGCAGATACTTAGTAATTTTTGGAAGTTGGGTGGGGAAAAGAAGGTAAAATCAGCCATATCGCTTAAAAAAAGTCCTGAGACCCTAAGAAATGGGTAAATGCTATCCTAAGTGTATGTTCAGGATCCACATAGATTTTATCGCCTTATCGATCTTACATAGCCAAATCTACAACACACTGCTTTCCCAACAGATTCGAAGCTTTAAAGAAACGCGACCCCGACTTCGAGCACCGCTGGCGACACCTAGGGGAGGTGTCCCCGCGCAACGGAGTGACCCAGTTCGACTGGGACAGCAACCTAGAGGACGCCACCACCGAGCGGTATCGGGGCAAGTAGCGATAACACCAAGGGTTTCACTTTACCTTCTACGTAGATGATATCGTTACTGGATATCGAAGAAATGATAGAACGACACACACCTCGGGTTTCACGAGATGAATATTACGTTTATTTTTCTCGTAGAGACTTTTGGAGTTATAAATATAGTTTATAAGCGATAGTGAGTTTTTGTTAGTGTATGGCTGCATAATAACAATGTAACGGCTAGTCAGTATTTTGACTGATGATATTCGGTTTAACGAATTTTATGGATAAGGCTTATTGAGTCGGAGAGTTGTTTTCGCTATGTAATTAACGTGCGAGTTTATGTATAATTATGTAGTTAAACTATGAACAACATGATCATCATTTATTATTAAATGCATTTTTAGCTTTATAACTAATATATAAACTAATTATTTCTATATTGCAACCTGTGTTCTATTTATAACACACAAATATTTCACTAAAACTAAATTAATATACCGCGCTTTATGTTTAGTAGCTAGCAACTACGCAATATATGTTGTTGGGTCGTATATTACGTTGAACTAGAACTGCTCAAGTATTCTCTTACGTTAATTGCAAAAGCGACTACAATTTAGTGAACATTAATTTGTAGAAAATGTTCGATTGAATAGAACAAAGTTTCACTAGTTATTTTACAGAACAAAATGTAATTATATCGACTCTCTTTAATACATCATTCTTGTAATTAAGTAGAGGGTGGGTAGGGGGTTGTATAAACAACCTATAATAAGTGACAGGGTAGGTTGTGCGTCAAAGATGAGCCCAATGAAGTTACTAATTAAAAAGGTTCATGTTATGTAAAATTATGTTAAGTAATGTGAATTGTAAATAATGTATATAGGTAATTAATTTTAGACATTGTATTAATAAGCACTGGCAAATGTTTTTTTTTAATATTCCTGTTGTTGGTTTGAAAAACTTTGTCAATTTATATCTATAAGGAAACTGTTGAGAATAGTGTTGAAGTGAATGAATATATAGTAAGGTTTCGATTAAATGGAGCCATTTAAATCGACGTGTTGTCTAAATTAAAACCAAAGATTTATTATAAAGGAGGATAAGTCATTATTTAATCGTATCCAGCCCCCGTAGCATCAGGCATGTGAGAGCGAGTATGTCATATGAGAAGTGAGATACTGACAGATTTTATATGAGCAATCTATCAGTTTCTCATTTCTCATGTGACATACGCGCTTTCACAAGCCTCATGCTACTAGTGCAGTTGTAGCGAATGAGTTCGTTGCTAGTGTATCTAATTTGCGTAGTTTTATTTTGCCTATGAATTTTGTATCGAAATCGCGTATCCATTATAATATTACCATTGGTATTTTTTATACATTAAACGAAATTTAAGTTAAAACAAACAAACTTATGTGTTTTTTTTATCAAAGGTAAAATAATCGGCATGTACGTAAAGCTACTTCGAGTTTGAGATGTTTTTTTTGTTTATTCAATTTAAAATAATACTCGACGAACAAAGGGCCCCGAACGAAGTTGATTGCGTTTATTATAATATTAATTAAAATTGTTTACTTGAAATTGAACGAGCAAATTAAAAAGGTGTACCTTGAATTGTGTAACAATTATTTTCTTGTATTTCCTAAAGTATCTACATTTATAGCAATATTTCGTTTTTAATAAGTACTTGTTACTTTTGTATTGATTTTAACACGAAATATTTTAGTCGGTGTACATATTTGTGTTCATATGAATGAATCGACACCCAAAAATATTGTTGATGCATTTATATTTTTATATAAATATGGTTACCTTTAAAGCGAGATAATCTGAACTTTATGATTTGATTCTCTAAATATATGCATTTATCACATTTTAAATATATTCCACATTGTACAAGTGATATTTGCATTACGTTAATCATGTTTAATATTCTTTGTAACGACTCGAAGAGACAATTTTAGACTTAAATTAAAACATGCAAAATGAATAGTATTGTTTCTGGTAGGTTTTATATCATGGCATGTGGTATTAAATGTTTAAGTCCTGTGATAAGTGAGCACGCGACCTTATAAAAGAGTAAACGAAGAATGGTTACGATTTCAAAAGAATATATTTTGATTTTGAAAATGTATTAGGTGCTTTGTGTACTTGTAATTGTATATAAAATAATTTATGAATAAGCGATCAATAGATGAGAGAGCCATTAACAAAGTTAGCCATTTGGATTACTAGATTGTGTGAACTGGCTTGTGTTTATATGTATGAGAAAGTTGATAACAAGTAGCGAAGAGATTTATCAATAGTCACATAAAGAATACACCTTTTTTTCTAAAGTTGATGTTCTATTATCAACAATTCAATTTTTAATAAAACTTCAAAATGTAATCACTAAGTAATATTAAACATATTGCGTTTTAGTCATACCTGTTATGAGTTGAAACTATATATGAGACACATAAATGTAATCAGTTTTAGTTCGTATAATATTTCCAAATTCTAAGGCCATATAAATGTGCCTCGGTTCCAACTTGTTATAAATGTAACTCCAAATTGATTAAACTCTTCGTTACATGTGATGGATTACCGACGTTTAGTTACATACTGCAAATAGCATAGTACCAAAACATAGAAATAGAATTTTAAGTTCCCGACTGAACCAAAATATAGTTGATATGATAGCGTGTTGATAAATGCCGAGCAATAAAAATTTGAAACTAATAATGCTTTTTATTGCCTCGCTCCCCAATTTCCAATTTACGCGATGACTTTATAGGCCAGTGAAATGTAGCTATAATGTTCCTGTTTCGACGGAAGTCGGTAAGAGCCAATTAAGCTTAAGAACAGGAACAAAAAACCAATAACGTTTGGTCTGCAGCCGTACTTTTCTATAAAAGGATCCAGTGTTAATTAATAAACCAGCGGGGTCTACGGTAGGCTCGGGCGACGATACCGACGACTCCATTTGCATTTGTCTCGTAAAATGGAAATGAATATCACTTGGAGACTCGGTAACACTTTACTATAAAAATAACAAAAGCTTTTTTATGGGGCCACATTGAGAACGATAATTAAATACTGCAGAGTGTACTGTGGCCTCGAGAAGCAATTAAATACGAGTAGCTATTTTACTCGGAAGGGTGCGTTTTGTATAGCTCCACGCTTACGTAAGATCTCGACAAATTGGAATGGAATACCTCATCAGAAACGTTTTCATATAAAATGGTGCAAAAACGAAACAGACCTTGTCAATCAAAGAGCTATTGAACGTTAAACAATCTAAAATTGCAGCTTGGTTTTAAAGAACGAAGTGTTTCCAGAAAAAGGTAGGTTATGTACCTGCAATTATCTTGGTAAGACTTAGCCATTGGTGGGCAATAACACTACGAAACCGATGTAGTTTTTGATCCTTCAATCAACAGATGAAAAGGAATAATATAGAAAATAAAGATATAACTATTTCTTAATGCCTGTATAACTGATGTCAAGTGATGGGTTTGAAATTTAATCAGTTCAATTTTTGAAGTATATTCGTATTTGTAGTAAGATACACAAATATTTAGTACATGTAATTGAACATTACTTTTACTTACCGTGTAGACTACGCCTTTGCCTACAATGCCTTTCAGTTTGCCTCTTTGCAAACTAATTCGGCCGAGCAACATTGTCGAGTCAGCTACTTTAAATAACCTTATATGGTACAATGTCTGAAGAAAGGGCAAGCACCTGCATGTAGGCTAATACCTATTCATAAGCTTTCAACAATGAAGTTCCATTGTTTCGCTTACCAAAGGTCACTTGAGCTTCGGCAAGATTAGAACCCCGGGAGGCTTATCCCCTTGAGAACAATTACCAGTACAATGTCATATAATTATTATAAAGCTCTATATGTAAGTATTTAAGCTTTATTTAAAATTTAATTTACTACTAAGCCTAATCATATCATTTGAATGTCAAACATTCAAAAATCATCAATGTAAAATCAAGGCCAACCAACACCTATAAAAAGCAACAATGTACATCAATAATGTTGTTACTAGGAACATAGTTTTACTATGCATACATACATACATACATATACTCACGGCTCTAAATTCCAGGAAGGGGTAGCCAGAGCTAAAGAATTAGAAATTCCTCAGCCACTTTTGGAAATTTGAGAGGGGAAAATATAGTAAAAATAAAGGTTGTTGGTGATGGGTCTCCAACCGCATCGCCCAAAAATCCCTTAATAGCCCCATACCGTTAGTCGCCTCTTACGTACACCCACCGGAAGAAATGGGGTAGTGCTATTCTAAACCGACACTACACGGCAAAGTTTTACTATGCCTTATTTAAATATATACATACTCACGGCTATAAATTTCTAAAACGGGTAGCCAGAGCTTCAGAATCAGAAAATTCTTCAGCCACTTTTGGAAGTTGAGTCGCCCATCGCATCGCCCAAAAATCACTTAGCCTCTTACGATCCCCCATGGCAAGAAATGGGGTAGTGCTATTCTAAGCCAACTACACAGCAAATAAGTAATTTATATATATGTAATAATGTATTATTTAAAATAGCTATCCAAATGTGTCTTTCTCCCAAGACCACCATAGCGTATCTTCCAACATTAAATATCTATCAATGATAAGATAAACCATTACTTTGTCTGTTTATTATTGATAAACATGCCGTTTAATTAACAAACATAACTTTAAAATGTATTCTAATTAACAATTTCCTGTCGTCTTATTATCACTAACTAATATTGACGATGGTAATCAATAATTGATTCACATTTTTATTATTAAAATACTAGCTTTCCAATTAAAGCAATTGGTATAAATCCAGTGGACAGAAATGATTGACTGCTCCTTTTCTCGTGAAACGTATTTCTTCTTTTATTTTCGTGTATAATTTCTTTAGTCAGTGCTGTGCAAATGTCAATATTATTCAGGATTAACATAAAAGAACTTGTTAATCTACAACATGCAAAATATAGCTGTATACTCGTAGTGTATTGTGAATAGAATAGTACTAAACCAATTTCGTAGTTGTTGGTGTCGTAGGAGGCGGCTAAGAGTATGAAAGTCTTTTAAATGTTTGTTGGGCGACGTGGCTAACCATGTTATGACCGTTAACAACCATGATAAATTAACCACACATATGATGAAAAGGCAAATTGGAGTAGGTCCGATCCGGGATTTTAACCCTTATCGTCTGCACGATAAGCGGTGTTCTACCCACTGAGCTATCATGTTTGCTTCAAAAAGTGGCTGAGTAATTTATATTTCTAAAGCTCTGGCTACCACTTTCGGGGATATATAGCCGTGAAAATATGTATGTATACAAAATATAAATCAGACCCCCAACTAACTGTATGAATTTATTAGCTTTTCCGTTCCCAAATAGCTTTAGGTTCGTCATGTTCATGACGTCAGAATAGTCACAGGTTCTCTCAAAATCCCCCACCTCCTTTTTGTTTTTCCAATAAGAAGTGAGGATTGTTACAAATAGTGAGAAATTAGCATAATGTTCTTCCTTATCTTGGTGAATCTTGGTGATCAAAATTAGTAATTTTATCTATAAATTTATTAACAACTATCAACCCAAGTTTTTAAATCCATCCAATGATATAATCGTTTCAACTAGCGTTGACCAAATAATCTGTTCTTGGAACTGAAGACTAAAATATATTTGACAGAGACAAATACCTTAATTGTCGCAAGTGCAAATGAAAGATGTTTCTTCAATACGGACATAAATTCAGCTTTTAAAGTTTCATGAGAATATCAGGCTTCAATCGAACGGAGCTGCCAGTGATTTATGTCGAAATGTAACTAGCCATTTCATTGCTAGAATACGATCGGAGAGCTTTTACTTCTGCCATTTCCTTGGTGTGTTTACAAAAATATCGAATAAATCTTGGAAACTAGTACTCTGGAATTCTATTAAAAGTGTTACCTATATCCGAAGGAACGGTAGCTGGGAAAGAGAACTATTTGTTTAAAAAGGAATATTTAAGAAATAATCATCGACATATTTATACTTCACTACTACATAAGTAAAAAAAATAAGGAAGCGAAAGAAATTTGTTAGGAAATGGGTGATAATGTAACAAGTATTTTTCCATATCAAGAGCTTTACTTTTGTAAAATTGCAATTGAATATTTACTTTAGTCTTTTCATTCCGACTATATCTTTTGTAAATATTAAGTTTGTTCACATTGCAATATCATACAGCAATTCTATCAATGAAGGGAAAACTTTATATCTATATCTACTGTACATAAATTATCTTTTGATACGAAAAAGTACCCGTAGTAATAAAGTTTTGAGTAAGCGTCTCACTAGAGAATGCCGAACCACGATATATGTACTAAATTAATGGTAAAAAGATTTTTAAATCCAAATTTTAAACAATTCCACTTCTAAGTTCTCTCCCATGCATATACTCATGATGTAATAAACGTATTTAATATGTAACGTACATCAAATCTCACAATATCAAGAAGCGAAATAGCTTTTGATCAGATATTAATTTTAATAAATTGAACCAAAAATTTTAAATTACCAACATATTCTGCTTTTAGAGAAGTTTTAAACTTTGAACCGATATAATTCTCGTCGGTATTTTTTTTCATTTTCTGCGAACTTCATAATGCATTCATCAGTTCAGTGGCTCGTAGTAAATTTATCTTCAAACTGGGCGCTACATTAGTAATAATTATCTTAAAGCACTTTTAGACCTCCCAAGTAGAAGAGCCGATGGCGTCTTTAAAAGTTGACTACGGGAGGCCCTTTCTTCATTAAAATTAATAAAGCATATGAAAAGTGATATTTTATGTCAATGTGTTTATATGCTATGAATGCCGATAGACATAGGCCTCAGGGATATAAAGACGTATTTGTTTAAAAAAGTATCACAAGGTATATTTAATAGTATCATTTAGTATGAGATCCATTAATATTTCATGAAACATGAACATCAGTCAGAGTAACAGAAACACAAACGATATGCAAATTGCTTTGTGAAAATATTTCGCGCCGTTTTATACTCGCAGTAGGCAACATTTGTCCGTTCAGAAGTTGCTGAAAATTACTTTTGTCTGAAATTATTATGCGGTTGTGAGCGACTGGCGCGGGCCCCTGGGACGCACGGCTTCCATTTTCATCTTCATGTGGACGATTTATTTACTATCCGCTTTATTGATTCGCGTAAAACAATTTAAAACTTTATTTATCTTGCGAATCGCGGAACTTCCTCGCTAGCTAAGAAATAAAAACACAGTGAAAACGAATTCAAAAATCTAAATCCATGTTTGAAAACACTTTTACGTCTATCTATCAAACGGAATCGCTAATAAACTTGTTTCATGGGAAGTGTCGACTCGAGACGAGGCGTTTTATTTCTGCAAATTTTCTCTCAGCGGGCACTCGCTGCATACGAATAACGCTGCGGGGAGGCGCGCGAGAAACGTCATCATTACCAGACAATGTAAATTGTAAGTCGTCAGCCTCATAAAGCAGGTTGACAATAGGACAAGTAAAATGATGTGTCCGGGATACGAACCCTGCAATCGGTACCCCGGCCACGTCCGACTCATTTGCGCCCTATCACATTTGCATTTTTGCATCGTGGGAGCGCTCCGTAATAGCCTATTTAGTAAATGACAGTAGTTGGCTGCCACTTACTGTCTGCCGCTATGAATCATATTTATTCACATACGGGATTATTCTCGTTGTTAAAGTAATTAAAAAAATATCCTCTACTGTAGTGATACATTGCAACTTTATTATTCGATCAACAAACATTTCTTTTACTAAGTTGGGTGCCATGTTGGAACCCATGCCTCTCTGCAAGTCAGGTGCATATCCTCCCACTAAACTACCACGGATATTAAGATGTTTGACGCCATCAGCTATTCTCGAGTGTGTTAGTTGCATGTGAGAGATAACTTGAAAAGCATTCATTGCGTTCAGATGGAAACGCTTTTATTTGCACAAAAGCAAATTGCACTCTATTTCATTTACTGACTGTGATGAAAAGTTTGCTTCATTTCGCATTTACTCAAATACGTGTGTTTGAAGTTGAAAAGGATTTTTTAAATCGCAAAGACTCATTCATCATACTGTTTGAATTGGGTACCATGTGAGCTCGGTGTATAAGCGATAAACAAGTAGCATTTTCTAAATTAACTTTTTTTTAACTTCTGGCTGTGTTTATCTTAGTGTCCCAAACTATTTCGAACTAGTATTACGAAGAGATAATATTTAAATATATTGAGTTGATAATACTGTCTTCGATACAAAGCTTCACCTATCTCACCCACATTACTAGAGTGACATATTAGCAAGCTGTAAATTATGTTACAGAACCATAAGGCTCTCACGAAGCCGGGATGTATAAAGTTGTAGACATATGCTAAAACACGACGTGTGAATTTAAACAAAACATTTCCAAGAGTAAAATTTATATTGAATGTAGTAAGACGGTACATCGCAGTGCAAAGAAATATTTCACGATAGTAGTTTCTTTAGTTGTTGAAACGGTGTTATTGCTCGGGGCCGTCACGTATCGAGTTGCGAGCGGCGGCGGCGGCGGCGGAATCCGTAGAAATACCCTCCTTGTACTATCGTCTCGCTGCGTACAGACGATAACTCTACTTGAGTCGCTAAACATTGATTTTTTATTAAAGGTACTTCTTAGTTTATTGCTTATCATTTCGCTATTGATGCGATGAAATATTGAGCTAGCTTTTACTGACGGTATTGTGTTTGCAGTATCTCTGGCTATTTTGTAGATATCCCTTTCATACGACTCTACAAACCTTTCTCGTCTTGCTTTGAATCGTTTTTGTTTACGCAATCATTTTTAATTACGGGTTTTTTTGTGATTATAAATTTATCAAGACATATTTATTGTATGCTCTCAAAGTGACGATTTCATATTTTTTTATACTGTTGTGTCTTTTTTTAGAATAAAAATGATCATTTGTCTTAAATTCGATGCCAATACGATCAATTTATCCCCATTTCCCATATGTAATAAAGCCTGTAATTTTTTTTACCCGCTTCAGAATGACTTACTAGTGTGAATTGTGTTTTCGTGAATAGGTACACTACCTTTTTAAGTCACGTTGGGAAATAAAAACACCACTGATTAAGTATCCGTGAATTCGCAATTCGAGATTTTTTTTATCAAAAAACCATAGTAGTCCTTGTGTCAAAGTGTTAACAAATAAGTTTTATAAGACACTTTACTACTACTAGC
The DNA here is from genome assembly GCA_963576735.1 of Bedellia somnulentella. Lineage (NCBI taxonomy): Eukaryota > Metazoa > Arthropoda > Insecta > Lepidoptera > Bedelliidae > Bedellia > Bedellia somnulentella. The sequence goes on along the minus strand of OY755172.1, from coordinate 14,394,557 downwards.
TGATCCGGCGAACGTTGTTTTGCCATATTAATGACTTCTAGAGAATTTCTAGTATATAAAATAAGTACAAACTTTATCACGAAGTATAATAAATACTTATAAATCCATTTTCAGACCTACCGAATGTTACACGTGAATTTTATATATTAAAATTTCAAATAATCAAAATTATCCGTCAAGATCTTTCATCTCCTGTATCATTATCATGAAATATTTAATTAATTTTCATCAAATCCTAGCATTGTTGTAATATATACGATACGATGCACAAATAATTACCCATTACAGACATAACAGAGCCTCAAAGACGGCAAAGAAGCCTCGTTAGGGAGACGGCGCGCGCGCGATAAAAGCATTAGTGCAACAAGAGGCTTACTCGGAGCAAACTTGCAACTGGCTTCTCTGCAAACGTACTTTCCGTGGTAATTGCTTATGTACCGCATATTTGTAGAGCATTACATGAAATAAGTCTTTTTACCCTTATTCTGAATATAAAAGCTTTTTTTATTAATATTATTAATATTAACTGTGTAGTGTCGGCTTAGAACAGCCCCATTTCTTCCGGTGGGTGTACGTAAGAGGCGACTAACGGTATTGGGGTTTTTTAAGGGATTTTTGGGCGATGCGGTTGGAGACCCATCACCAACAACCTTTATTCTACCATCTTTTCCCCACTCAACTTCCAAAAGTGGCTGAGAAATTTCTAATTTCTCAGCTCTGGCGACTCCTTTCAGGGATTTATAGCCGTGAGTATATGTATGTATGTATGTATGTAAATAGGGGTTTAAATAGGACGGCCGCGTAAGACGTCTAAAAACCAAATCGAAAACGTTCTTACTAAATATAGCATGAATGAGGAGAATGATGAAGACAGAAGCAATGGAGATTTGTCAGTGCAAAGTGGCGATCGATAGTCTCTGCCTACCCCAATGAGAACAATGGGCGTGAGTATAAGTAAGAAGTCTTCCCGTAACCATGATAATTGAAAAGTTCTCGAAACGTCAGGCTTAAAAAACATGCAATGATACGCGATTAAATATCCGAAAATCAATACTTGTTTTAATTGTAATGTGCAAGCGCGAAAGTATTAGAAAATACTAAATAGAGGTTTGCCAGGACCGTACAAAGTGGCGATCAATAGTCTCTGCCTACCCCAATGGGAAATAATGGCGTGAGTATATGTATGTATGTATCTAAATACAATTTGGCATCTTGTTGGAAAGGTAGTGTCGGCTAAGAATAGCACTACCCCATTTCTTCCAGTGGGTGTACGTAAGAGGCAACTAATGGTATTGGGGCTTTTAAAGGATTTTCGGGCGATGCGGTTGGAGACCCATCACCAACAACCTTTATTTTACCATCTTTTCCCCACGCAACTTCCAAAAGTGGCTGAAGAATTTGTAATTCCTTAGCTCTGGCTACCCCTTCTAGGGATTTACAGCCGTGAGTATATGTATGTATGTATGTTGGAAAGGTCAGGTAGACGTGCAAACAAATTGTGTAATAGGAAATTTTAATTAAAGCTACTAATTAATATCACAGTTCTAGATATACTTTCCTCTCTGCCCATATATGTGCCCTCTGATGGGATCTAGCATATAAATAAATAAATATGGCGGACATATTATAAACAGATCAAGTTCGCTCCAAACTAAGTAAGACTTGTATTTTGGGGTACTAACTCAACGTTTTATTAATAACATCCAAGAAGCAATCATTTATGCTCATCAAACAAATGTTGCGCTTAGCGGGGATCGAACCCGCGACCTCCGGACCGAAAAGCTAGTCACCTATCAACTCAGCCACGGCGGTTTTCTATTTAAGAAATTAGTATCCCACCAAAAACATTTTCATGTAAAATGTTGCCAAGACGAGCCCATATGACTCGCAATGTCAAAAAGTTATCAGATCTCATGTAGAGCCAAGCTTCTAACACTACACGCCCTAACTCTACAAGGCCTAACTTCACAAACTCTACACCTTAGTCAAAATATGTGGCTTGGCCATTTCGCTACATTCACATCGGCGTAAGGTGAAAAATCAATTCACTGTTCATTACTTTTGTGTTATACAATAGTTCTTGTAGTAACGAACGGCCAAGCTAAAGCTAGAATAGTACTAGCCCATTACTTCCCGTGGGTGTTCGTTAGAGGTGGATAAGGGTATTCGGGCTTTTTAAGTGATTTTTTGTTGATGTAAAACCTTTGTTTTACAATCTTATCCCCTAACAACGTACAAAAGTAGCAGAGGAATTCCATATTCTGAAGCTCTGGCTACCCATTCTAGGGATTTATAGCCGTGAATATATGTTGTACAATTATTATTGTATACATATGAGTCGGCTTAGAATAACACTACCCCATTTCTACCCGTGGATGATCGTAAGAGGCGACTAAGGGTATAGGGGGCTTTTTAAGTGATTTTTGGGCGATGTGGTTGGAGACCCGTCACCAAAAACATTTATTATAACCATCTTGTATGTATGTATGTATGTACATATGAGTTAGCAAGGTCAAAATATTATTTCCAAAACAAAAAGAAGACAAATTATAGGAGGTAAATACTCGTAGGTCTCCGGAGTTTTTAATGTTGAAGCTCTAGCTACCCCTATTTGAGATTTAGAGCCGTGACCATCTAATCTAGATAGGTAGGTTTGGAAATTATTCATTTTATTGCACTGGCTGAAAATCAGCTCCACGGTTGGTGACATCATCATCTGTGGCAACATGCTGAGCCAAGTGACTAATTCACTGCATAGGGCTTCTTTTTTATGTTTTATTTCTTTTTTAACTTATTTTTTTGTTGTTATTGTGTAACACTATGTTTTATTTGTTGTGTAAGTATTTCCCTGTGCACTGAATAAAGGTTTTTTCTTCTTCTTCTTTTCTTCTTCTATCAATATATCAAAGTATTGTTTTTTTATCATATAGAATTAAAATCCGATAATAGTTTATAGCTGATGAATTTGGGGTAGGGCTATCTACACTAACATAACATTGTATTGAGATGAATCAACGAAGTTTATTGTTTTATCTAAAACAAAATCTACTTCGGGCTATTTGTAGTAAAATGTTATTGCAAAGATTAACCTACTGAAACTAGGTCTGACCTACATTACAACCAAAGTATGTACACTTAAAATTATAGCGATACCATCGAAATAGAAAATTCTGAAGGCTTGAAACTTACCTAACCTATTTCGATGGCTGTAATCCAAGATGGGGTAGCCAGAGCTTCGGTATTCGGTATAAATTACGAAGTATAACTTAGCCATGTGGGTTTCCTCACGATGTTTTGCCTCACAGTTAACAACAATGATAAATGAACACACGTATGACTTTAGAAAAGACAAATTGGTTAAGGCCCGACCTGGGATTTGAATCCTCATAGTCCGCGCGATAAGCGGTGTCCTACCCACTGAGCTATCACGGATACTCAAACTCATTAACCTCATTTGCTACGTACTACAACTACGAGGGAAAAGAGGATGGCCCTATTTTTAACTCACTCAATACGGATAAAAAAAAGTAATTTAATAAAAAAAAACAATTATTTATGCTTTTTTTAAAATGATTGTTCTACGAATTCAAGGCAGCGGCAAAATTGTTTAAATTAACCACTTAATTATTTTGGGAGTTTCACTTCTTGATCGAATCCGCAATGAGATCTGTAGAAGAACCCGGATAAGCTGACATAATCCGATGAGTTACAAAACTTAATTCGCAATGGGCAGGGCCCATTGCACTGAGTGTCATTCTGGAGTGACGGCCACGTTCCACGACACAGATAGGTTTTCCAAAAGACGAACCGGCGACTTTGTAAAGGTCACGAGAAGCTGATTGTTAAGGGCGGACCCTGGACCGGTCCTGATCGGTCATTGTGGAAATATTTGGGGAAGGCCTTTGTCCTTTGCTGGGAAGGACTTTTATTGGCATATGATGATGATATCATGCCTGCACGTAGGGCATAAAAATTGGGTAATAAGCAGAAACACCGCTCTTGTTGGAATCTTGAAATTAAGTCACCATCTAGCTAGGTAGTGCTTAGCTAAGCTTTGTGATTAAATCATACTATCTTAATGTTGGATGTTGTTTAAATATGCCTCATAATACAGGGTCAAAGCGATCCAAATTAATAGTACAGTTAGCTGTGTGTACTACTCTACACCTACACAGTGTACAACTCATTTTAGTACTTACTTACATTTGGTATGTATTAGCGGCAAATATTTATTTTTATTCATTGGCAATCTCAAAGCTCTACAAAAATTGAAATATGTCTGAAATACCTGGTAAAACGATCGCAGTGCCAAATACTCGTATATCAGTGTATTTTAATATTGTCGACCGATTGCGTAAAGCGATGGCGATAAATCTATCTGACTGTTCGGAAATGGGAAGCTTAGAAATATGCGAGCGATTTTCCGTTTCCTTTTTGAATACCTTTTGTAGGCAATTAACGGGGCTATATAAAATATATCAAGGCTGCCAGCGGTCAGGGAAACCTCGCGAGGAAACCTAACATAAATCTTGCATATGAGACATCTAAAAGATAACAAATATTCATACTTATCCTAGTTATTATTATTATATCTCAAAATTGTGAGGCCTTTGCCCAGCAGTGGGAAACAAATTAGGCTATAAAAAGAACCTAGTTATACTTACTTCCTTTCTTATACCCGTGGTTCCCATTGGGGTAGGCGGAGAATATCGATCGCCACTTTGTACGATCCTGACAAATCTCTCTTCCTTCTGTCACATTCATCATTCTTCTCATACATGCTCTTTTATTCTTATCCCTACAGACTTTCGCCAACGTAACATCATTCTCGATTTGGTTTTCTAACGTTTTACGCGGTCGTCCTCTATTAACACCATCCACATTGGCTCTATGTATATCTTTTGCCACTTTACGTTCATTTATCCTCTCTATGTGCCTAAACCACGTTAACATTCCTTTCTCTATCTTGCACACTATATTATATCCTAGTTATATTCTTGCAAATATTTGTTACAAAGTTGGAATTAAATAAAATCATGGCCCACCACGCCACGCGCATCGAAGTAATAGTAACCAAACGTATGCGTAAACGTAAGCATAGTATGGTGTCGGCTTGGAATAGTTTTGTAAGTGACTTTATATTTATATTAAGGCTTTTTAAGTGATGGTTGGGTGATTTAGCCGTAGGCCACAACCATCATCTTTATTTTACTATCTTTTCCTGACTCCAAAAGAGTTCCAAAAGTGACTAAGGAATTTCTAATTCTGAAGCTCCTTTTTAGAATTTATAGTCGAGAGCATATCAGTATAGCAAGCACGAGCGCTATTTTATCGACACGATAACGGTTAGAATGAGATGGCAGTATACGATACTAAGTAAGTGCGTAAGAGATGACTGCTTTATCCCACGCGATAACTAGAGTTTAAACACGGCTCGTGCTTGCCCCTGATACCGTTGGAGTAGGTATTATAGTACCAATTAGATATAGATATAGTAGGGATAGTACCAATTAGAACTTTGACCTTTTCTAAACGTTAACCTCTTTAGACTCTTTTATTTATTACACTTTTGACGCCTGCCTTAGTAGAAATCTCAAATTAATGCCTTATGTACTTTGACTTGGTGTAAAAGTATTTTAATGGTCGGGAAGCAAATTCTTAATAAAACATTTCATAACATAAACGTTCAGGTTGTTTATCTCCGAAGGTTCATGAAATATGAATAAAAAAAAACAATCTTTATTAATTTGTACTGAATACAATTAAATTATAGAGCTTTAATATATCAAATGTTTTTGAATTTAAACTTTCTATATAACTTAACCATCACGATATGTTTCAATGAGAATCACATAATCATACATACATATATATACTCACGGCTTTAAATCCCTAGAAGGGATAGCCAGAGCTTCAGGGGAGTCATACGTTTCACCGAATGTCGCGAGCTCGACGCACGCGAGCTCGAAAAAATATTTGAGTGGTACGCCAGCTCGAAAGTACGTGAATTCGAAAGCCGCCAGCTCGAAAGACGTTGGCGCGAATCACGTTTCACCGAAAATCTTTTGCAATGGTTTATCAGTTTGAGAAGCAGATTATAATTAATGTCTTAATCTTATATATTAAACATATTTTCATTGAAGGTACTTTGATTTTTTAGTTATTGATGTTATTTGCATCCACCCTCAGTAAAATATCTAAGCTTATTGGAAAATCACCTAGCTACCTACCTAAACTTACCTAAAAGACCCAAAATGTAGCCAGAGCCACAAAATTAGATATCATACATACATATACTCATGGCTATAAATCACTAAAATGGGTAGCCAGAGAGAGAGAATTAGTAATTCCTCAGCAAATTTTTGAAAGTTATGTGGTGAAAAGATAGTAAAATAAAGGTTGTTGGTGATGGGTCTTCTACCGCATCGCCCAAAAAGCCTTTAAAACCCCAATACCCTTAGTCGCCTCTTTCGTACACCCGCGGAAAGAAACGGGGTAGTGCTATTCTAAACCGATACTAAACAGCATCTGTTTTTTGCTTAAACTTAATTTTTTCTTTGCCATTTAATCGTAGCGTAAAAAAATCAATATAAAACTATATATGTTCGAAAATATTAAATGAAAAATACTAAGTTGCTATTGAAAATAGGTAAACTCCTGCCATCATCCTACAACAAGGTAACAAAATTTCAACAAAAAAAATCCTATATAAGAAACATTGTTTTGACAAAACATAAACAAAAAAAACATAAAACCAAATTGTATAAAAAAATCAGTAAAGATAAGTATTAGGAGCTATAGCTATATACTGCGCTAAGTTATATGCACCAATATGTTTTGTTCTACATTATTTTAATGAGGGTGGATGCAAATAACATCAATAACTAAAAAATCAAAGTACCTTAAAAGAAAATATGTTTAATATTAATACGATTAAGACATTAATTATAATCTGCTTCTCAAACTGATAAACCATTGCGAAAGATTTTCGGTGAAACGTGATTCGCGCCAACGTCTTTCGAGCTGGCGGCTTTCGAAATCACGTACTTTCGAGCTGGCGTACCACTCAAATATTTTTTCGAGCTCGCGTGCGTCGAGATCGCGACATTCGGTGAAACGTATGACTCCCGAGCTTCAGAATATGTAATTCCTCAGCTACTTTTGGAACTTGTTATTGGTGCGGGTGCCAACTGCATTGCCTAACATCTTCTTTAAAAACCCGAAAACCCTTCGTCGCTTCTTACGAACACCCATGGGTAGAAGTAGGATAGTAGTGTTATTCTAAGCCGACACTACACAGCAATAAAATAATCATACCCTCTTGTACATTTTTTAAAATTTTTGTTTTCTACATTCTCAAGTCACGATTTTCATCTATCTATCCTCATATCACCATGTTTATACATCAATTCCAACAACCTGATGAACAACAAGGATGAAAACCTGATGCATATAAATGAACTAAACATGAATGTACAATTATTTTATTTTCAATACTTATTTTAATTTGCATACATACATACATATACTCACGGCTATATTTCCCTAGAAGGGGTAGCCAGAACTAAGAATTATAAATTCCTCAGCCACTTTTGGAAGTTGAGTGGGGAAAAGATGGTAAAAATAAAGGTTTTTAGTGATGGGTCTCCAACCGCATCGCCCAAAAATCCCTAAAAGCCCCAATACTACAATACCGTTAGTCGCCTCTTACGTACACCCGCCGGAAGAAATGGGGTAGTGCTATTCTAAGCCGGCACTACACAGCAAATATAGCAGCTATTTTAATTTGCGATTTTTTATATCAACTATGTAGCTATTGGTAGAAACTTTATAGGTCTAGAACTTTTCTGTATTTTACTGTTGCTTGAATTATTATGTACCGTTTGTTTCTCAAATAAATAAATTCCAAATATAAGTTCCGTGGTATCCACTTATTACCCGGAAACTGTTCATTAGCTAGACATTGATACCAAATTGTAATAATATGATAATGCAGCGACGCCGTTCCTTCCCGTGAGAATTATATTTGATTAATCAATCTTCCGATGAGGAGGTTACGAGATAAATGATACAATTATCGTGTTTGTTGGGATAACCAATCTCTAACATATCAATTAAGACATGCCTTTAAATATTATCTTTAATAACTATGAAACCATTTTTTAATACCGGTAATGGCACTTCTTAACTTTTATGTACTTATTTATACTTGAGATTATTTCTTATTTATAAACACCAATAATTTTATGTTGAAAGAAAGAATGAAATTCGCTGAATAGTTTTAAACATTAAGACGGATCATTATTAATTACAAGGAAATATTAATAACTTATACAAAAGGTTTTTAAGAACAACGTCTCTGCACAGCGAAACGGTACCGACAGCACTACGTTATGAACCTTGTGACTACTGATGAAGAGATCGTTTTTTTACAGGTAATAATTTGGAATCTAAGATTAGTATTATTATTTATATTACCACTCTTGCAACAGTATATAATAAAGAATCAACATGAAATAGTAGCAAATAAACACAAGACCTGAATATTAGAAAATAAAAAGTATTCTAAAAAGCTTTGTTGAACACGCTAGGTACTACTGATCCTGCCTGATTGAAAAAAATCATTTCAGTGGTACCAAGGGATGCTTTAGACTCTTTTATATTTCAATAGAATTACATCTCCTGCTACATGGGCCAAGCCGAGGCCCAACGCTAGATCTAGAATGAAAAACTAGCATGGCATGACTATTTGTTATTATTATACAATATATGAGACTAAAATTGGAAACTTGAAAGAAGTTATATTGTTGCTGTGTAGCTTTATTTTGGTAAATAATTGCATTATCCCTCTCTTGTAGAGCTGGAATTTTAAAAGATGGTGAATATTAGACTTTGCGGTTGGAAAACCGTCATCATCACGAACGATCCTATACTCATGAATAAAGGAAAGAAAAAAATTAGGCACAGGCGGGAATCGAACCCGCGACCTCGGGTATACGCCCCCGTCGCTCGAGCCTATACCCGAGGTCGCGGGTTCGATTCCCGCCTATGTCGAAATTTTTCTTTCCTTTATTTATCCTTTATTTATTAGTAATAATCCCCACATGAGGTTTTCATGAACAAAAACATTCAGATCCTATACTTATTATATTAAAATGGCTGGGGAATGTTTCTACAAACCATAATAATTAACCGCCGCCCTTTGAAAACAAACTCTAAGAGACGTGCACAACTAAGCCTCATGACAAACAATAAACCATAATACGAGTATCTTCAGGCCTAAAACAACACGAAGAAAAGAGGCGAACAACAGTTTCGGCAGAGTCGACTCCAGTCGGTTTGTTTGCACAACTAACAATTCGACGCGTTCCAGGATTACTTACTAAGCTAAAATACGTGATGCTCCACAGCCCCTACCGCTCTGCATCGCTCCAAGAAAGGTTTAAGTTAATTATTGCGTTCCTTTAACAGAGTTAATTAAGATAAACGTTATCTTTACAACCGGGTACCATTGTTTAGCCGATACAGAGTGTTGCGATACTTTATTGGACATGTTTTACTGCTAAGTAGTCTGACATGTCCAATCTTTCTTCGTTAGATAGTATGCAGTCATTGTCGCTGTGCATGAAATGTGGCACAATCAGTTAATAGGATTTATGATACATACGATTGCGCTATTAGAGGTCGCTCTGAGAAATATTTTTTATATCACTCTCGTAACTTATAAATTCATGTATTTTCATAAATTTGCTTTCCTTTCTTTTCAATATAGGATTTTTATTTTATTTTTCATATCACTTAACCATAGTTGAAACAAAAGGGATTGAGAACAAGGTACTCCAAAATTCTTCTCAGTCGTAACACTCTTGACTCAAGAGTGGTCGTGGTCGTCATTTTGGTCGGGTGACCCGCCGCACAATTCGTCGCCATTTCTCTCTGAGGGCTGCTTTTTTGGTGCTTTGGTACAGGGGGTCATCCAGCGCTGCTTTGATTTGGTCCGTCCATCTCATAGGTGATCGACCACGCATTCAGGTGCCCTCTGCCACCAGGCACTCGATTGACATGCGGCCGCGTCGAGATATATGTCCGAAGAAGGTTAGGATACGAGCTTGGACTATAGATGATAGGCACTGTTTGACACCTAGTTCTTGGAGGATTGACTCATTGGTACGGAACTCTGTCCACGATAACCAAACATTTTAGTATGAATCTACTAAAATATAATATTTACAAGCTGATATTTAATTTCTAATTGTTTTTTTTTATTTCTTTAAGTTAATTTAATTCATTTAATTTTATTAATTTTAGTTGATTTTGAATTTAATTGTTTTGAATTTTATGTAATAATATGGATGTGACTTATCTGAAATAAACGTTTTATATTAAAACGTATTATTTTCCTCCAGCACCACATCTCAAGAGCATCAATCCTCTTCTTCTCGCTTTCCCGAAGCGTCCATGTCTCTGCAGCATAAAGGAATATGGAGAACACAAGCGCTCTGACTAGCCGGGTCTTTGTGGCTTTGGTGATGTTGCGGTTCTTCCATATTTTCCTAAGTCTCCAAAATGGTCAATTGTTTTTTATTGCATTCATTCGCACTATTTTAATTATCTATCGTTTTATGTATTTATTTCTTACACAACACTAAAACAGCTTACTAGGACAATATCGTATTATCTCATATTTTTCACAAATTGTTCATTACACCTAAAGCTTTTTGCGTATGAAAATATACTATGTCAGGTGCAGTTTTGATGATATTTTAAAACACTGGTTAACTAAATATTTATAATAAGCTTTTGTACGATTTTCATCGTAATAAAATAACTTAATCACTTTCTTTCGCAACCTTTAATTACCTTATAAACCAATTTCTTTGCTGTTGTAATACTACTATATCGCGCCTAAGTGATCGTTTAAGTCACCCGAAATTTATAGCGATTTAACATTACAGTAACAAAAATACAATTTGAATATTTCCAGTCATTAAATAACAATAAATGTAACATTAAATAAATATCTCAAAACAAGTAACATTGTAACTGAATATAAATTCACTTCCTTAATAAAACACGCTGTATCTTATTTACTTTCTCTTCGCAAAGCTGAAGACTCTTAATGAGTTTGTCCTTTTTGTAAATTTGTGTGAAGTTCCGAACAACCTTTACAAGGAACCCGCCCTTACCATCTTAACAAGACAAAACCTTATCATTTATTCACCAAGACAATGTCTGAAAGGGTCAAAATATTCGTAAGTTTTATCTTAGTTAATTTGATTGTTATTTGCTTAAATTTCTTTAGCCTCAAAACCTGATTTAATCGGAATAATGTTTATAAGCAGAAAATGATATACTTCTCAAAAGTTTTATTGGAAAAAAGTATATGTAAGAGCAACGTGTTACAAGCAAAGTTGTGTGAAACTTCGTTCATTAGTCATAGGCGGGCGGCAGCTAGGGCGGGGGCGGGCGGGCACATACTTCATAACTGTTTATACTGTTAGCTCTCGCAGTTAATTACGTTATTACAGTTTCCCTCCACATCAACACTCGCGCTGGCTGAACAAAGAAACATGGCTGTCGAGCGGACGTGATTTATATAGATAGGTAAGAGGAAATATTCGACAAAAATAAAGATTGTTCGCGATTGAAGGCGGTGATTTATTTCTTCCCCAAATGAAGTCCCAGGGGTAGCGGAGAATTAAATCTTAATTGTGGTGCCGCCACTGTGATGTTTTTTTGCTCTCGCCCGTGCCAGAGTAAGATGGAACGAAAACTCATCAAGATCGTCTATCAAGTTTCACGTTTAAAAGCTCTAATGATGTCCCCCGGGGAAATTCTACTTAATAGACGTCATTCCATCTGTATTGAGTTCACTGTAAAAAATATTTGCCGCCTGAAATATTGTATAGAACCAAAAATATGTAGTTCTATGCATACTTTTCGGAAAAATACAGTTTTCTCGTTGACATTTACGACTAATGGAATGCGTATATTTTTCTTTTGTTCAGTCAATCTGACTCAGCATAAGCAATAAGGGGTTAAATATTTTAACGCTCTTTTACTAAATTACTATATCTGTATATGTCTGTGACTAAAATACATTATGTAATAATGAAGTTATCAATAATATGGATAAAAATTAAATAGAAAATACATAACGTATAATATATATAAATAAATACACGACGTCAGTGGTCGAGTGGATAGGTGACCAGCTTCGGTCCGGAGATCGCGGGTTCGATCTCCGCTGAGAGCAACATTTATGTGATGACCATAAATTTTTGTTTCTTAGTCTTGGATGTTCTTTATGTGTGTATTATATAATATTGAATATATCGTTGAGTTAGTATACCATAATAAAAGTTTACTTAGTTTGGGGCTAACTTAATCTGTGCTAAATATGTCCGTATATTTATTTATTATTTATAATAGAAAGATAGTCTTGTGCTGAAAATATTCAAAGTAAATTCTTCACTCTACCACTATCTTTTCCAGTACAAGTCCATAATTTTGCAATAAAAATCGTAGTAGCTATAACAAATTAAAAGCAAATAGGAGAGTTGCATAGAAACAAAAGACTGATTTGCACACTATGTGAAACGTCAGTTATGAAATGAGCGATATTCACTTCACTCGTGTAATAACAACAAACAACGCAGTCGGAGCGCGAACGGGCCCAGTACAATGTTGTCTGCCACTGACAGCTGCTGTCAAGTATTTTAATATTTTTAATAAAAGTGTCACGACAGATATCCGCTGCGATGTGTTGCTGACACTCTCAAATAATATATTAGGATGGCATTCTCGATCGCCGGCCGTATGTGTATGAGAGATTGGGTTTTCGCCTCGCAACTACCTATTTTTATATAATCTATAGCGATTCTTCTTTATTTCTTTCTAATTATTTGTCCCGCTGATGCTATAATAATGGTTTATATAATGAACCCTCCTTTGAATTAAAAACATTCAAAGCACGGATCTGAACTCTTACCAATGAGGAATAAGAGCAGCCAAATCTCATTTCTCGCTGTCTAAGCAAAAATTACATAGAAAACGTTTTTTGAAAACGCAAAGCCTGAATTGTATAACAAGCTGGTTAGCTTAGCTAACCCTAGATGTGCCGTGCCATATCTGTTCAGATCTTTTATCGATGACTCGGACACAGATAAGCAATGTAATTATTATTAAGAAATTCACGTAGGGACTAGGTTTATAAGCAGCACAATTATTTCAATAAAATTAGTCATAAACTGCAACATGTCGTAGCATTTATTTCTCACCAAAACAAGGTTCTAACAGTGGTGACCCCGCGCTGGACCAACATTGAAACATGACTGTGCAACCAGGAAAAATTGAAGTACAAGCTATAAGCACATGAACGACGATCTAGAATGACGTTCGGTTTACGAAATTCCGCTCAAACTTTTCAGAGGTTCATGGATTCTATATTTAGACACTCAAAAACAAATCAGATTAAAGATATGCCAGGTCAAATATCAGATTTCACATTCTGCTACGTCGACGATATTCTGTGTGCTTCAGAAAACGAAAAACAGCACCTAAAACACCTTGAAATTATTTTTGATAAACTAAAGGAATATGGATTAACTATTAATTTAGAAAAGTGCGAATTTATGAAGAAAAAAATCGATTTTTTGGGATATCACATTACCAGTGAAGGTATCACGCCTACTGAAGAAAAATTACACGCTATTACTAATTATCCTAAGCCTGAGAGAATTAATGAATTAAGAAGATTTTTAGGTATGGTGAATTTTTATAGAAATAGTATCCCTAGAGCAGCACAGTATCAAAGCATACTGAATAAATATTTACATAATTCCAAAAAGAATGACAGATCTATTATACCTTGGAATAAACTAGCTGAAGAATCTTTTGAAAAATGCAAAGATTGTATCCGACATTTGGTAGAAATTTCACACCCAGTTAAAAACGCCCAACTTGCCCTAATGACAGATGCGAGTTTAAAATCAGTTGGTGGTGTCCTACAGCAGAAGATACGTGGCGAATGGAAACCATTGGGTTTCTTTTCTAAAAACCTCACAGTTCCATTTACAATATAAACTTTGGTAAAAAAATATGTGCATTAGTTAACATTTATTAGTTTTTTTTTAAGGGGGGAATATCTGTGCCGTGCCATATCTGTTCAGATCTTTTATCGATGACTCGGACACAGATAAGCAATGTAATTATTATTAAGAAATTCACGTAGGGACTAGGTTTATAAGCAGCACAATTATTTCAATAAAATTAGTCATAAACTGCAACATGTCGTAGCATTTATTTCTCACCAAAACAAGGTTCTAACACTAGAGTTAATGGGTTCGATTCTTGCACTTCCTTGAGGGCAAAAGTGTTTATGATATATTATTTTGCAAGGTGTTTTTTTCTTTGTCATAGGTTTTACAGTGTTGCTATATCCCAAAAAGTGGGCACCAGAGCGTCAAAATTAGAAATCTTAAAAATCCAAAATACCCTTTACGACACTTACTAGGAGAAATAGGTTAGTGCTATTCAAAGCCTCTATAGACACTACACAGTAATTGATAATAAAAAATGGTCTAATATGCGTACAATTATTAGCCAAAATAAGTACTACAAAAAATTAAACATAGAACTTAATATGCCTGAAAATCAATATCATAAAAGTTTCATTTTGAATAATAATATTAATGAATTTTAATAAAACTTATCTGCATATTATAATTTTAATATGTAGGTTAACTTTTCGGTGGATAATTTGGATGTTACGAAAATGTATCGTACTAACTTTTATTACATAAAATCCCAAGATTTTTAGATGAAAATAATGAACCTCAAGTATCTGGCCTCCACTGAATTGTCCTCTTCAAACAAGAGGGTCTCCCAGTAAATATCACTCGCAAAACTTCACTTTGATCTTAAAATTTTCTAATATTGCGCCATTATTGATATTGAAATGAAGAGACGCGCCGCTGAGATGCTTTTTGTTATCAAATAGTCCAAAGTATATTTGGTCTGCCTTTGAAGTTCAGGGAAATGAGTTATTAAATTTTACAACCACTACAATGACATCTTGTAGAGAAAGTCCAGACTTCAGAATTAACATTAGAGGAACTCAATTCAAATTCACGTCGTTGACGTCTCACTCCCTATTTAGAATTGTGAAACCTTTATCATTTGACATTTTTTCCTTTTATTATAGATAGTGTTTACTAACAAATAAATAAAGATGTGAAAGTTAGAGTAGGCATATATTTTTGGCTGAGAGATTCGTCCTTGTTAAGGGTCCAAACTCTGAAAATGATCTACGGATGCATTTGAAATGTTACATAGTCGCAGCGTTCTTCCCGAAAACCCTTACCATTGAGCCTGAGCACTTGCCACTAAGCTGCCACGGTTGTTTAGTATTTGGTTTATTATTCTAATTTATATCCCAGAATTTTGTTCAAACAAAAACTTTTCTTCGGCTATTGGCATGAATTTTATGTTGAAAAGTTCGTGAACTCAAAGTTAACTTGTACTATTATACGACAACCTATCGTTTTTATCGCCAAATTTCTACCGTATATAATGTATTTTTCTAATGTAGATAACATTTCCCTGCTTGAGCAAACATAGGAATAATGCCGCTTCGCAAACCTACATCAAAGTTCAAAGAGTCAATTATTAATTTTCCACGAGTAACGACGTAAAGTAATTATTAAAGTTCGTCTTCTATACATTTATACGACTTTTATAATAACTCATTAATCAAATTGTAGTGACTGTCTGTAATATTGAAATTTGCGCTTTTTACTACATACATTTGGCCAATCGGGTGACGTTATATTTTTTTTTGGGTAGCCTGTACCGAGACCTATCCAAAACACCCCCATGTATGTTCAGCGATTATTGATAGTTTTCAAGTTATGATTTTTTTTTGAATATTTAGATATTATTCAGATTTTTCAAGAAATCGTCAAAAAAAGAAACTAAAATGATTTCTGGCTTTCATTATACTCAATATTAAGCCTACTTTCATTTCTAATAAAGAAAACCTGGACATCCCAACAATAGTTAAGTACGTTTTGAGCACAAAGTTTGAAATCACTGTTTTTTTTTCAGGAGAGCAAAAATTTCAAAATAAAATTAAAAATACTTATGCCTGGTTCTGAAGCTCCAAACTAATCTTATAAACTTTCCAAGACATTAGACTTTCGAAATAATAAAGAAAAAATAGCACTTATTATTAGGGGGGTATTTTGCGCCGTACGTTACTGTTAAAGGTTAAAAGGTGATAATTCACGAATTCCCAAAATGATTTAAATCTTTTTGTTCATGAAAACCTCATGTGGGGATTATTACTAATAAATAAAGAATAAATAAAGGAAAGAAAAATCGTAAAGAGCGTCGGGGCGTATACCCGAGGTCGCGGGTTCGAATCCCGCCTGTGTCGAAATTTTTCTTTCCTTTATTTATTCTTTATTCCCAAAATGATTTGAAAACCTTTTATCTATATCTGGATAAACTCTAAATTTTCAAAAAAAATATCATAACTTGAAAACGATCAATAATCGCTGAACATACATGGGGGTTGGATAGATCTCGGTACAGGCTATCTAAAAAAAAAAAATAACGTCACCCGATTGGCCACCCTGTATATGGTAAAAATACCAAATATATTTCTTATAACTTTCATCTATTTTTCTTTGTGCTGGCTTATCTCTGAAACGGCTGGACTTAGTTTAACCGATCTTTCACTGGCAAATGGCTGATGTAATGAAGAGTAATTTCACATGTATATTTTTTAATACTCTAAATCCGTATAAAGTTAGTCCTCTAGTCTCCAATATAAATAATGAGAACACAGCTTTATGAAAGCATAATAAAATATATATCTTTTTTAAATTAAAATATCAGTAATTTAATTATATTCAAGTTAAATTAATAAAAGTACAACCAAAGAATCAAAAAAGTGGCTTACCTTTATTATAATACGTGGAGTAAAAAAGTGTAAAAATGGCTTCACATTGAAATTTTTCAAGACGAAATTGTGTACTATATAAGTACCTATATATTAAACCCATAAAAAATTAGTTCAAAACATATTATTTTTGGGTAAGTAGGTAAAGTAAGTGACATTAAGATATTTAAAGAAGACATAAATTCTACACATGTAGTAAGCACATCTTTATCCGTAATGAAATCTAAAAATAAAGTTATGTAGTGGCCCTAACATTTCAACAAGAATAAGTGCAAGATTTATAGCCATCGGTTAACCATCGAGCCACTTACTTTTACTGCGTATTTGATTAGAGCAACAGCGAGAATGGATACAGTTTTATGATCTTTTACTTTATAGTAAATTACGTTTGGAACACGGTTGGGGGAACCTTACTATGATAGTTTTCTTACTCTAAAATGCTGTTCTAGGCTGATTTTTTTCCAGAGCCAAGACACCGGATTAAACATTAAATAGTATCTCTACATTAGCTCGGACTTTTAGACACACAATTAAATAGGAATTGTTAAACATGTTTTTAAATATAATTGATGGTAGTTTCTTCGATTTTTAACATGCATTTTTAACTTGGTAAATGGACCTCGGTTAAATATATAATAATGCTGCGCTAGCTGCCAACTTGCCAGCAAATATCTTTGTAAGCAATTAAAATTTATATGTCTATTTAACTAATTATTAATACATTGCCGTGTAGTGCTGGCTTAGTATGTTACTACCCTTTTCTACCCACGGGCGTCGTGAGAGACGACTAAGGGTATGGGGATTTCTAAGTGGTTTTTTGACGATGCGGTCACCAATGATACATTATTTCTACCATCTTGTCCCCTATCAACTTCCAAATTTGGCTGAGGAGTTCCTAACCCTGAAGCTCTGGCTACTCTTTTTAACCGACTTCAAAAAAAGGAGTGTTCTCAATTCGACCGTATATATATTATTATTTTTTTATGTATGTTCGCCGATTACTTCGCCATTTGTGAACCGATTTTGATTATTTTGTTTTTGTTCGAAAGAAGATACTCCCGGATTGGTACCATGATGAGGATGTTAGGGTCTGATGATGGGATCCTGGAGAAATCGAGGGGAACCCTGAAATTTTATAGGCAAATGTACCGCGTTTTACATATTTTATGAACAAGTATTGGCATTTGCTTCTGAAAATCATATTGTTATGCTGCTGAGCTGATGATGGAAGGTGTGGGTCCTTAATCACTAGGAGTTAGGAAACAGTTCTTTCACCATTCTATAAAGATTTATGTTCCTCTTCGTAGCTTTTATGAAGATAATACAGGTTCACTCAACATTTCTTTTGTAATGTTATTGTTACCGAGAAAGTACCATAAGACCAGGATGTGATGATGGCATCCCAGGAAATCGAGGGGACTGTCGAAACTCGCAATCATGTCACAGTGTATTTGTTCAAAACGCCGATAGGCCTGCTCTGTTTAACGTGAGAACGTGGGTCCAAGCAAAGCGTGGGTACTCTGAACAACAGGTGACAATGTCACGTGATATTCAGAAGTATTACTACCTCTGCTAACCCCTTCGGGGATATTCGGCGTGAACGTTTGAGTCTTTCTTGAGATGTAGAATTGTAGACCATCGCCTTTCGAGGGATTTCAAGAACAATGTAAATTTACATATAGTTGAGCCTATTTAATATCGTATAATAATAGAAATACCGGAAATACGAAGAATAATAGGTACAGTAACTGTCGCACTGCCTAATACGAGAGGCATCTTTGCCAGGTCTACCCATCTCTAAAACTCGTAAAATAAAATAACTTTTAACAAAAAGAAAACCGACTTCATAGCGGGAAAAACAAACGAAAATAAACAATCTAGTACTAAAAAGTACGAAATAAGGTTTTTAATTGAATATGAGTACTGTGATTAATACCTTAGCAATTTCTTTATTCCACACGCGTCAGTTCAACCTACCTAAATATTACAATTCTCTTAAATTAATTTTTGAGTCGGTGCCAGTCAAACAAAAGTGAATTCACCCTACTATCTATCTCTGATTATTACAATCTAAACAATATATATCTATCGCCTAACGTTCTAAATGGTAATACGTACAAAAATAAATTTACCCTACAACTACAAGATATCCTATATTGTACATGTGTATGAAGTGCGAAATACACACTTATTTATTGTCAATCATCCCGCAGGCTGGCACCGGCTCACAAATTAATTTAAGAGAATTTTAATATTTAGGTAGGTTGAACTGACGCGTGTGGAATAAAGAAATTGCTAAGGTATTAATCACAGTACTCATATTCAATTAAAAACCTTATTTCGTACTTTTTAGTACTAGATTGTTTATTTTCGTTTGTTTTTCCCGCTATGAAGTCGGTTTTCTTTTTGTTAAAAGTTATTTTTGGGATTTATGGCCGTGAGTATATGTATGTATGTAATAATACATATTTTTTCATTCAATTATTGAACATTTTTTCTCATATCTCATTATTTAAAAATAAAATAGGCCGTCTTCAAAACACCCTTTTCAAAATTACCACCCGATATCGACTCATACGCTTCACATGGGCTGAATTCAGACTACAAACACACCCATTCCGTACATACGAGCTGACGTACGAGGCATTATTCAGCATAAATTCGCAGTGAAAATAGAAGTTATCCCGCAGTATCCAGTAGTGTGTAAAGTAACGGTTTCGATGGCCATTGGCGGCGGTCGCTCGAACATCGTAAAACACTAACACTACATTAACCAAATCTGTACCGATGCCACATAAATTCTGAGTAACTACAGCAGGCGACATCGCCGCACCGGGAACATCTATTCTGCGTAATGAAAATAACTTAGGCTTGGTTCCATTGCCTTTCACAGTCTTGGATACCTGTGTTGGGTTATTTTAGTAAATTGTGGCTGGCTACTTTTGAGTTTAGTAGAACTCTCTTGTATTGTATTGTAATGTACGGTAGTGGTGGCACTGTTGTCGTCGCAATATAATTAAATTTCAATTTAAACTAGTGATTGTTTGAATTGTAGTTTTGCGGTGGGATAAATAAAATTCATTTTAATTTTAACATTAAAATTCTATTACCTAACAATAATAACTTCAAGTAAATACTATTCAATCGATTTTGTGTTATGGTCTTATTGTAAACTAGTTGACCCAAGCTAGCGACACCTTACTTATAAATTACCTGTGTAGTGTCGGCTTGGAATAGCACTATCCCATTTATTCCCATGCGTGTTCGTAAGAGACGACTCAACATACTATGTTGAGCTTTTTTAGGTGTTTTTTTTTACAATCCTAGTAGTACGTATACGTTTTATTAGATTTGTTTTAAAGTGTATGTAGTTCAATCCAAGAAGACGCGCATCTTTATTTTACATAGCGTTTTTCAGTGTCAATCTCATGCTTCAACATTATTGGCCAATATTTGTTTGTGTGTAATTCCCTAACACACACACATAGATAAATTAATTAACCATAAAAGCAATAACACATAAGCCATTACTTCACACTTCCAATATAAAAGAGTAGAAGAAAAGGTAGGGCGTGTCTTCATGAATTGAACTCCTATAACTACACATATAAACACATTCCTTTCCTGTAAATAAAAGTGATTATAACTATACAGAAAAAAACACTTTTCATTCCTGTGAATAAAATTAAAATCGCAAAAACGTACCGTAACGTTACAGATAGATCACGTGCAGCCCGCTGACCCATATATCACAGCAGTCTTAAGTTCCTGCTCCTGTAATCCCTGGGAACACTTCGTCCAACTTCACCCGGAGTTTTACTGCCGAGAGAACTTATTTGTAATACTCTTATTTATGTAGCCTTGTGGAGTTCGAGTAGGAAGCTCCAATGGTCTGGAGTGCCATTGTCAAAAGGGTTGAGAGTGTAAATTGATTATTGTAAATAGTAATGAAGTTTTTGACCATAAATGAAGCGATTCATTAGTCTTTAATACAATACAAAATCATCGCATCGATATATAGGTAATAGCAGCCGTGATAGCCCAGTGGGTAGAACACTCGGTTATCGTGCAAACGACTAGTGTTCAAATCCTGGGTCGGACCTACACCAATTTGTCTTTTCTTAAGACATATGTGTGGTTAATTTATCATGGTTGTTAACGGTGAGGGAAAACATCGTGAGGAAACCCACATGGCTGAGTTGTACCATGGTATACCATCTCATACAAAATGTTTTTAGTTACCTCTACGCTCAATAGATGGAGTTGAGATATAGTTGCCTTTTAAAATAAAAACTTAAAATGTCTAATTATCCTTTAAAAAGCCAAAAGATAGTTAGATAAATATAACATGGTAATTTATTTTGTCACTTAATACCATAAAACATAAATTATTATAAATATAAGCAAAATATAAAAAAAAAACTATACTTTTGTTTTTATGAAATTGTATTCCTAAATGATTATTGTAGAACTACATCTATTTAACTAAAATGTTTAGTGATTTCAACTACCGACAATAGATGGCGCCAAAATGAGATTGTGTTTATTGACGTATCTTACTTGTTTTGATTTGCGTCCAAGTAATCGAATTGGTGATAATTGTCGACTTAAAATAACACTACCCCATTACTACTCGTGGGTGATTGCAAGAGGCGACTCACGGGGTATAGGGGCTTTTTAAGTGATTTTAATTTTTAACGACCTCGGCGTACACGTTTGCACCAATAAGAGACTGTGCTAACAAGTGTCCCAAGTTTGTCAGGGTCGTACAAAGTGGCGATCGATAATCTCTAACTATCCCAATGTGAACTAACGGCGTGAGAATATATATGTAATTTTAATTCCTGCCGCATCGCTCAAAAATAACCTTGTTCCATTTCTTATCACTATTTTTTAGCCGTGTAGTGTCGGCTTAGAATGACGATACCCCATTTCTTCCGGTGGGTGAACGTAAGAGGCGACTAACGGTATTAGGGCTTTTAGATTTTCGGAGACCCATCACTAACGATAATTTGTTTATACCATTTTCTCCCCTATCAACTTTTAAATGTGACTGAAGAGTTTCTAGCTCTGAAGCTCTGGCTGCCCCTTCATGGGATTTATAGCCGTGAGTATATGTGTGTATGTTATTTTTATATCTGTTAGTACTTTGTTGTAGAAAGTTGTTTTTTAGTGTTAGTACCTCTGCCTGCACTACCGTCGGGATTTGCGGTGTGAACGTTTGAATTAATATTAATAACTCAGTGATTGACTTTTTCGAAGCTTTGGCTACCCCTTCTAGGGATTTATAGTCGTAAGTATATTTATGTATGTAATAATGTTTTTTTTAAAACAGCCAGGTATACAGCATTTTGCATTATGATGAAACAATGAGATTTACATTTTCTGTTACTCCAACGGTATGAGAAATAATAATATGTATGTCAGTATGTGATGTGGCAAGATTGATAAATACTTTTTACAAATAGGATAAGTATTCTGTACTGTAGGTGTAGCGCGTAGGTACCTAGATAAAATAAAATGACGACTTGGTAGCTCAGTGGGTAGAACACTGCTTATCTTGCAGACGACTAGTTTTCTAACCCTGGGACATTGTATTTGTACAAAACGGCGATGGGCCTGTCCTCTATCACGTGAGTACACTGTCCGAGCATAACGTGGGTACTCTGAACACCCGGTGACAATGTCACGTGAATATCAGAAGTATTGATACCACTGCCGACCCCGTTCGGGGATATTCGGCGTTAACGTTTGAGTTGGAGTTAAATGTCCGTATGATTGCAGTTGAAACCAGCTATAGATATTTTTTAAATACTTCTCTAATAATACTTTCAACATTTTCAAATCATTAGCCGCTTTATGTGGAGAATAGATTATAAAAGAATCATTAATTTTGGAAATGGGTTAACATTCGAGCCACATAACCCAGTAAAATTAATTATAATGTATTATAAATAATATTAAATGATACCTTTTCGAGCTGACATTTTAGTATAGTAATAACCAGAAGTTTGAATGCGACAAACCCACAAATGCTTGTGGAATGTCTGCTTGTGGAAGATACATTTTTTTAATTAAATATTTGTGGTCTATCACCACATCGCCAACCAATCAATGAAATTAAACCCTCCAGCCACAAACTTTATTCTATGCCTCAAACTAAACAACTCAAATCATTTAAATCTTTTTGTTCATGAAAACCTCATGTGGGGATTATAACTAATAAATAAAGGAAAGAATAATCTCGACACAAGCGCTCAATACCTCACTGACGGAATGATGCGGAGTAGTGCTATTATACGCCGCCACTACAGCACGAATACGTCTTGCACGATGTTATTAAATAAATAAATGTGTTTATTCTGTTTATTTTATTTTAATAAACAGAAGATCGTTCATTATTCACACATTTATTTTCGGCTATTAATCCCTAGAAGGGGTAGCCAGAGCTCAGGAATAAAAATTTCGTTCGCCACTTTTGGAACTTGTGTTGGGATAAGATTATAAAACAAAGATTTTTGATGGTGGGTCCCCAACAGAATCGCCTTAAAATCACCCAAAAGCCCCAATACCTTTAGCCGTCTATTACGAACCATTACGGTAAGAAATGGGGTAGTGCTATTCTAAGCCGACACATAGCAGAGAAGAATATCGACAACGACACTGTTAACATTACAAGCAAAAATATCTACAAACGGATGTAATACTCGTACGCAATTGGCCTTGTCGACGATTTTGTCCTTGACCATATTTGCAAATTTGCAAATAAACATTTAGTGAAAGAAAGTCATAAAGTAATAAAATCTGTCTCGCTCGTGTTACCGAGGCGCCCCCGCCCCGCGCGCCCCGCAGCCGCCATTTCCTAATATTAGCCGAGTTAAGATATCGGGCTTTGTTATCATTTGGTTTTTGTTTTTAGCGCCATCTAGCGAACAATAAAGAACTAGAAAATAGCCCGCCGAATAAGGGTATTTAAGCACATCACATTTCGTTGTATGGGATTGGGTATCTGTACTAGTATAGTATTATATTATCTGTGGTTGTACTTAGTCATGTGACAGTGTATTCGTACAAAACGGCGATAGGCCTGCCCCCTATCACGTGAGTACACTGTCCATGCAAAACGTGGGTACTCTGAACACCAGGTGACAAAGTCACGTGATGTTCAGAAGTATTAGTACCTCTGCCAACCCCTTCGGGGATATTCGGCGTGAACGTTTATGTTATGTTATATATTATCAAACATGTTGAGAGTATAAATTGTTCGTTTTAAATATTTATGAACTTTTGTATACCATATATAAATTAATCGAAATGTTTATATAAAAACTATCCTACCATCCAGTTTTAACAGTCAAGAAGGGCATAGGGTGCGACTCCGCTCGCTTGATGTACCTCGCCTCGCTTACCAATGATGCAGGTAAACCAAAAAAAAAAATTGGTACTTTAAAAACACTTTATCTTCGCTCATCTCTGGTGGACTAGCAGCCTACCGACATATAAAACATAAAATATAACACTTTAAAGCAAAATAATTCTTGATCTTCTATATTATCTTTAATGTATATTAATTAGAACCTATCTAATAAATGCAGTCGAAACGTTAAATAATTGAATTAAATAGAAGCTCCAGTGCTTTCTGTACGGTTTTTAATCTTCTTAGTTCAGGGTAATAATTGTTTTGTTTCTTCGTCGATTGTTTCGTCCTCCCAATTAAATTCAGAGCTTCTCCGTTGAAAGGAGATTTGGACAAATGAATGGAGACAGCCCCGTCTCGTCTACAGGCTTAGCTTTGAATTACGCAACAGGCGCGCGGGTCCATTTGTCTCTTCCTTGCATATTGTCATCTGTTTGATTGCTAATTGACTTTGAATAATTAATTAAATGATGTTGAAGCGTATTTTTTATTCATTATTTATAGGGGATTTAATTTGAGATGTCACGTATATCAGCAAAACGTTAGAAAAACAACAGTTATCTGTTGTAGAAAAATAAAAGAACTTGTGTGAGTGTTAGGGCTATTTGTAAAGTATTAGTTGTTGCCATTTACATACTTAATAAAACCACATCCTTTTTTCGGACTCTTACTCGACTCGCTACGCTTAGGATTTTAAAAATAAGTACAATCCTAACCTATCCTAAATGAATAATCTCTACATTATCTAGTAGTGTTCAAATCAACTTTAACGGAAGCATATTGATAAAATAGTTGTACACACAATTTTTATGTCTATCTAGAAAATGCCAACACGTTTGTCAACTTAATAAGTTAAATACAGACAAAGTATTACTTACGTTACGTTCACATGAAAAAATATATCTGATAAATATTCAGTTTAATTTTGAACTATACATATTAAGCGTGAACAAAATTAGCCAGAAATCATTGATTTTATTTGCAATTTAAGCCCGAAAAGTTCAGATTATGAATAACTTTGATTACAGTATAATACAGTCAAAGAAAATACAGTTTCGCTATTCCGCACAGGGCCTACGAATAGAAGGGCGGGCGGGAATTTCATAAAACGCATTGTAATATTTTCGTCAGCACACTGCACACAACTTTCCAAACAATTTGTTTTCATAGCTTCATTACTGCGAATTACTTCGCCTACGAGGAATGCAGCCATAACTTACAAAACATTGCTTTTTATTATTATGATGATGTATGTATTTCACAATGTCTGTTTTGTTTACTCCATTGTCAACTTATGTAAAGTGAACACGGTCAATGTATTTTCAGCATTAATATTCAAAAGAACTGAAGCAAATCTACAAAAATATGATCATCGCTAATACCCATTTATGGTTAGGCAGAGATTGTGTTTTCGCAAGAGATGATGGTGACTGGTTAGAGATCGGGATTCCTAATCACCACATATAATCGTTCCAACTAACTTTGACACTAGTTCCGGGAACTTACACTTATAATCACACCTATAATTCCCATTGGGGTAGGCTTACGGGTTTTTATTGAAGGTAAATGATAATGACAATGTCATATACTGAAGGCGATATGAAATAACTTACTTACTTACTTAAACTCACGCTCATTGTTCCCATTGAAGTAGGCAGAGAATATAGATCGCCACTTATTTGTACGATATGAAATAATTTCATTTATTAAAGTGTGCCTAATATTACGAAATTTTCACGATGCTCCTGTGGTAATAATATCTTTCGAACATTCCGGCTTACTGTTACAAGATATTTTTTAAACTATAGATAATATATAATCAATTAAAAAAATAACAAATATCAATATTTCCCATTAAGCATTAAATCGGTGTATAAGCAATAGCAAAGAATTAAGCAGGAAACTTAAATAAAATGTTCCTAATAACGTGACTTCTAATAAACCCACGCATTCAAAACACACTAGATCAAAACAAAGACACAGTACAATCAGCTGTGACCAAAAATATTTATTAATTGGAGCGGAGTAAAGAAAAGCGGCCCGAATAGCTTTTCCGGGCCCATGCAATTGAATTACGCCCTCTTTGTAACACAATAAACAATAACAGACGACTGGGTTGATCGAGGGCAAATTGCATTTACGAGTTCAACCGCCCCCTGCAACGGATGGGGCGTCTTCACCACAGACTAGCTAACTTCGTCTGTAGCTTCCCTAGCACACTATACTATGTTGTCATTATATTAAATTATTCAGATTTATCGTTTATACCCTCAGACCAACTACCTATAGACAGATAACGCGCGTGGCACCCTATATGTCTTTCTTTCGCACAATCGGTGTTGACACAAAAACAATTTTACCTCGCTTGTGGTATTTTTTGTAATGCTTTTCCTGTGCTTTCAATAACAACAGATATATTATGTTACCTAACATATATGGCAAATATCCTCAAATAATAAGTTTCTAAATGGATAAATTATAAGGAAACAAAAAACCTAAATTAATAACCAAAAGAAAATGATTAATATTAACAAAATACATATTAACAATGACTTATCAATAAATAGACAACAATCACTCCATGGGTACTCGGTGGGAATAAAAACGTAGTTTAAAAATCATACTAATAGGGTAATAAACCAATAATATTTTTGTTAAAATAAAACAACTCTTAATCAAATGTTCATAGTTATTGTATTACACGTTACCTTATTCAACTTCAACATAATTTAAATCAACAATCAAAGTTACTGTCTTTTAAACATTTTTTTTATTTGTTCCGAATCCTTTCCTCGTTCATAGTAATTGTCTTATTCACATGATGAATTCTTACTTCTAAAAGATTATTGAGACTTTGAAGTGGGCAACACCACTGTTTTAGGTTGTTGAAGGTTATGTTTAAAATTAAATCAAAAACACAGGTAAAACGTATTAATAACAGCAGATCTTCTGTTGTAAATCTAATAAGGTTCATAAACTGTAAATATATCCCGATTTTACTTTGATACGCCACTGTGAAGTGATTAATCTGGGGCTTTTTACTCGCTTTGATAACTGCAGCCCAATTCTTTGTATTTACCTATTTTTAAAGCACTATCACATAAACAATGTCTCTGCCCTAAACAAGTTTACTTCCTACGTGTCCAAAATATGATTTATTTCACGTATTTGCACAATATTATCTAAAATCGATGAAGGTAAACAAAGCGTTTATTATTTCTCTGACAGACTTGCTCAAACTGTCTCTTTTGACAGTCTGAGCAAGCAAAAAACAGGTTACACCGTAAGGGACAAAAAATCACGGTACTAGCTCTTTCTATCCTTAAGAGATTTATAATTAGCTATCCTTTTCTTACTCGTCGTGACGTAGTCTTTATCTCTCTATTTGTATATGCTCTAAGTTTATACCCTATAACCGAAAGGAACAAAGTTCAAAGATACAGGTTTAGATTTTTTTCTTTTCATTAAAATGGATTTTACACTACACCAAAGTCACCAAATAAATAAAATTGAATAGTGTAGAGTTTGAAAACTATTACCGTGCTGTCGGCTAGCCATTTTAAGATCTTCATTCAATTCAAGATTTAGTGTAAGGCATTTAGGATTTGAAACTTGGCTCTACATGAGATCTGATTACTCTTTGTCAGGGCTGGCTCAGTATATAGCAAATAGTGACTGTAATTTATTCGACACTGAACGGATAACTGATGTATTTTGTTTGTATTCAACCTATTAAATGAAGGCATTACCGTAAGGAGACGAATGCTTGGGTCTCAGTTTTTAAAATAAGTGGTTTTGCATGACTAAGTTCAGTGAAATTAAAATAACTCTTTGATCAAGTGCGCAATTTCAAGCTTGTAAATGCACTGACTAAAGTATTAGTATCTCTGCCACCCACTTCAGGGAATTACGGCGTGAACTTCAAGTTAAATCTCCGCCAAGTCGACCGCGAAGCAAACACTGCCGTACCATCCTTTTCTGGAACCGTTTGTCCGTATTTTCAGGGCCCCATACTAACCTCTGGATAGGATTAATACTGAAATTTTCGTCACCTAGAAATTCGTAATCACTCACTTGAGATCCAAAATTTCAAGTCGGTAGATCAATTAGTTCCGAAGTTAAGCTAATGCAAAGTTTTGCATTATCGACACTAACTGACTGACTGACTCACTGATCGTCAAAATAGAACTAGTACTTCCCATAGACCTAGAGAGCTGAAATTTGGTACAGAGGTAGATTTAATGCCCACATAAAGAAAATATCAGAACAAGGTTTATGGAAGATCTGGACTAACTGGTGACGCTGATGAGAAAACATAAGAGTACTGCCAAACTATAATAAGCGTATTTACGAGAAATAGTAGTCGATTAACTGAGTTCAACTCAATAAATAAAAATATTCAGTCTAATAATTATTATTATTTATGTACTAGAACTCAGCCGCGGCTTCGCTCACGTTATTTAGCATAAGTACCAGTACTCGTCACTAGATGGCGCTAGCTGTATTTTAAATCCCGGTAACGTATTTATTTACACATTTAAAAGTTATTTTCGTGTATTTTAAAGATTTGAGAAGTCGTGGAGTTTATTTTTATTTGATTTCACAAGGTAATATAATAAATAATAAGAAAATGTGAACATTTTGTAAAAAAAACTAGCTAAGTCTCGACAGAACTGCTTGTTTATCTCTAAAAAGTAATGAAATGTCTTAAATAAGTGGAGCCAAGTCTAAGGTTCCTTACTGCGATTTATTTATTGTTAATTTTACGTGACTTGGCCGTTGAACATTCTTGACACGTTTAGTATGTACCAGTTTATTTACTAAGTTATTAGCAGATTTATTCAAATCTTCTAAACTTCTTTGCCGATTATGTAGAGTCCACTTATTATTATTTTTTATTCTAATCTATTTTTATTTTTAGTTGTAAGAACTCTGGTGATTATTTCTGTGTTTCCTTTAAACTTTAATCATTCTACTGATTACAAGTCAACGGCCAAGTCACGTAAAATTAACTATTATCTATACTATGATAAGACTGTACCGAGGTCAAAACTGTACATTGATGAAAAAAAATGTGCGCTTTTTAAAAAAAAAGGTCTGTCTGTCTGCCTGTCTGGTCCGGGTCCGGTCATCACGTTAATTCTACCAGACGGATCTTGATCAAATTTGGTATGAATTTAGCTTCTTTCTACACCTGGCCAACATATAGGATATCATTTATCTCGGAGTCAGAGACTATTATTATTCCACAGGAGCATAAAAAAACATAACTTTTATATGGTTCCCTATTTTTACAGGATTCGTTTTTTCATCGAACGACTTTATCAGACTCTTTATTAATAGTCTTTTTGGAAAAAATAAGGGTTTCATCTATTTTCATCAAAATAAATGTCCATTTAATTGTTTGTCAATAGTATGCCTACTAGATAATATAGGTTATCAAAGTTTGGACCCTACACCAACGTCTTCGTGGCGTAGCGGTATACCGTTTTGTTAGTACTAAACGAACGGAAGACCCAGATTCGAATCCCGGGGGATTCTATTTGTGATTTTTTTGCTTTTGTGTTAGCTTAGATAGAATAATAGGAAGCACTAATCTTTCTTTTCCACATTCAACTATGCGAATATGTATGAAAAAAGATAATTGAAAGTATATTTTATGAATTTTGCGTATTCATTTCGTATATTTTATAACTTTTATTTTTTTTAAGTATTTTTAAACTAATATTCCCAAAGACATATAATGCTATACTAATGCATAAATTAATATTCTGTTCAAGCCTCAGAATGCATAGTTGGTATATAATAGCACATATCTCAATTTTAATTTAGTACCGCCATCTATGACTGATTGGCTGCAATCTCTCACATATCACCAACGGTTGGTGTAGGGGGCAGCACCGGGCCGACACCGCATCGCCAAACTGCTATCCATACTAACTAAAGATATTCTCATTTTTGAACATAGAAACTTTGTACAAAATGGTTTGTTCCATGATTCTTATGAACAATTAAAATGTTTTTTGGAACTCACCCCCTAAGGGATTAAAATTTAGTATACAGATTTTATACATTTCTGTATCTAGAAATTTGATACTTCATGCGATTGACTGATATAAAGCAAGACTAAGACAAGAAGACACTACAAAAAGAAATATTTGAAATTCAGCTATCATTCATTCATGAGTATATACTAAAGGCTATAAACCCCAAAAAAGGGTAGCCACAGCTTCAGAGATAGTAATGCTTTATCCACTTTTGGAAGTTTAATGGGGAAAAGGTAGTCAAATGGGACTCCAACTGCATCGCCCAATAATCACTTAAAAAGCCTCTATGTTCTTTATATCTATTACAAAGCCCACGGGAATATAAGTATAAAAAAACAGAACTTAAGATAGTGTTTTGGTATTTGGATGTAAACGGGATGCAAAAAATGTAGTCCACGCGCCCGCGTCCACGCGTCCACGCGGGCGTAGTTGCGGGCAAAAAGCTAGTAATAATTAAATCGCAGTAAGGAACCTTAGACTTGGCTCCACTTATTTTAGAGATATTTCATTACTTTTCAAAGATAAACAAGCAGCTCTATCGAGCCTACCAAAGTTGTCTTGTTTCAGAGAGTCAAGCGCAATATTAATGTTTTCTGTGTAGTTGAAGTGCAGCTGAAAATATACTTAAATACATACATAACGGGCAAACTCATCATCACCCTCCTTTTTACATCGCCGTAGTCGAGTAAACATCAGAATCAGATCTTAATACTTAGTTCGCAGTTTTGCTCTATGCCCTTAGAGAATGTGTTCAGATATTAGCTTAATTTGGCTGGGGTGAAGATCATGTCTGCCAAATTACTTGATACTCAGCCGAAACTTGTTAAACGGGTATGGAATTCATACCAAATACTGTTACATACATTGCGAATATGCGATGCATTACTTAGGTATGTACTTCGGTTAAAATGAATAAGGGGCTTAAATAATAAAATGCGATTATGAGATATCTAAAAATGCCAGGGTCTCAACAAGCAAATATTTTAAACTATCAATATGATTTTTATATTCAAAATTAATTAAGTCAACATTTAAATGTAGCTTGATATGAAACAAAACTTTTTTTGAAACAACGGTTAAACTACAGATTTGATCATAAATAAAAGATGTTATTAAAGGAAAGAATGAGTATGAGTAGTTTATGAGTAATAATCCCCACATGAGGAATTCATGTCAAAAAACATTAAATTACAGATTTGATATTATTATAAAATGCTTCATATTTTTAACCGACTTCCAAAAAACGACGGTTCTCAGTTGAGTCGAGTTCGACCGTATATTTTTTTTATGTTTGTTCGCCGATTACTTCGCCATTTATGAACCGATTTCGATTATTATTTTTTTACTCGAAAGAAGATTAGTGATGCAACGGAACTGGCATAACGGAAGCAGAAACGGAAACAGATGTCAAATGTAAATCTTAACGGAAGCGGAAACGGAAGCGGAAGCGGAAACGGAAGCGTTAACATTATGAACAAGGGATCAATTTTACATTAAAAAAAATATATTATTAAATAGCAACCGTGATAGCCCAGTGGGTAGAACACTCGGTTATCGTGCCAACGACTAGTGTTCAAAACCTGGGTCGGGCCTACACCAATTTGTCTTTTCTAAAGACATATGTGTGGTTAATTTATCATGGTTGTTAACGGTGAGGGAAAATATCGTGAGGAAACCCACATGGCTGAGTTGTACTTAGTCATGTGACAGTGTATTCGTACAAAACGGCGATAGGCCTGCCCCCTATCACGTGAGTACACTGTCCATGCAAAACGTGGGTACTCTGAACACCAGGTGTCAAAGTCACGTGATGTTCAGAAGTATTAGTACCTCTGCCAACCCCTTCGGGGATATTCGGCGTGAACGTTTATGTTATGTTATATCATTAAATTTGTACTTTAGTATTCAAAATTAAACAGCGGCAAGTTATATTTAATAAAGAGTAACTTGGCCGCTCTTTCACCTTTCAGTCTATTTCTATGTTCTTCATATATTAACACGTTGGCTGCCCACCATACTTCACCTTAAGTACTGCTCCTACGCCCCATACATATTTTATGATCCCACCGGTGAAGCTCACAGCATAGCCTTATTACTGAGATGCCATGAGCATCACCATTAACACCTTAACGTAACATTACGTTTCAAAGACTATTAGAAAAAACTAAAACATTTTCTTTATTTAAAACTTATGATATATATAATTTGCACACAAGGGGCAATAACAGTAACTTAAGTATGTATTATTATTAAGTTTATGTATCCCATGTCACCGATGCAATGTAGCATAAAATAGGTTGTTTATGATTATGTTATATGTCAGAGGTTGTATACCAACTCTAGATAAAATCAAACTCCTTAGATAGTATGACTAAAAACTTGGCAGCCCCATTTACATGATTGTATAAAGCGACCATATTATACCAATTTTTGAAGTCCCTCAGAAGCTTGCAATAAAAATATGAATAATTTTGAATCTTCTTCAAAATAGCGTTCACAGTTTGACTTTGGCCCCAAAAAAAAAACCCCATAATAATAGCCTGAAAATTTTGCTTTTGATCCCACCGGTGATGCTCATGGCCACACAGAGAATAAAAATTTATCCCACCGGTGATGCTCATGGCAGCCAACGTGTTAAACCAGCTCCCCCAACCACCCGCGCAGTGCCGCCGTCGCGTCTACTGCTCCGTTAAGACTTCTGTTATCAAGTTTGCGGAACCAGAAGCAGAAACAGAAGTGAAAAAACATGCGGAACTTCTGCAGTTGCGGAAGCGGAAGCAGAGTTCTGTTGCAACACTAAAGAAGATACACCTGGATTGGTACCATAGTGAGGATATCAGGGTCTGATGATGGGATCCTAAAGAACTCGAACCCTTAAATTTTATAGGCAAATGTACCGCGTTTTACATATTTTCTGAACTTATACAAACTAACAACTTAACAAACGCCTGGAAGAGCTACTGGTCCATGAAGAAGCTGATGAAGGGTAACCTTCCGTTAACCCTGAAGCGCAAACTTGTCGACATGTGCATCCTGCCAATCCTAACTTACGGCGCTCAAACGTGGTCATTGACCGAACGTCAAAAGTCCAAACTCAAGGTTTGCCAGCGAGCAATGGAGCGCAGTATTCTGGGTGTGAAACGCACAGATCGCATTCGAAACACCACACTGCGCTCAAAAACTGGTATTGCTGATGTAGGAGTTCAGACTGCCAAACTGAAGTGGACCTGGGCCGGACACGTCTGTCGAATGCATCCGGAAAAATGGGCTAAAACAGCCACTGAATGGGTGCCTACAGATGGGCACCGGCGTAGGGGAAGGCCTAGGAGGAGATGGAGGGACGACCTGGACAGGTTTGATCCAGGGTGGTGGTGTACAGCCTCAAACAGAGATGTGTGGGCTCAAAATTGTGAGGCCTTTGCCCAGCAGTGGGAAGTGAATTAGGCTATAATAATAAAAAATAAAAAAAAATATTGGCATTTGCTTCTGAAAATCATAATGCTGCTGAGTACATATGGTTGAGCCTTTTTAATATCGTACAATAATAGAAATACCGGAAATACGAAGAATAATACAAACACCGTCGCTTCCTCATCCGAGAGGCATCCTTGCCAGGTCCACCCATCTCTAAAACTCGTAAAATAAATTATTTAAAAAAAAAAGAAAACCGACTTCATAGTTGAAAAACAACCGAAAATAAACAATCTAGTACTAAAAAGTACGTTTTTTTTTTAAATTCAATTTCTTAATTTTTGAGTCGGTGCCAGTCAAACAAAAGTAAATTCACCCTACAATACAATCTAAACAATATATATCGCATAACGTTTTAAATGGTAATAGGTACAAAAATCAATTTACCTTACAACTACAAGGTATCCTACATTGTACATGTATATGAAGTGCGAAATACACACTTATTGTTATCAATCATTCATCACGCAGGCTGGCACCGGCTCACAAATTAATTTAAGAGAATTTAAATATTTAGGTTAGGTTGAACTGACGCGTGTGGATTAAAGAAATTGCTAGGGTATTAATTACAGTACTCATATTCAATTAAAAAACTTATTTCGTACTTTTTAGTACTAGATTGTTTATTTTCGGTTGTTTTTCCAACTATAAAGTCGGTTTTCTTTTTGTTAAAAATTATTTTTTTATTGCATATTCATTATTCATATTCTTCATATTTATTACTTACAATACTTTCATTACAGAATATTGTCACATATTTTTATCAACTTGTAATCACTGTTTATTTGTAAGAACATATTTCAATTCATATTTTTAATATTTTTTTGAAAACGCTTCGTTTTTTTTTGCTTGGCGCAAGTTGAATATAGTTAACCTTAACATAACTTATTCATTTTATAACTTATCAATAGTGGGGAGAACACCCGCCAGCCTATGATGCAGAGAGTCGTGGATTCAAACCCCAATTGGGGACTAGATAAATGTGACATTTCTAAAGGGATACGTGGTTTTATTTATCACGATTGATAACAGTGACGGAAAACATCGTAAGAAAACCCACATGGCTGAGTTGTACTTAGTCATGTGACAGGGTATTTGAACACAAAGCTTGTGATGTATTTTGTGTTATGTATGTGAGAAGTTTTTCCCTTTGATATACTTCTTAGAAGACCAAAATAGTTCTAGAGGTAAATGTCATATCGAAGACATAAAAGTTTAAGAATTTTCTCGAAACTAATAATTTTGACAATATTGTTTATTGTCAGATATTAATTTTTATTCTTCTAAATTTCCTCTCAACCATTAGTTTTCTGCAAGAAGGCTGCTAGTGTTAGGTTGTAGACTTAAATTTATTTAATTTAATCTTCTAAATTTTTTACATAACACAAAATACATTACATACATTCCCCTTTCCCCCGGAAAAAAAATTTTCTAAAGAATTTTTTTTTCTAAATTAGGTTGAAATCCACACATTCAAAGAGAAAAACTTTCATACTTCATTCTTACAAAAGTGAGTACTGTTCACATTCAATGACAAATACTCTTCATAGGACTCAACCTATCAATGACGACAAGGCTTATTTAATGAGTTGTCAGCCGCTCATACTAATAAATCCCTAAAAAAAACTCTACATAGGTTTAACCTATCAATGACGACAAGGCTTCTTTAAGGAGTTGTCAGCCGCTCATACTAATGAATCCCTAAATAAAACTATTCATAGGAGTCAACCTATAAATGACGACAAGGCTTATTTAATGAGTTGTCAGCCGCTCATACTAATAATCCCTAAGTAACATACCTTATGTACAACAGTAAGCTACAAGGCCTAAGAAAAATAACACCTTTTAAGTGGTGTTCAACACACAATGTCAAGTAACATTGAAATTAAAGAATAGTTACATAAAAAGGTAACACCTTAAGAGTGGTGTTAAAACCTTAAAGAACACATTCAAATATAACGAAAGATAATTAAATTAAAACATCTTGACATAACCAAAACTCAAGAATAAAATAAAGATAAAATCAGCCAAAGTTTAAATCTGCTAAGAAGGTCTGCTAGAGTAGAGCCAGGTGTAGCCATCCTAATCCTAACCTCATAGAATAACAATAAGTATATATAAAAGAAAAAGACGTTAAAAACGGAAAGAAATGTGCCAAAACCGAAATCCAAAAGAATCTTACTTGTGCAAGTATAATTTAGAATTTGGAAAAAATAATTGTTGTGATATATATAATTTCACGTTGGGCGCCATTTTGAAACGTTACTTCTCACTCCTGGGATGCTGTAGCTTCCCAGAAGCCAGAAGTAACTAAGAGAAGAAAGAAAGAAAAAGGATAATGAATAATAGAAGAGATATATATCACAACATTTATTATAAATAAAAAGAAACAGTAAAACAATCCTAATAAAACCTATCAAAAACACTAAACCTATCAATATAATATAATATAAAAAACTCAGCTTTAGAGTCAGCTCCTGCTGCGATGGGTGGCGATTTTAAAACTGAACCAAACGCCTCCGGGCGCCTGAGTCAGCAAGGGTAGCTCGACGGGGTAAGGCTTGCGACTCCAGCTTTCTGACTGCGTCAACCAGGGCAGCTCAAGAGTAAGGGGCTGCGACTCCGGGAAGCTTGCGTCAACCAGGGCAGCTCAAGAATAAGGGGCTGCGACTCCGGGAAGCTTGCGTCAACCAGGGCAACTCAAGAATAAGGGGCTGCGATTCCAGACGGGTATAAATTGATGATATATAAAGTCAGTTCAGAATATTGTTTCTGACATTCTTTTCAGTTTCTTCCATATAATGATGATGCCCCCATCGCTCCAGGAGCTGAATCCAGACTGACATCTGCGAACAAGCATGACTCAACTTAAAAATTTTGAAATAACCTATTTCTTTTTTAAAAGGATAAAACTATTCCTTAAAAGAGGTAACAAAGAAAGTAGTCTAAATTACAAGGAGAGATTTTTACTCATTTAGGATTATATATTAGAAAACAAAATAAGGAAAGACGATAAATTAAGAACATTATCTATCCACTTACAATATTAAACAATACATTCATATTAAATTTTAACAAAAATTTAGAAGATTAAATTAAATAAATTTAAGTCTACAACCTAACACTAGCAGCCTTCTTGCAGAAAACTAATGGTTGAGAGGAAATTTAGAAGAATAAAAATTAATATCTGACAATAAACAATATTGTCAAAATTATTAGTTTCGAGAAAATTCTTAAACTTTTATGTCTTCGATATGACATTTACCTCTAGAACTATTTTGGTCTTCTAAGAGGTATATCAAAGGGAAAAAACTTCTCACATACATAACACAAAATACATTACAAGCTACATAGATACATATATACTCACGCCGTTAGTTCCCATTTGGGTAGGCAGAGACTATCGATCGCCACTTTTTACGATCCTGGCAAACCTCTCGAGCTTGGTTTACACTCTAGTTAAGTGGGGAGGGATTTTTAATTTCTACTTTGCTTGCAAGGGATTGTTGGGTTTCTTTCAAGTTATTGAGGATAGTTTTTGCTAAATTGGGGCCAACATTAACAAAGTGGTCATTGACTAGATTCACACACTCTTTCTCAGAATTTTTCCGTGAAATAAGATCATTTGAGGATGGTTTCGGTTGTGATCTTTTTGTGATTTCATTAATTGTACGCCACAGTCTTTTAGGGGACTTTTTGCTATGAATCAGTTTTTTTTCGTAAAATTGGACTTTAATCTTCCTTAAAAGAGTAATATAGAAGTTCCTGTAGCGAGTAAAAATTAATTTGGTAGTTGGGTTTTCTGGGTCATCGCGGAAGGCTTGATGTAACTTGTCTTTGTGTTTAGAACACCTTATAAGACCGGAAGTCATCCAAGGTGTTAGAATTTGCTTAGACCGGGGAACCCTGATTGTTTTGCTGTGAGTTACAATCACCTCCAAAATTGAGCTAGAAAAAATCTCGACAGCCTCATATATGCTTTTATCAGCCAAAATTGAATCCCAGTCTAACAGTTTCAAACCATCCCTAACTGCTTCATAATCCAACTTATGTTTGGTGTGGTTTAGTATATTGCGGGTTTTTATAGGTACTGAAACTCCTTCCATACAAAGATCATGATTCGTAAGATCTGAACTGCAGACTATTGACTCTACCTGACAAGTTGAAGGGACAAATATGTGGGCAATGTTGGTTTTTACGTGAGTCGGTCTATTTATTGAGGAAATAAGTCCAAAGTTTGTCATGACACTAAGATATTCGGATGTGTGTGCAATCACGGCGGCTCCTTCATGGATGTCAATATATATGTCCCCAGCAACAAACAAGAAAGGGTTACGTTTTGCTGAATTCAGGGAAGACTCTAGGGAGTCTACAAAAGGTATTTCTGAAAGAAGTACTACAGTTAACTCATCTCCTATGACAAGAACACAGTTTGCATCTTCCACTTCGAGTTCACCACCTGTTGATGTTAATGTTTCGCTGACATAAAGAACCACTCCGCCTGATTTATTAATGAATTTATTAGAGTGGTAAGAAGCATATCCATCAATAATGGGAACAGTCGGAGATTCCTGGAGCCAGCATTCACTTAAAACTATAACGTCATAATTTGTTTTCAGACGACGCAATGTGATGAGAAACGAATCAATTATATACTACACAGCACTAAATAGCTATATTGCTGAAAAAAAATGTTTTTAGATTTAAGAGCTGGTCTGGTCAACAAAAGTTAGGTAGTTAGTTCCATTAATACATCCACACAGGAATTCAATATATTAAAACTTTGTAATTGGGCAAAGGTGGCAAAGGATCTTTCGCACTCTCGGAACGAAAGAGGCTCAACTCAAAAATAGTGATATTGAGTTACTTTCATAGAGAGGCATAAAAAAGTATGTTCTAAAACAAAGGCACTTATTGTTATAGGTCAGAAAATTCGCTATCCTGTTTTTTTTACAATTAGTGCCTTTGTTTTACTATTCATCGGATTGAACATACCTTTCTATGTGTCTCTAGGATTGTAACTCAATATCACTATTTTTAAGTTGTGCCTCTTTCGTTCTGAGAGTGCGCTTTGTGTACTAATGAGATTTTTATGCAAACCAATTAACAATGACAAATTGTTATTACCCACACATGACAAGACCAAAGAGATATATAATCAGCATGCATATTCACATCCCAAGTACTGCTGAAACTTGCCACACCTGCCAAAATGAAATACAAATTCTTATTTACGTTTTGAAGTTTCCAACCATTAACAGAATAGAATGACAAGAAAACTCTTTATTGCACATCAAATCTGAAATATTTACAGAAATAATGAGGCAGTTTTACAGAGAGATGCAATTCGGTATGCAAAGTTTTATAAAAGTGATGCTGATTACAAAACCATTTCGAGATATTATGTTTTGAAACAATATTTTCTTGAAATCAAATGAAATAAAGCTAAGATGACTGTTATTTTATCAAAAAACCGTAACAGTGTTTGACCTTCAATGTTATTTCAAAGATGTTGTTCGTTTTTGCAGTTAATAATAAAATATCGAGAATCATAGGTTTGTTTGTGTTGTAGAATAATATCGTAATAATTTCATTTGAGATCACAAATTCGTGAAAATTTTTGCAATCAGCAAAATTTTTACTAATCATTTTCACTTCATTTTCATGTCGCTACATGATTCGCGTGCGTTAAGCTGGCGTACCATGAAGCTGTATCGAGCTGGTTACTATGTCAAAAAACTCTGCCTAAATAGTGCCTAATTAGTGTAAAACTAAAAAAATAGTGCCTCTTTAGTTTAGGAAATAAACACCATTGTCATTGTGTACGCTGGCGTAACGTCAAGCTAGCGTACACATCGCCGTACTCGAAAACGGCTAATTGTAAAGCAACAGAGTTTACACGAAAAAACTCTTCCTAAATACTTCTCCCGTTATGCAAAATTTCATAACGATTGATCTTGTAGGAACAGAGATATTGAACAAGACTTTTCAATGACATACCGATCTGGCGTTATGCCAGCGTACACAAATAGTGCTTATAGAAAAGGACCTTTTCTTTTAATAAACTCTATATGTATTAATAGTGCGTGATATTCTGCCCCTCTTAGTGTAAAAACTTTATGCATATACGCAGTGGATTAATTAAAAATTCTGTGTTGATTTCTGTTCATAGTACAGGTACAGGTATGATGAAAAGTGCTTTGTATTTTTTTTTCTAAAAATTATAATTGAAACTGAAACGTGAGTCAAACACCGATCTAGGAGAATATTAACTTTATTTACCTATAAATACAGCTCGAAGTGCAAATGAAATAGTAAAAAAATGGAAAAATAAATTCTGGAAAATTAAAATAATTCGGGTTAACTCGAGTTTGGCTTTTTCCGAGTTGGTACATCACTACCCGTCGCCTGCGCTTGTTGAACAACCCTGGTCCCGTTTGGGGTGCCTCTCCAACAGAGATGTGCTATGTAGCTATGCTACTTGATATCCACCAATCATATTCCTTGCTATGCGCCAATTAATATGATTGGTGGATATCAAACGCAACCGTGGCATAGCTACATAGCACATCTCGCGTGCGTTAAGGTGACGTACCATGAAGCTGTATCGAGCTGGTTACTATGTCAAAAAACTCTGCCTTAATAGTGCCTAATTAGTGTAAAACTAAAAAAAATAGTGCCTCTTTAGTTTAGGAAATAAACACCATTGTCATTGTGTACGCTGGCGTAACGTCAAGCTAGCGTACACATCGCCGTACTCGAAATCGGCTAATTGTAAAGCAACAGAGTTTACACGAAAAAACTCTTCCTAAATACTTCTCCCGTTATGCAAAATTTCATAACGATTGATCTTGTAGGAACAGAGATATTGAACAAGACTTTTCAATGACATACCGTCGTCCTGGCGTTATGCCAGCATACACAAATAGTGCTTATAGAAAGGGACCTTTTCTTTTAATAAACTCTATATGTATAAATAGTGCATGAAATTCTGCCCCTCTTAGTGTAAAAACATAATGCAAATACGCAGTGGATTAATTAAAAATTCTGTGTTAATTTCTGTTCATAGTACAGGTACAGGTATGATGAAAAGTGCTTTTTTTTCTAAAAATTATAATTGAAACTGAAACGTGGGTCAAACACCGATCTGGGAGAATATTAACTTTATTTACCTATAAATACAGCTCGAAGTATAAATGAAATAGTAAAAAAATGGAAAAATAAAAAGAAATAGGTTTATCATAAAACTTATATTTAATTTGCCATAAACAACTAGGTATTAATTATTACAGTACACAGTACATCAGTACATTTTTTAGTACTATTTTCTTGGCCTAAATGGCCTAATAGAACATATAATGTTACTGTTAAAATAAATAAGTACCTACGTAAAAAATCACAGTATAAGCACACTAGGTAACGTTACAAAAATCTCAGTTTTGTGCATTAAAACAGTATTTGTTGTTAGCAAAGAATGTAATACGGGTCATGATTTATACATTTGTAGTTGTCACAATTAGTCTTAATAATCACTTACACACAGAATCATTTATTTCTACAATAATTATTATATAACATCACAGTATAATAATAACTAAGTAAGCGCAGTTTAAGTTAAAATTACTAAACTATTTTTCAATTGCAATAGTGTTTTTTTTAACATTCTTTACAAAATATTCATAGATTTAAAAAAAACTATATACTGCTGCCAACCCAACGTTCAAACGCGAGAGAAAAAGTATAATAGTCCATTTCACATTAGCATTTAAAATTATGCTTTGTTGTAGGTAAAGATACTTATTTAATTTATTTATGTCAAAACACATCATGCTTAACAAGTAACTTCTATTAGAAAATAACGCTATATTTCGGCTATAATTACCTACATAATTTCATTAATTATACATTTTGATCGCGTCTGTACATCTATTCATTTGTTCCTAAAACTTAACAAAGATTTTTTAAATCTTTCCACTACGAATTTGCATAAAGTTTTTGCACTACGAGAGGCAGAATTTCACGCACTATTTATACATATAGAGTTTATTAAAAGAAAAGGTCCTTTTCTATAAGCACTATTTGTGTACGTTGGCATAACGCCAGATCGGTATGTCATTGAAAAGTCTTGTTCAATATCTCTGTTCCTACAAGATCAATCGTTATGAAATTTTGCATAACGGGAGAAGTATTTAGGAAGAGTTTTTTCGTGTAAACTCTGTTGCTTTACAATTAGCCGTTTTCGAGTACGGCGATGTGTACGCTAGCTTGACGTTACGCCAGCGTACACAATGACAATGGTGTTTATTTCCTAAACTAAAGAGGCACTATTTTTTTAGTTTTACACTAATTAGGCACTATTTAGGCAGAGTTTTTTGACATAGTAACCAGCTCGATACAGCTTCATGGTACGCCACCTTAACGCACGCCATGATTCTGTCAATCGATGACGTCATTAAGTACAAAAATCGAACAATATTAAAAAAATCATGACTTTCAAATTAGTAATTTTAAATGAAAAATATTCAAATTAGTCTTTTATTTTCGGGTTTGCTATCGAAGAAAAATATCTAATAAATACAATAAAAAAACTTTGCACACCGAATTGACGATCGTATCGCTAAAAGCGACCGCTTCCAGTCAACCTTTACATGGAAAGGTAAATAAAATTAAGGTCAGGTGGATGTACAGAAACATGGTCAAACAAATAATACAGCTCATACTTATACAATACCAGCCAAATGAAAAATAAGGCACAGTTATTACAATTGCATGAATGAAATTGCACAATTCATTTCTCATTTTCAGTGTGCACCGCGTCCATCCGCAAAGCCCGCCCGATACCGACACAATACATCGCAAAAAACGCATCGATTATTTCAACGTTTCA
This sequence comes from Bedellia somnulentella, assembly GCA_963576735.1. Lineage (NCBI taxonomy): Eukaryota > Metazoa > Arthropoda > Insecta > Lepidoptera > Bedelliidae > Bedellia > Bedellia somnulentella. Next base: position 14,351,769 of record OY755172.1, on the reverse strand, counting down.
GCTTTGTTCACTTCTCGTTTATTTTTCATCCGATTCGTGGTTTTTCTCGTCATTTGGCTTCCCTGGCTGAAATAGCTGCAGATTTTGCAAGGCAAATACAATACGATAGTTTTACTCGTAACAATTTTGTTTTTGCATCGAGAAATTAAACATTCACACTGCAACTTTCTTCTAGCTATCTTTGCAGGATTAACGATAATAGATTACGTTCGATTTCTGTAAATTAATTAACAGAACCTACATACACTGTCCATGCAAAACGTGGGTACTCTGAACATCAGGTGACAAAGTCACAAGTTGATGACACAGTCACAAGTTAGTTTGTGAAGGGAAGGAAGGAAGTTAAGGCCGTGTGGTGCCGGCTTAGAAGGTCACTACCCACGGGTGTCGTAAGAGGCGACTAAGGATATGTGGCTTTTAAGTGGTTTTTGAGCGATGCGGTTGGAGACCCATCACCAACGATACTTTATTTCAATCATCTTGTCCATTCACGCGACTTTGTCACCTGGTGTTCAGAGTACCCACGTTTTGCATAGACAGCGTACTCTCATGCTAAGGGGCAGGCCTATCGCGATTTTGTACGAGCACACTGTCACACGACTAAGTACAACTCAGCTATGTGGGTGTCCTCACGATGTTTTCCTTCACCGTTAACAACCATGATAAATTAACCACACATACGTCTTTAGAAAAAACAAATTGGTTTGAACACCGACCGACCCGGGATTTGAACACTATCATTTTCTAGTATTTTTGATATGAGTAGCAAACAAATATCTTAAAGATGTCATGGTTTCCTGGTGCCTTCAAAGCTTTGAGATGACAATGTCGTTTATTTTACCAAGATTCTCTTTGAATGGCTTTCTTAAAACAAATAAAACATGTAGTTACAAAACAACATGTTGTATTTGCACAAAAAATATGTACCATTTACATACAAATTTAATTATTCAATTTTGGATGAGTTGACACTAAAATAAACGAGGAATGCAAAGATATTAAACTATACTTACTAGAACATAGATGGGACACTTCGTACTAAACCTGTAATCTTGGAAAGAAAAACGCCATCAAACGTACACTGGAATAACTTATGCATTTTTGCATTTTTCCAATATATGAAATAATTCAGCTTTTGTATGTTCGATGGCGTTAGTTGTATTAAGGTACTAGAAATGCTAGTGATGTATGTCCATGGTTATCTAATTTTTTTAAAGAACTTGTTGAACGTGGTAAAAAAAAGTTTTTTTTATATATTTTTATTTTTAAGTTTACATTAAACTATAACTTACTAATAAAATAAAATAAAACGATGGCAAAGAAATTTAACAAAACTTTTTTTAAGGGACTTGATTCAATGCAATCAAGTCCCTTGAAATAAAATAAGTTTTGTTATTTTTTTTTTGTCTTTTGGACTGGATGTGAACACCAGGGACCAACTTTGCTATGTAACGAAGTTTTATATTTGCGTACGATTCAATGACCGCTCGTATCAAATGTAATCTGTGATTGAGCATGGAAGGACTTCCGAGTGAATGAACAATAAGGCCTTCGAAAATTTCGAATAAATAAATTCTTTCAACACTTTATTTATTATAAATTGAATATTGTGCTTCGAAGAAATTTCTTTTCCATCGTTTTTATTACAAAGTTTTCTTATTAACATTTCCGTTGCTTTGCACAATTCAAAAACACTTTTAGTGGAAAAGCAGAGTCCACCCATATCCTTTATAAAATAATAAAATAAAACAAATCCTTCATTTGCAGGCAACAAGGCCCATATAATATTAGTAAAACTTAACCTATGTAAGTAATTTACATTTTAGTGGGCAGAGGCTTTGGTTTCTGACGCGCAGCCCTGAAGCGCCGGAACACTATTCCCTCTATACTGATCAGTTTATGAAAATCTAGTTTTTTATCGGAAAACAAACTTGAAACACAAATTTCACATTTAATTTTTTTGCTCAATAGTCGTGATACGTAACCAGATATGTACCCTACAATTTGTTGTGCACCAACGGATAACGAAGATTCGTTTAAAATAGTACTAAGTAATTGGCAATTTTCAATTACAACGAAATCTGTTTGAAATTCTTTTTGAAGGGTTTCATCTAGGTAACTATCATCAACGTCCTTTAATTTACAAGTATGATTAATTGTGTCTATTGAAGAACACGTCAACATTGAAAAATTATCCATTGGTGCCCAGTTTCCAGAAAAAGAATCGCGTAATTCCAAATTGGTTAAAATTTTCTTGTATGCTGCTTTAAATTGCTTTACGTTTGAATTATTATTGTAGCCACCCTGTCTTCCAATGCAGCCAAAAAATAATTCAATATGATCTTGACTCAATCGGTATGTTGATAGATAAATATCTAATAGTGTTAGATTTCACAACTTCATCAAATAAAATCTGAACACTTATAATGTTAATTAGAAATCCCAGAAAGCATCTATTTTTTTTAAAGAGTTGTTGTTAATTCATTACAAATTAAATTCGTCCCACAAAATTCTATGTGTAAATAAATTCGTCACAACTAAATTTTAAGGAGTGGAATATTTTGGTTATTGCGAATTCGTCATAGTCTTATTTTCTGTATAGACAGTAGAATAATCAAACAATATTTAAATGAAAAACGTTATATTTTTTTATTAAAAACATCAATTCAGTAATTTAAACTTATACCTAAATTTTAAATTACATTGCAAATTTTAAAATACAGTAGAAATGCAACAACCCAAATTAAATAATATTCCCATCCCTATTCTCACACTGCTGAGCAGGGGTAGTAAACATTTGGCTGGTTCATAAAAATGCAAGTAGGTATACTAAATACTACCATATTATAAACAAATTTCTTTATGAAATCTACAAGAATTAGCTTTTTAAGTATAGCGACACGCGGAACAAGCAACGCGGATCGTTCAGTTTAAAACGATCGTAGTGTTTATCAGTCATTCGAAATTGCGTTGCTCTGAAAATCGCATTCAACCAAACGACACGCTGTAAATACCGCTACATTAATACATAGTTTACTAGAAAAAATGACGAACTTTGGAACAACTGACTTTTTTACATTTACGGGAGCTAAAGCGGTTATTACATTACGCAATATTCAGACAGTCTTAGTAAGACTGTCTTAAAGTCTAACTAGACAAGCTCGCTATTAGACTGTGCTGAATACCGCATGCTAACTCATTTTCAAAGCGTACGTAGCCGGTGGCGGTTGTCATAACCGCTTAAGTACGAAGTGTTTGATTGGAATAATCTTTATGAATTTTCTGCCATAAATATGGCATGTCTCGATACAAATCGAGAACATTAAAAAGCACTTCTTTTTCCTTTGAACAAGGCATTTTACACGCCCCGCCACAGCAAAACACATGTCACGCACGCCTTCGCTCTGCGGCTGCCGCGCGATAAATGAACAGTCTAGCGTGCTAAATCTTATTACACTACGCGGTATTCAGCAAGCAAGCAAGTAAGCACGGCCGAACCCATTCGGTCGCTCTAATTAGACAGGCTAACTTGCTAACTCTTATTACACCATGCTCAATCTAAGTTAGACTGTCTGAATATTGCGTAATGTAATAACCGCTTAAGTTAGATTGATTCACGAACTGAACAAGTTTAAAAATGTTTAAGTCACAGGATATTTTTTTAATATGAAAGAGTGTTAGCTTGGCGTCGCTCGCTCGACTCTCGCTTGAACACAGTAGCTAAAGGTTTGACACCTCTGAATTAACTTTAACGAATTAGTGAAACTACTCAACAATAGATGGCGCTGTTTTAAATTACAAAATATATTCTAGTAATTTCTAAGAAATATAAAATGAAACACTTAAAATAAATGATTAAAAATATAAATAGTTACGAAAATAAACTTATTTCTTCTTCTGCTTGCACTCCATATTTGGATTTACAACGACGTAACGCGCACTTCGGCATATTCGTTTTTCTTTCGATAATTTAATTGATGTTGCCTATGACGTACTTCCTTGCGGACGACTTACCACAGACTAAACGACTTGTTACCTAAATGTAACAAGTCTTAGCGTACAAACCAAGGATACTCTACACTACGGATCGGCCCTAAACACTCTCGGAGCGTAGCAGGGGGCGTGGCCTATTGGCACTTAAAATGGCTGACCTAGGGTTGTATCATGCAAGAATCAGAATAGAAAAATATCGATAAATTTGCCAACATGTTTATGTAGAAATAATTTATAACAACAGTGGGCACATACTTTTAATTTAGATCTAGATATTTTAACACCAGTTTTAAACCTTCGTTTCGCCACCATGGATCACACATCACCATGGATTTAACTCATGAACAATTTCGAGCGATAATTTATTATGATTTTCGGCGTGGGGTAAGTTTTTTAACTTGCAGTGCATCGATCAGTGGTTCAGTGAGATTAATAATGGGTGCCATATGCTCAAGGACGACTTTAAATCGGTTGTCGTACACATTACATATACTTACTAACGGCTATAAATCCCTAGATGGGGTAGCCAGAGCTAAGGAATGACAAATTCCTCAGCCACCTTTGGGAAGTTGAGTGGGGAAAAGTTGGTAAAATAAAGGTTGTTGGGGATGGGTGTCCAACCGCATCGCCCAAAATTCCCTTATAACGCCGTTAAAAGTCCGTTAGTCGCCTCTTACGTACACCCACCGGAAGTAATGGGGTAGTGCTATTCTAAGCCGACACTACACAGTTGTCGTACACGTACAACACAATATTGATGCTGTGCTTGACTTATATTGCAAGATCGTACATATAAATACTATAAAAACAACGTATTTAAATTTAAAATGTCACATTTATTCATTTTTAAATAACGTAAATTTGTTATAACCTTTTACTGGTAATAAATCTTTTCATTCGTGATTTTTTTATGATAAACCATACCATTTTTTTAAAATGCAATGTCAATTTTTATGCCGACGGTTAATGTTTTCAAAGCTAATACCATCAAGCCACTTTCTTCTCCGTGCTTCACTTGTAGGAAACCTGAAATTATATAATTTTAGTAATCAATAACCACCTCAAAGTAACAAATATGAAGAAAAGTGTAAACTATGAAAATAATGTTACCTACATTTTGGAAGGCATTTAGATTTTTAATAGGTTAACCAACCAACCAACTTAAACCGAATCCGATAGTACTTAAACATCGATAATACTAAATGATCAGTGTTTCACATCACTAGGTAAACAATGAGAGGAAATAATTTTGGAAGAAATCATGAAAACTAAGCCTTTTATGGCGAAAATATTACAATGATCATGAAGTTTCCTCTGATCACATCGAGGAAACAAGAAATACACCAAAAAAATACTCTTGACCGAAGTGAAAACAAAGAAAATAATTACTTTCTTGTGCAAAGTTCATTGAGGCTGATTTTTGCTATTACGGGCGCCACAATCTTTAACAGAGCAACAGGGCATTGTGCATTTATATTACCCATGTAATATTATGGTCCAAAACTTGATTAATTAATGTCCAAAACACAATAAACACAATCAACACTTTTGTTTACAAAGCAACTTCACAGATCAAATGGCAACTAAGATGGCCGATCTGGGTACGCGCTATCATAGTCGTAACGTCTTGACGAAATTTTGCCATAAACAACAAGAAGTAAAAATGTATTGTTCTCTTTTTCAAAAGATTAAACTCGGAAGGTTAGAAAGAGAAAACGGCATATGGAATATTTCTGTTGTGATATGATTATTATTTGCATAACGTTATTTAGATATAGTACCACAGGGCCCATCCGTAGTGTAGTAGAGTATCCTTGGTACAAACTAAGTGTAATATGTCCGGTCTAAAGCGGCCAGTACACAATGGCGGACGATGGCCCACTGCTCGCCATCGCCACTGTGTACAGGGGGCAATGGTGCATGATGGCGGACAATTGCCGATCGTGGCGCGCAATGGCGCGCAATGGCGAAGTTGTCGGTTTTTCGGGCACACTTCAAAGGAATCGTGGCGTAGCATGGCCGGTGGTGTTTTCACAATGGGCCATTGTTTAGTTCGTCACCGACCGCTCATAGATACTTATACATTTTTGGAATATTTTATTGCAAATTGTATTTATAATCACTATATGACGTAAAAATAACATAAATAGCGCCATAAATAAAATAAATTACATACATAATAATAAATAAATAGCTGCAACCATAATTACTTCGACGTCCGTCGCAAGTGGATTGCCAGGCAGTAATGAGCAATGGGCCATTGTGTGAACACCAATTGATCGTGGCCTACAATTGCCAATTGCGAAACGTGGCCCATCGTGGGCCATTGTGTACTGGCCGCTTATGAATATATATGTTTAAAGTCTTTGGAGGAATGTAATCAAAAAAGAAGAACAAACATTTGTGTAAATTATGGAATTATTTTATTTTGCAGAGTAGCCTTAAGGATCTATTGTATTTCCATTACAGTACAATATTTTATCAGTGGTCAATAAATAGCACTATCTTTAAAAAAGTTTTTACATCACATCTGATGAGAACTAATATTTCAATTTTATTTTTTCCAAACGGTTTAACCAAATAGTTGATTCGTTGCGGTATGGAAAAAGTTGATCTGTTTTAGTTGATCAGACGGGAATTCCCGAAAAAGCTGTGTAGTATCGGCTTAGTGTAGCACTTTGTGCGTGTAGTGCAGGTTGGGAACTTTTTAAGTTATTGTTGGGCGTTGTGGCTTGGGTGGAGACCCATCACCAACCATCCTTTTTTTTACAAGGTTTTCCCACATAACATCCAAATGCATAGGAGTTTCTAATAGGCTATGTGACTGTAATAAAAATATACATTTCTTTTATTTCATTAGTCTTAATATTTCTTTTTTGAAGCAATATGTAATAATGCGAGATAAAAATATTGCATTATTTCACTAAAATCTGTCTTCTGAAATAAGTATTTTTGATGCAACTGTCACGTGATTAAAAACGACCGTGATTGGCTATTTCTATAATGACGTATATCGCGCATAAACAGTCAGTGTATCGCTTCGCTCATTGGTGTTTAATGCAGAATTGACGTCATTTGTGCTACAGCCGCCATATTACTTAAAGTGGCGTTTTCGCGGCACATTTGATTATGTATTTTCTTTTTCGATTTTTTAATAAAATAGCTAAAATGAAGACAGAAAAATATTTTTTTAGGGCTCCTTATAAACAAACTAACACCGTAAGATAGTTTTCAAAACTTAGTCAAATAGCCTATTCTGAAGCCTTAGCTGACCCTTTTGGGAGCTATAGCTGTGAGTTTAGGTAACTGTGGGAATAAAAGATCGCTGCAAACCCCATACCTAAATTCAGGGCTCTATCATGAGTGTTTCTTAATGAATGGAGAATGGGCGTATAATAAAACGTCTACACATTTAGGTTTAAATCGCAATATATTATTGTACACAATTAATTATTTCTATTCAATGTAATCGTAATATAATTTACACATATCAACAAACAAAAATTACTTGTACATTACATACACACATTTATTTTGTATTTGATGTAAGTTGTAGCTCGGAATGTTAAGAAATTAAAAATTACTTAGATAAACTAGGTTATTTACAACTTAAATAAAAAATAAATTATTTGAGAGCGAAAATAACTTATGATTTGCCATAAAATTCATTAACAAGAGTACAGAATTATTAAAAGTTATGGCCCATCGATACAATCATATTCATATTTTAAGAAATACTTTATTTAAGAGAAACTTTGACAATAATCTAAAATTATTACAAAACAATTATATATTTTATTAAAATTGCGTGATAAATATGATGCTAGCTAGTTTAATTCACAATTAATGTTAAAAATGATAAAGAACAGAGGTCCACTCTTTACATCGAGAATTATGATAGGCATATTTATTTCTTCTAACCCCTATTAAGCCTCCGTAGTTGTCGTTGACATCATCAACTAGTTAGCGTAAAATTAATATTATTCTATACTTCAGTTATTTTTCATTAGTTGTAAGTTGTTGTAGTTAACTTAGTTTGATCTTTAGAGCGGCGAAAGGAACACGAATATATTTTAGAAGCAGTTAGAAAAGGTACGAATACTATCATCGATGACGATGTAAAGAGTTGGCCTTTAGAATGAGGAAGCAATCTGAAGGGCAAGCGCGAGCGCTATTTTATCGACACGATAACGGTTAGAATGAGATCGCAGTATACGATACTAAGTAAGTGCGTAAGAGATGGCTGCTATATCAAAGCGATAACTAGTTTAAACACCGCTCGTACTAGCCGGGCTGGTGCGGTAATGAAATTTACTGTACCGAAGCTAAGATATAAAAGAGACATTATATATCCCGGCTAAACAAAAATTCACATTTCTATTAAAAATTGCATACAAAGTATTTTTTCAATATGAAATTATAGTGGGAATTTTGTAAATGCCGAAATTAAATTAAACTTCATACAATGCCATTTTATATTAGTTCCTATTCTATACAAACAGATGAGCAATTACTGTATATGATATATATTTATCTCCATTTAAGAATATTTGGCAGATCAGTTAGATAAGTATTTATTAAAATTTTTTGACTAACAAAACAGTAAATATTCAGATTACTTACTACACACATAAAGGACATCAAGCCACAAACTAAGGGCGGACATATGCTTCATGGTCATAACACCAGTGGCTTCAAAATCAAAATAGTTCATTTACACGTCTATAGTGTGAAATGGAAAAATATGCCCCCTTTTTCGTTTCCACCATCTTGTTTTTTTAATCATTTTTAGCTTTCACGCTATCAAAACAAACGTTATGAACTCAAGCGGAAGGCCATATAATTTATGTATGTCTATCTCGCTCGCACTTATTGGTACATCATATCTATTATCTCTCTCTCTCTAACGTGACTCGAGTCATAAATCAGCTACTAAGAGCCGGCGCTGACTGCCGGCATGGCATGGCAAAGGATTTCGGTAAGATATAGCCATTTTTAATCTTATTACCATGCGTATAGAATTCATTTTACACAACGATGCCGACGTTCTGTCCTACCGCGGCCTCCCTCGGCATCGTTGTGTCAAAATAGAGTAAAATGAATTCTATACTCATGGTGATAAGATTAAAAATGGCTATATCTTACCGAAATCCTTTGCCATGCCATGCCGGCAGTGAGCGCCGGCCCTAAAGAGCAGATTGACTTTTATTGACATGTTGCGCTAATTCTATATACATGTTAAATTAAATATAGTAATATAATAAGATTTTGAAGATTTCAAGAAATTAATTAAATTTTAACCAACCAATATAATCATAGTAAAAAAACATCGCCATAATTCATTTTACTATATATCAGGGATTCAGGAACGATCTTTTATTATAAATAATTTTAGACAAAGCTCAGATAACCTTAGACGAATGATTCTAGGAGGTACTAACGGATATGCATTGATATTAATCTTATTTTCTACAATATTTATATGGGATAGTTTGTGAATATTTGGTATGTAAATCCTCACATAAAAAAGACTGAGCGATGTTGTTCGTAACTTTTTTCTTGTTAGCAATAGATAAGCATGTGATATCCAAAAAAAACATTTAGTCCGTTAGTAGGAATTCCAGAAAAATATTACGAAGTTTTTACTTAGTTTGGCTTAGTTTTTACGAAGTTACTGCATAAGCTGCTTATGCAATTGAATACTATCAGCGAATAAAAAAGGCGACGAACAAATTAATAATTTAAAGGCGGAGATCGGAATGAACCTAAATGCACATGAAAAGTGACGATTAAGTAACCTGTCCCAATTTCACCTCATATGAATAATAAATTAAACGAGCCTTGGAAAAGCCAATAAACATTCACTTAAAAAATATTTTTTAAAGTGAATGATAACTATATTATTAATGGTAGTTTTCTCATTTAGCCCAAAACAAGTAATATTAGACTCTGAGACACAAGCTCACTAATAAACTAGCTTTTTAAGAACTAAGAAATAGATAACGTACACACTTCTAGCATAAGAAGTTATTAAGCCACACAAAACACTGCCCCCTAATTAATAACTTCATATACAACCCTGCTTTTCGCTACAAGAATTACATATCTTTCCAACAGTTACAATACATAATAATATTGGTTACACTTTGTATAAAAGTTTTTAAGTAGCTTGATTATTTTTTACACTTATTAAACACCTATTGATGAAATAGTGGATAATATAACTCATATTTCATCATTCTTCCCTTTTTAACCGCCGAGTCTGTCTTCATTTTGTTGATAAACTATCTAATAATATCTGGTATATTTGTACTTATGTTAGAGAAGAGACTGTTCCACCATTATTTTCTCATATCCGTTGGGAGGCGGGTACAGGAAGTTTTCCAGAATTATATCTAAGATCGCACCATCATCCACTGAAAATATTAAATTTTATTGTTAGTAATTGAGTATAGATCATTATTATTACTATTTGAACGCTTTTTCTCCTCAATTTAGCAAAATATATGATTTCCATCAAGTTTTATGACGCCGTCATGTTTACAGATGTGATATAGTTGAGTTTTATGTAGGCAACAAAGATTATAGCATAAGGTGATATTTATCAGATTGACAATGTTAGGGATGTTCTTTGTCATTTGACAGTGTATTCGAGCGAAATAGCGATAGGCCTGCCCCCTACGACGTGAGGACACTGTCCAAGCAAAACGTGGGTACTCTTAACACCAGGTCACAATACTAATAAGGAAATGTACATTTCGACACTAGCGTGGAAAGAAGATTTTTGCATTAATAGCTACTTGACAGCTCAATTGGCAGAGCGACGGGGGCGTATACCCAGAAGTCGTTGGTTCGATCCTCGCTGGTGTCGAAATTTTCCTTTCCTTTATCTATTAGTAATAATCCCCCCACAAGAGGTTTTCATGAACAAAACATTCTAGGTAACAATTTCAAGTGATGTTCAAAAGTATTAGTACCTTTGCCAACCCCTACGGAAATATATGGCGTGAATGTTTGAGTCTTTTAGTCTCTTGTGAGTACAATGTAGTGTTTGGTCGGAATATAATAGTATATTATAAAATGGGTGTCGCATGTAAAAAGAATTTTTGAGAAATCTACTAAAATTATTATATAAATAAACTTCCTTTAACAATAATATTACATTTGTTTTGTTCTCCTTACTTACAAAAGTGGTTGGCAAATTGTAGGTTCCAAAGCTCTTACTAATATTGGGGTTCTAGCATTTAGTAGGGGTACTTTGATACTCCACTTTATTTGTGTTATTTCACAAGTTCTTGTAGACTTACCATATAATACTGGGTAAACAGTGCCTCTAATATTTCGCACTGGTATTTCCATATTTTTTCCGTTCAAAAAGAAATTTAATTCAACATGGTCATAGGCCACTCCTATAGTGTCACCTTCAACAGGCATCACAGCTGTGCTGGTGATTTTGTCACTTTCAGGTTTCTCATCATGAGTGGGGGATTCTGTTGATACCAGCAAATCTGCAGTGGGGGAGTCTCGGGGAGGCGGTGATAGGTGGTAGAGCTCTTCATTGGCATGCCTCACTGTCCCGTCACTATTAAGGCACCATGATTCATTATCTACACCACCTGGAAAATAGAATGATAGAATCATTAAATGTTTTAACAGGGCTTTCATGGTTTATTTATTAGCGGTAATAAACTTTTGACATATTACATAAATATTTTTAAATTCCATCATAAGTGAAACATGTCTTTCCCTTTTCCAGGCAGGCTTGAGCCTCTTGGTTGGGAAATGTATTATTTTCTATTGCAACAACCCAATATGATATGGTTTTCTATATATACTTTTCTCATATCTATAAAAATATTTTAGTTGCTACACACTACATTATCAGTTTATCTAAATGGCAGATAAGTGATGGCATAATTTTCCTAAATCTAAATTAAATCTTTCGATTATAATTATAAAAGACAATGTTGATTTATTATAAAGTTACAAAGACATATAAATTCTAAGGTTTAAAAACTTTTTATCAACCTGTCTATATAAGGGCTACCCAAATATGTAGAGCCATGTATGTAGGGTTGTATTACAGGAATCACAGAATTATCTTATGAATTAAAACTAAATATAACTTTTAGAGCAATGTGATAATAGCAAACATTCCCTGATTAGAATCATTGATATCAGAATAAGAATGCAAATACATGCATTTAATTTTAAATATATAACTGCCTACCAGTTAATTAATCACTTTAATCATTGAGTTCATTGTCATTAAAAGTATGTCAGTATGAGTGTGCCATCAACTGTTTAGAGAAGGAAAGTCAATGACAAATTATACAAGTGTTCAGAATATTGAGGAGTAATGATATAACACAACATTCAATCAATTATAATTAGAGGTGTTAAAGTGACTCAGAGAACAATATTTTAATAAGTTTAATCAAGCACTTTTGAAGAACACTGTGTGGTATCTTTCATGAAAATTGAACATGGAGTGAAATACTAACATTTAAAAATAAAATACACAAATCTATATTGAGCACAGCAAGTGCCCTCTGTTGCATTAAATATAACATAAATAATTTCTGAACAATATCTTGTTGTTCTATTAACCCGTCTTGATCAAATTCTATAAATCATTCTCACACCCTTATTATAGGAGTTTATGGAAATATCCTATGAACAACCTATGCATAAAAAGTGTATTAATAGTTTACTTTCTACAACCTAAACATAATTGGTGCCAATGTAATGTAAACACTATAAAGCTACGGTGTATGAATCAACCAGCTTAGGAAACAATATATCTTTTTAGGGCAAAAACTCTACCACTTAAAAAGTAACTATGTTTAATGTTTTTTTTTTGACATGAATTCCTCATGTGGGGATTATTACTCATAAATAAAAGATGTTATTAAAGGACAGAAAAATTTCGACACTGGCGGGGTTCGAACCCGCGACCTTCGGGTATACGCCCCCATCGCTCTGCCAACTGAGCTACAGTGTCAGTTGGCATCCAGCGCGAAATTTCTCTATCCTTTGTTTCTTTTTTACACGTTCAAGTAGTGTTTGCGTTTCCTACCTCCGAATTTTAACTAATTCGGACGGCCACTTGTCTACCTTTTCAGATAGAATGCAAATGTTGGAAACGCCTAACTATCACATAATTTAATGTTTTTTTTTTGACATGAATTCCTCATGTAGGGATTATTACTCATAAATAAAAGATGTTATTAATTATTATATAAATTTTTCTGTCCTTTAATAACATCTTTTATTTATGAGTAATAATCCCCACATGAGGAATTCATGTCAAAAAAAAACATTAAATTATGTGATAGTTAGGCGTTTCCAACATTTGCATTCTATCTGAAAAGGTAGACAAGTGGCCGTCCGAATTAGTTAAAATTCGGAGGTAGGAAACGCAAACACTACTTGAACGTGTAAAAAAGAAACAAAGGATAGAGAAATTTCGCGCTGGATGCCAACTGACACTGTAGATCAGTTGGCAGAGCGACGGGGGCGTATACCCGAAGGTCGCGGGTTCGAACCCCGCCAGTGTCGAAATTTTTCTGTCCTTTAATAACATCTTTTATTTATAAGTAACTATGTATTAAATATTTGTGTATTAAATTAGTATTCTACACAACTGACTATTGTTATAAATATTAGACTAAAGAAATTCTAAGTACTGAAAGCAACTAACCATGTACTCTATTAAAATCAGTGTCTCTTGTAGCTACTCCAACCGCCCACACACCTCCTTGTTGTAGTTTTACCTCAAAGTATGCCTTATTCTGGACCAATGGGGCATTGCCTAATGCACACCCAGATCCACAAACTCTTTGACCACTCTTCACTACCACCACTTCATGCCCTGGAATATTTAAAAACAAAATTAAAAGAAAATCTAATATAAAAGTATTTATTATCAATTTTAACTTGGCTACTATACGTTTTTTCCTGTGGTAGAAAAGAATAAAGAGGTTTATTAAATACTAAGTAAACAATCAATTAATGTAAATAAGCAAACGCTATTAATAAGAGTAAACAATGATTTATGTACCCATGTGTAATGTATCTAATTGAACAGGATTTTCTTTGAGACGCATCGGTACACTTGGCGTCAAAGTAAATCCATTTAAACATCCTTTCAGACAACAAAACATTTTGATATTTGAGCACTATAATTTCTAATTATGAATAAAATAAGTTATTTCACATCTAAATTATTATTTATTGCGAACAAAACGTCATTGAACGAAACAGCAAAGCAAATGTCATGTCATAAATATTGACACTGACATGACAGTGACCATGACCAACTAAAAACCAGACAACCGGGCCAACTTGGATCTAATGTTTTGTATGTCCACTCGGATCAATGGATTTTACTTGGATAACATAAACCCAGTACTACCCATATGGACGTCAAAAACTCATTTTCCTAGGAATATCTCAATCATTAAAAGTCGATACGAAAATAATTCAAAAATACCCAGTAAAACGTCAGTAGCTTGGACATAGTGAATTTCGATTACAAACGCGCCTTTGTCCAGACATTCCTCTCTGATGATGCCTAAACATATGAGGCGTATATGAGTGAAAAACACTTCATTTATGTCACATTAGCGTAAGTTAGTGCTGTTATTCATGCAATATCTTTGAGAACTACTCACTCAAATTGCCGAAATATCGTAATTACAAATAAAAATTAAGGAAGTCACATACTAATATAAAGTACCGCTTCAGTTCCCCATCATTTGTGTTTAGTCCCCAAGTTATTCGAGGGAAATTCATTATTTATGACCAAAGAATACATAACGAATGCTCTTTTGTACATAAGCTGTATAGTGCCGGCTTAGAACTGCACTAACCCATTTTTGAGATTAGAGTGAATCAGAGAGTGAGTAGAGATCAGGGACCTGACCCCGTTTTGGGAATATTGTTATGAGTCATGCGTGGATCCCACCATGTGGGCAAGTCGGGCTTGCCCACAACCCAAATTAACTTGCAGCCTCAAACTTTCGTTGTCTTTTACGGCTAAAATAAGTAGGCTGACTTGGAATTGGAAGTTTAAGTAGCTATGCCCACAACCTAAATTGGTAGTTGGATCCCCTCATATCAGGAGTGTTTCCCTTTCAAAATGTTAATGGTAAAAAAACCCTTGAATAGGGTTTTTTGAAAGAGTTTCCTTTTGATTGGGTTTCCTTGTCTTGAGGGTTTTTAAGCAGTTTAAAATGTAAAGTCAAATAAAAACCCCAACAAAATTCTATAAAAGGCTTGCGGTCCCCGGTAGAGATGAGGTCCCTCAGAAAAGTTTGTGATGTTAGGTTACATGGTTGAGTGAGAAATTGCGTGATTCGTGAAAGGGGACATGTAAAAGATTATATTTAAAAAAAGTTTAATATGGTTCGAGCCTTCGAGCACATAGAGAGGATGAATGAAAGTTAATTAGTGAAAGGTTTAATAGAGCCAATTTGGATGGTATTGTCAGTAGATGACGACTAAGGAGGACGTATTTAGATCAAAATGGAGAAGGTATTCAAAACGGCAGGCGTCCAAAGTCTGAAGAATAAAAGGGCATGTTTGAAAAGATTGATGACTTAAATGAAGCTTGAAAGGTTCGCCAGGATAGTATTAAGGAGCTTTCTATAGTCTCTGCCTACTCTTATATGAACTTTTGGCGTCAGTAAATGTATGTGTGGAGACCAATCAACAACAACCCTTATTTTACCATCTATAGTTACATTTGCACTTTTACAAAATGTGCTATATCTCAATAACTGCTCAATATATTTAGTTCGAATCAAATGTTTTTATTGTTTTTATTGAGATCAAAAATATAATGTTTAATTCATATTTACATACACTTTCTTATTTAAATAAAATTGAAACACTTTGGGCGTTTATATGGTTAAAAGCATTGTTTGTTTTATATGGTTTTGTATACCTAGATGTCATTTTTATTAAAGAACTATTTATGGATACCCCACACGTACGGGTTCAATGAATACAAATTTACTTTGTTTTATGTATTGAGAGCCTCTCATATGAAAATTTATTTAGTTTCATTTAGTTATATTGGCAACGATGATAGTGACTAATTGTCAGCAGAAGTGGAAGTCAGCGCCAACCTCTGCAAGGCGTATTTAGCTTCGTTTCTGATATCTTACTATCGGAACGAGATAGATTGGTGTTATTATCAACTGGTACTTACTTAAAAGACTAGTAACGGCATGCGTATATTTCATCCGATATAAATTAAACAGTATAAGAAAACATTGCTGTGTAGTGTCAGATTAGAATAGCACTACCCCATTTCTTCCCATGGGTGATCGTAAGAGGCGATTAAGGGTGGGCTTTTTAAGTGATTTTTGGGCGATGCTGTTGGAGACCCTTCACCAAAAAATCTATTTTATTTTTTTCTCACTTAACTTTTTAACTTAACTTCCAAAAGTGGCGAAAGATTTTTCTGATTCTAAAGCTTTGGCCACCCTTTTTAAGGATTTATAGGTGTGAGTATATGTACTCTATTTGTATATCTATACCCTCACGATGTATAATAAAACATCGTGAGGGTATAGAGAAGACACGTATTGACTTTAAGTAAAATATGTAATGCGATCCCATCTGTAAAAAGGGATATTTTCATCTGATACAACGATCATGCCCATAGCTTTGGTTAATCTGCACATCAAGTGGCAAAAAATCCTACTGTGATAAAATGCTATGGGTCGGCTTATAATGGCACTTTCAGCATTTGCTTTTTCTCACTCAATTGCCAAAAGTAAATCCATTTTATTTTAACACTCTTCTCTTCTTTTATAAAAGTCTTGGTTGCAGCCCATGATTGTATCACCGGAGGGTTCATGCCTACCTTGAATATCGTGATAAGAACACAGTCCAACACGCTGGCTAGCGGCCTAATGAAAGTCAGCAAAAAAACGGATACTATCATTACTAACTTACGGCTTATTGAGCACTCCAAAGCTTGGAATCATCTCATTTTTCGGAAATTACTTTATTTAGTGAGCAAAATCATAATAATACATAATGAGTTAAATCTTTCAACTTGTGAGTTTACCCACCGGAATTCGAACCCGATGTATCCAGATTGCAAGCCGAATACTCCTCACTCAGAGTCTTCAGACCACGGAGGCAGTTCTGGCTACCCTTTATTGGGAATATAGCCTTTAGTGTATGTGAAAATAAGTAGAAAAATATTTGTACGTTTTATACAGACAAAACATGATCAATATCAAAGATGGTGGATGCAATCTGGAATGCAGAAGTGAAAGTAAAATAATTTAGTCTGTCATGTCATGTATGGGTTGATGAGATGACGGTGGGTTCATCTTGAAATTACCTTATTATGCGTTAAACTTGACTCGGTCAACCTACGTCGAAAAAAGTGGTTGCGACATCGCAGAGTTTCCAATCCTATAATTTTACTTATGATCATATCAATTCAGATATCTGCCTCGTTGATATTTACTGTATGTATGAAAAATATTGACTAAAAAGTGTATGGTATCTTCTTACGTAGCCGGACTAAAATAGAACTGTCCTATCTTTTCTTATTTAATCGATTGCCATGTAGTTTCGGCTTAGAATGTCACTACCCCTTTATATCCACGGGTGTCGTGAGAGGCGACTAAGGGTATGGGGCTTTTGGGTATGCGGTTGGATACTCATCACCAACGATACTTTATTCCTACCATCTTGTCCCCTATCAACTTCTAAATGTGGCTGAGGAGTTTCTAGCTCTAAACTCTGGCTTTCCTTTTTGTGATTTATTGCCGTGAGTATATGTATGTATTGTATGGTGTTAGAAGTAGCAAAAACATCCCACATCTTTTATGGCTGCTATTTTAATGTATTGCTATACTTAGTTACAATTTTTCCAACTCAACATTTTTGTAGATTTGTTGGAAATTATTGACATGAGATCGAGGGTGTGTCAGTCTAGCGTGAGGGCTAGCGTGACAATTGTCGTATTTTTAACACGTTCACTGTCCCATGACCCATCTGGTGGGTCACGACAATTTATAGTGACAAGTTCGTGACTCCCCTTTTGGGTCATTGGTCACATACAACTTGATACATCGTTTTTCAGCTTGAACTTGTCAATAGAGATCTGTATTAACTGTGGACGTATGAACGGAAAAAAACACATACAATACATTAAAAACAATCTAGGTTTTTTTATTTTTTTGGGGCAATAAAACAAAAATCTAAACTAGCTTGGTTAATTTTTTATTTTTACTCAAATAAAAAAAAAAAACTTATATATAAATACGAATAATAACACAATTATTTATGGGATTGTTCGAAGCAAAAGTAGCAATAGCCTTTTTTACAGGTCTTGCACTGTTGATGTACCTTCTTAGCCTTGATTCTTGCAGAGGAAGTGGAATGACCTTCGTCAATCTTGTCGTGGTATATTTTAGCAAATAAGATACTAATTCCGCACAACAACAACACAGCCGTATTATCACCTGTACTGTCTATCTACCTTCGTAAATTTATAATCTACCCTCAAAAGTTAGATATTACATCTTTACTCACCAGTCCGTGACCCTGATTGGGTCACAGATTTTTATGGTTATAAGTCCGTGACCCACTTGGTGGGTCACAAGAAAAACACTGGAAAAATCGTGGAAAACAATGGCTGGTTATAAAAATACTACTATGATTGAACTACTACAATAGTGTAAATTATAGATTGCATTCGACCTATTTTGGACTTACCGGGTCATTCTAAACTATAGTATGGGGACAGTGAACGTGTTAAGTTACAAAATGGCGCCAAGTGAAAGCAATAGTAGTGGCACTGATTGTGATTTATATCTGGGATAATGTATAGAGAACAACTAAATTTCTCCTTCGACATATCTGAATTTGCGTTTAAGGAAAATTTTCGGATAAACAAAACAAGTGTCGAATATTTAACATATGAAATCGGCGCAGTCATAGTTTTTCTTGACAATTGTCTGACTTGTCAGAGTGGTGAAATAGGGGCCAGGTTTCACGTGATGTTCAGAAATATTAGTACCTCTGCCAACCCCTTCGGGGATATACGACGTTAACGCTTGAGTCTTGAGATATACAATATAATCGCGCCATTTACATTACGATTTTATACCAAATTTAAATATAAAAACATACTTTTATTTAATGTTATTCAAAATTTATTCTTGATTTTTTTTCGTTTATATCCAATAATTCGTTCTCATGTATTTTGATTTTTTTTTATGTTCGTTTTAATTTTAATTAACAAACATAATTATAACATGTTTCGAAATATACTTTGTCAGCTTTTCGATTTGTTGTCAGATAAAATGAGCAAATTCCCATTTCCCTCCAATGGGCAATGAAATTCTAACTTACGAGTAGAAGCTAGATACCAGTTTGCATACGCTATATGTAGTCATTTTGATGTATCAATTTTGTCAGTATATATACCAGTTCAAATAAAAGAGTTAGTACGTTAATGTGGATTAAGTCTGCGGGCACGAATGTGGTGACAGCTAACAAGACTAATATGATATCGTAAAAGTAAAAACCAATTCCATGTGATATGTGATAGATATGATATGACACTCTCTCGGAAGTAAATGATCACGCGCCACTATAAAGGCGCACAAATCATATAAATAGGCATATTCATTGGAAGACATAATAAAAAGTAATAATAGTGCTGTGTAGTGTCGGCTTAGAAAAGCACTACCCCATTTGTTCCGGTGGGTGTACGTAAGAGGCGACTAACGGTATTGGGGCTTTTAAGGGACTTTTGGGCGATGCGGATGGACACCCATCACCAACAACCTTTATTTTACCATCATTTCCCCATTCAACTTTCCAAAAGTGGCTGAGGTATTTTTTTAATTCCTTAGCTCTGGCTACCCCTTTTAGGGATCTATAGCCGTGAGTATATGTATGTATGTAGGTACATAATAAAAACTCGGCTAATTTATAAAGGTTAAAACCTTAAGAATACATCTCAAGCTTTGGCACAGACTTTTGTGTATCTGATTTGTGTGATTGTAAAGTCGTACGAAATCAGTATTTTGATAATAGCTACACTCAATATTCATATTTTCAGACAATGCTTATTCATACATACCTACATACATATACTCGAAGCTAGAGAGGTTTGCCAGGATCGTATAAAGTGCCGATCAACAGTCTCTGCCTACTCCAATGGAAAATAATGGCATAAGTATATACTGTATGTATATACTTGATATACTCACGCCGTTAGTTACCATTGGGGTAGGCAGAGACTATCGATCGCCACTTTGTACGATCCTGACAAACCTGTCTCATGCTTACTCAATAATGATAATATCTTTAACCTATTTGTAGTTAAATTACGAATTGAGAATTTGGATTTCGGAAGAAAAACAGACAAATGAGCTGGATCTGTAAACATAAAACACTTTTCATTGTAACACATAGACATACATAATAATATTTATATTTTTAAATACCGTTGTAGGTCAAAAATAAATTAGATTATATGACGTAAAACTTTAAAAAAATATGAAGTGGCATTTCGGATGTTTCTTCAATATCAAGCCGACCAAGTAATAAGTAAACTAAGTAATTGATAATTGGGGATGGGCATATTTACCTAAGCTCAATACCAAATAATTCGTAATTATTATGCCAATATTTGGCAAACTTAAGACGTGCAACGCTTTAAATCCGATTGCAAAGAAGTACATTATTTTGTTCAAAACTGTTTTTTAAACTTATCCTTCATATATATATATACAGATTCACTGCTATAAATCCCTAGCAGGGGTAACCAGGGCTTCAGAATAAGAAATTATTCTGCCACTTTTGAAAGTTGATTGGTGAAAATATTGTAATACTTATAAAGGCTGCTGATGATGGGTCTCCACTCCAAGCACATCGCAAAGCCATCACTTAAAAAGCCCCGACCCGATACCCATACGAGAGGCTTACATACAAAAGAAACTAGATACTCAAAAATTATAATATTTATTCTTTATTACAAAGTATCGATCTTTTCAAAGTGTTCACCCTGAGCACGTATACACTTTTCCATACGTCTGAACCAATTGGAAAATACCTGTGACCACTCTTCTTTAGATACCTCAGAAATCTCGAAATTATAGGCAACCAGCGCATCTTCTTTGCTTTCAAACCTCTTCCCCTTTAGTTTTTCTTTGATTTTTGGAAACAAGTAAAAATCACAAGGCGCTAGGTCAGGGGAATATGGCGGGTGAGGGAGAATTGACTCATTTTTCGAGTTGAAAAAGTCTAGTGTTCTGGCCACTTCTGGCAGACGTGTGCGGCGCCGCATTGTCGTGGTGCCAGAGAAGGTGCCGGATTCCTGACTTCGGTCGCTTGTCGCACCAAGCTGATATTACTGTTGGAGCACAAACTGTCACATAACATTCGGAGTTCACCGTTCTTTCATTCTCTAGCACAACAGTAGCAATATGACCCGTTTTGCACAAAAACGAGGCGACCATTTGTTTCTGTGTGCTTCGTGCACGGCGACATTTCGTTGGAGTTGGCTCGTCTTCAAAGCACCATACAGTCGACTGTCGCTTTGATTCGGGATCATAGTTATATAGCCATGTTTCGTCACCAGTCAGTATATCATATACGTTTTTTTTCTCGCCTCCGTTGAATTTATCTATCATGAATAGGCACCAATCCACCCGACGGTCTTTCTGCTCATCGGTAAGTTTGTGCGGCACCCATCTCGAACAACGTTTACAGAGAGAAAGGTGGTCGTGAATAATGGTTTGCATTGCTGCTGATCCAATTCCTAGTTGTCACTCTAGCTCTACATATGTAATTCGTCGGTTTTCGCGAATAAGTTTTTCGACTGCACGAACGTTTTCTTGCGTGACTGCGGTTGGCAGCCTTCCTGTCTTCGCTTCATCTTCGAGACATCCCCGTCCTCTTTTAAATTCAGCAAACCAATTGAATACTGTTGCTCGGAAACAAGCAGACTCACCAAAAGTAGAAGCCAAAAGTTCAAAACATTCTTGAGGCTTCAAACCTTTTTTAAAGTCATAATAAAACATAGCGCGAAAATCACGTCGACTGAGCTCCATTGTTGCAAGTGAATTCCCGCCAGATTCTCGGAAAAATGATGCACATTCAAATAAAAAATAAATAAAAGAAGTGTGTTCTATATTCAAATATGTCAATAAAAAACCAGCCTATAAGATGGTGTATAGCTTGCCAGTGTCAATTAAATGAGAAAAGAATATATCTCAAATCATGTCTTCTATTGGCATCTTACCCTTTATGGGAGATAATTTGACATACATACATATACTCACGTCATCAGTTTCTATTAGGGTAGTTAGAGACTATCGATCGCCACTTTTTTCGATTTTAACAAACCTCTCTAGAGACATTTACATCCATTAATATTAATTTTTCATCATTATTATTTTCATACATGCTCTTTTATTTTTCATACTACGGACACCAGCCTTTTTGAGATCAAATAATATTATGACGTGACTTCAAATTGTATTTTGTTACGGTCTTCATATGATTTCTCATTCTCACAGCTCATATATGTCCCCCCCCCCGAGGGGCTCGAGCCTGTCTGTTGGCCATAGTCCACCACGCTGGCCAATTGCGGGTTGGCAGACTAACGACTACCTACTACCGTGATAGTAGCCGGGACCGACGGCTTAACGTGCCCTCCGAAGCACGTGATTCGAACCTTCAATATACTTCCAAACTGGGTTAAATCTCTCAATTAAATTTGTAAGGTTACCACCCACAGGGATCGAACCCGAGACCTCCGTATTTGAAACCAAGCGCTTAACCGCGAGACCACGGAGGCAGTGATTTCTAATTAACGGAATTTAATTCGTATTGATAACTGCCCAATTAGTATATGGTAACATATTGAGGGCTATTATATGTAAAGTAGTAAAGATATGCATGTAACTCCGGCCGCAAATGCAAGAGGCAAAAGCTCAAACCCAAAATCAGGCCAGAACCTCTCTGTGTTTGATTGATGCCTTTTTGTTCTTGTTCAAATCTACCACTATTTGAAGGATACTACAGTGTGAAAGCGATTCTTTGGCAGCCTAACTCATAGACTAAGATGGTGACATAATCAGAGCGTAATTATGACTGCACCCTGACATGTGTCAGTGTCCCGCATACATTATTCCAGTCACGTATATAGGAGTCGCAAGCAACCGCAGACTTACTAAGAAAGATAGATCGAAACAGAGACGGCACACCGGCCCCCTGATTATGTATCTTTAGCAACCGCGTTTGTGTCGCAAATTGCAATATTGTCGCTGTCAAAAGTGTCAAATCACATACAAATTTATGACATTGACAGCGGCAATCGTGGAACTTGCGACACAATCGACAGTCGCAAAAGATACGTAATCAGGGGGCGGTTGTAAGTTGGTCAAAATTACGCCTACGCTCTTTAAATCGCCATTAAATTAAACTAAGTCTGCTTTAAGCTTGACACTACGTATCTCGGGAGCCCTTCGTCACGGGTCTGTTCACTTCACAATACACCATCACTGATGCACATTCATGCACACTCAAACGCACACACTCTATAATAAATAATACATACATACATATACTCACGCCATTAGTTCCCATTGGGGCAGGCAGAAACTATCGATCGCCACTTTGTACGATCCTAACAAACCTCTCTAGCTTCGTCTACATCCATTAATCTTCTCATACATGCTCTTTTATTCTTCATAATAATAATAAATAATACATAAATCGAAAACTGAAGGAACGTTTTAAAGAAAATTGCGCAGTCGGAGAACTACTAAACTAACACTTATAGATTAAATACAGAAGGAGTTCATATAATAAGGCTATTCGTTTGAAGTACATAAAATCAATGTAATGCATTGAGTAACTGATTTAACGCACATACGTATATACAATTTTATTTATTGTCAAACTAGCAACTGTGGTGAGTAAATGTAAAAGAAGCCAGTATCAAAACATTTCAGTGCGGTCTAAGGGCCTGTCCCTATTTTCTTGGGTAGTCTGACACGGCATTTTCACTGCGTTTGAGAGGTTGAGTATTGCTCTCTGTAGGTCACTTTCGGGATAATAGCGTGGTTTGATAGTTATTATCCAAATGCCGTTGTATATCATATATATGTATCCACCTAGATAGAAGAAAATCATTGTAAAAAAATAATCGAGCTTAGTTTATAACCTCTTGTGGTATGTTAGTTATCGATCACTTCTTGTCCAATCAAAAAAAATCTCTCCGCTTCCCTTATTCATAATACTGCAATTCAAAAATCCTAAACATGCTCTGTTATTCTTCGCACTTCGCGTGCACGCCATTTATTTTTATCTGTTACGAAAACATCTTATGCGATCTTTTACGTTAGTAAATTAACATCCATATCAGCTCTACATACATACATACATATACTCACGACTATTAATCCCAGCAAGGGGAAGCCAGAGCTTCGGGATTAAACATCCTCAGCAACTTTTGACAGTTGAGCGGGGTTAAGACTGTAAAGGTGATGGGTTTCCAACCGCATCGCCAACAATCACTTAAAAACCCAAGTCGCCCCTTACGACACCCACTAGAAGAAATGCGTTAGTACATACATACATACACTCACGGCTATAAATCCTTTGAAGGGGTAGCCAGAGCTAGGGAATTAAAAATTCCTCAGCCACTTTTGAAAGTTGCGTGGGGAAAAGATGGTTAAGTCAAGGTTGTTGGTGATGGGTCTTCAACCGCATCGCCCAAAAATCATTTAAAAGCCCCAATACCGTTAGTCGCCTCTTTCGTACACCCACCGGAAGAAATGGGGTAGTGCTATTCTAAGCCGATACTACACAGCTATGAATGCGTTAGTGTTATTCTAAGCTAACAAAATACATCAATATTAAAAAAAAATATTTCTTTCCCTTCTTGATATATAAAAATTACTTGTCAATAACTGACTTTAATCATAATGTGCATGAGCTATACCATTGTCGATATTTTATAATGCCAAATTATTTGTTGACATATCTATCTATTAGCTATTTGATATGGCAAAACTATATTTGGCCGATAAGCTATAGATTTATCATTACGTCTTCAGCTATGAAATCAACAATACTGTTAGACCTATATAAAAACGGATGATAACGTGATTTCAAATGTAGATTTTTTTTATTGTTTCATGTAAACATGCAAACCCATTGTATATCTCAAAATAAAAAACCATTAGTTAAAAAATATAACATAACATAAACATAAACGTTCACGCCGAATATCCCCGAAGGGGTTGGTAGAGGTACTAATAAACATCACGTGACTTTGTCACCTGGTGTTCAGAGTACCCACGTTTTGCATGGACAGTGTACTCACGTGATAGGGGGCAGGCCTATCGCCGTTTTGTACGAATACACTGTCACATGACTAAGTACAACTCAGCCATGTGGGTTTCCTCACGATGTTTTCCCTCACCGTTAACAACCATGATAAATTAACCACACATATGTCTTTAGAAAAGGCAAATTGGTGTAGGCCTGACCCAGGATTTGAACACTACTCGTTAGCACGATAACCGAGTGTTCTACCCACTGGGCTATCACGGATACAATCTGGGGGCACGGTAGTGCCCCCGCCAAGACGAGCCAAGCGAAGCGCACGGGCACTAACTACCTTTTCTCGAAGCGCTTCGTCGTTTTTTTGAACCCTCATAACTTGGGTTTAGGTTATGCTAGATCAACAAAATTTTCGGGATATATTGTCAATAGCGGACTTATTGAACATATTAAGTTTTAATTACATTAGCTTTTATACTTCAGTTTTTATTTATATCTAAAAAACGCTGATTTCGTCATTGACTCACTGATGATCATCAAAATTATTAAGGTATTTCCGAATGTCCTAGAAAGCGGAAATTTTGTATGTAAGCTAGTATTAGCACACAAACAACAAAAAAATTATAAAACTTGTAACTTTCATCCTCCAACCCCTTAAACTAGGGGATGGGAGTTGGTATGAGACCTGTAATTTTAAAAGATTAAATTTTGATGACGCTAGAGGTCTAATCTAATAATAATCTAAAACTTGGTGCCCTCAGATATATATATGTATAGGTACTCCTTGTTATAAAAAAAAAAATCGACGTATATTGAAACATATCGACAGTATCTGATCTATCACTTATTATAAACAGTAAATCAACAAAGAAAAAAGGCAAAGATAGAGAGTGGGCTATAAAAAAGGCGTCTCTGATGTGCAAGAAATACACCCCAAAAAAGAAGAAAAAAATCAAACAAAAATTGTTACAAACAACTTACAAAAAGAAATGAAATCCCACCAAAAACATTTTCATGTAAAATGTTGCCAAGACGAGCCCATATGACTCGCACTGTCAAAAAGTTATCAGATCTCATGTAGAGCCAAGCTTCTAACACTACACGCCCTAACTCTACAAGGCCTAACTTCACAAACTCTACACCTTAGTCAAAATATGTCGCTTGGCCGTTCGTTACTACAAGAACTATTGTATAACACAAAAGTAATGAACAGTGAATTGATTTTTCACCTTACGCCGATGTGAATGTAGCGAAATGGCCAAGCCACATATTTTGACTAAGGTGTAGGGTTTGTGAAGTTAGGCCTTGTAGACTTAGGGCGTGTAGTGTTAGAAGCTTGGCTCTACATGAGATCTGATAACTTTTTGACAGTGCGAGTCATATGGGCTCGTCTTGGCAACATTTTACATGAAAATGTTTTTGGTGGGATATTATTGTCACGGATAAAAAATCTACACGAATATTATATTTAAGTAGCCAGAAGCTCATGAATTCACAAACGTTTAGCTACTTGTAGAAGTACAGTGATGAAATCCTAAAGACGAGACATAATCAACGTTCTTTTAAATCAATGTTTTCAATAAACCTTTATTAGAATTATAGTTATCAGGAAAGTTTAGATTAGGTTTTGAAGGAATTGGTGGAATCTACGTGAGGACTTTCTGAAATTGTAACAAGATCGGATGGTAACTGTTTTTTTATTGTGATAATATTTTATCCTTCATCGAAATAACAGAGTTTCTGATTAATGTAAATTGTATACTAAAATAATATTAAAAGCAAGTTAAACTTTAATTGTTCGTTTATACTAAATTAAAATTAAATAAAAAATAACGAATCTATAATTTAGCATTCATCTGTAGTTTCACCTCCTATGGAGACTACATCCCCTGCAGGAGATAAAATCATACAAGAAGAGATCCGCAACAAGCGCGTATGATATTGAAACAAAACATGTGATTAAGTGTCTTGCAATATTCCCAATGCAAAGGCTTGGCACTTTCCTACTAAGGTTTTCCCATTTTCAATAACACTAGTTGCTTCATATACACATTTAAAAGTACAAACTACTTTATTTGCACTCTGTTAAAATCGTACGTTTTTACTAAGAATAGCGATTGTTCAAGGTGTTTTTTTCATATATTTAAAATCTCAATTGTCTACCTCTACTAATGTTTGAGGCTTCTTTATTGATTCATTGTCGGAGGTCCTGCACTGAACTTCCTCGATATAAAACGGTTGCGCCCGCGCAGCGCGCTACCAGTCGGTGTCACGGTTGCGTGCGCGAGATACAGTGAAACGTGAGTAGGCTTTAATTTTTATTAATTATTATTCTGTGTTAGTTGTCATTATTATGAATAATATTAATTTTGTGTATTATAATTTAATTATGATAGTAACTTTAAAAAAATTAAGTACTTAGTTCTTACAACATCGGTAATTTATTGTAAAAAAAATAATTTAGTGTAAATCTCGATAATATTTTTTGAAAATCTTAATTTGCCATTATGTGAAAAAAATATAAAAAAATATATGTACTCTCATCAAGAACGTACGATATAAAGGTTCTAATCATCAGCCCAACTAACAAAAAATTAAATGTTGAAGAGTGAGACTGCAAGTTTTAGAATTCAATCAGTTTTTATAAGTGTTTTGAAAACTTCCTGATCAAATTGTGGTGAAGGGTCAAGTGTAAATGAACTTCTTAAGAACTAGATCCCTATCCAAGGTCACTTTCTAACATTAACCGGTTTTAAGGTCATAATCTTTGAGCTTTCCTCCTATAATATTGTCAAACGATTTTCTCCATTGTAGGGTAGGTAACAAGATAGCATCAATTCTCACATAGTTTAACGCATTCTTAGCGTTTTCATTCAAAAACGATCAACACAGCAAACACAGCTTAAAAAATCGATTTTCTTAAATTTGAGAGTTGATTGGGAAAAACACCATCACTCTAAGTCTTACCACTCGCGGAAAGTAACGGATGAGTGATATTCTAAGCTAACACTTTAATTTACAGCATTTCAAAACCGTACCGTTTTTTATTTTGAGGAACTTCATGTTTGTAAATTAAAATACCTAAAATACAAGCTGGCGTTGTTTGAAAAAAGGTTTAAATTTGCTAAACCCATAGCACATCTTTGCATTGTTCTATAAAATCTGGTAAGTGTGGTGTAGTTACTTGATGTACAGTTGAATATTTGATGTGAATGCATTACTTAATTTCAATCGATTATAAAGAAAAAGAGTACTTAACTTGAAGAGCATAACAAATATAAGCTGTTTAGTGCAGGCTTAGAATAGCACTTCACCATTTCTTCCCGTGGGTGTTCGTAAGAGCCAACTAAGGGTATCGGAGTTTTAGAGTGATTTTTGGGCGATGCGGCTGGAGCCCAACAATCTTATTTCACAATTATTTATTTTACAATAATTTCCCTAGTGGCTGAGATATTTCCTAATCGGTAGCTCTGGCAACCCATGTTTGAGATTTTTGCCGTTAGTATATGTATCCATGTATTTATGTTAATATTTTTTTTTAATATTAAACTACAACGTATGTGCACAGATAACATAATACTATACTAGTATGGTAGGTATGTGTGAGGAGGCGAAAGTATTCTGATTATCTTATCACGTTATCCTTATGACTTAGAAAGGACTCTATGGTAGAGATTTCAGCCCCCACCATCCAAATATTTACAAGTTATTTCGGAATAAAATAAAAATATTTTTCTTCATACTTCCTATGATGATTTAAGCATACATATAAAACTAAAGACTATTTTCCTTGTTCTATATGCTTAAAAAATTGGTTAAGCATATTAATAATACATTGCTTCTCCATGAAATAGTTAACAACTAAAGTCGACAATAGATTATAAAATCTATTAAATGGCGCAAATAAAACCCGGATGATATAACAATCATGTTATATCAATGAAATGTTTAAATGTTACAAGTTCAAGGTAACTTCTTCTTATTTATGTAAAACAAGTTGATAGAAACTCTAAACAGGTGTTTTTCAAATAAATTATTTGATAGGCATTCATACTCGGATAATTCTAAAGGATTAGTGGTCAATGTTCGTCGGAATCAAATCGTCCTTATCAAGTATAACACCGGTTTTTAAATATATTTTATAATCTAGTTATATATTGCCACTCTGGTTTAAAAATACCTACTTAAACGAGCTAGCTCTTCGAATCTGAAGATATTTTTAATTTTGGAATATATCAGAATATATATTCAGCCAGAACATCTCAAATTTTAATTTTACAAATTGTAATAAAATTTGTGAATAGCTAATGAGACGTTTTCTAGTTTGTTGATGTGCAAAACAAGAGACGATTACTATCAAAAACCTTTAGGTCCTCAGGGTCCTCTGACATCTGACTCCCATGTCATTTGTATTATTTTAATATCGGAAACATGCTTTGGTATGTTAATCCCTTTGAGTGAGATAAATTGATATTAAATAATATAAATTCGGAATCCCAAACGTGTTAAAGACGTATTTTCCAGTTACGTGATAATGAAATACTACCTTCGTCCACCCGACAACTACCTACGAATCTGGAAAACAAATAAACTTTATGAGAAGTTGATCAGAATGCCTAATGAGGTGCGATTGCCAATACACCCACGAATCACAAAACAGTTATGGTAATATTATTCGAATTTTATCACCATTTCTGTATGCTCGTAATGTCCAGATTTAGGTTTTATAAGGAAATTGTTTTAACTTTTCACTGCTTACCTAAGAAGACACGAGTTTCAGGATCCAATTAGGAATAAAAGTTAGCTCTATAACATAGCCGATTAATGTGAATATTATAATGTCTTTACTGTTTTACAAATTATTTGGTGGACATCAGTATATTTTAAGGATTGCGAAAAGATGACATAATTTCTCATTTATAGCTAATTTATATGAAAACCCTTATAAAAACATACACAGACATAGGCAGATAGTATCGATCGCCACTTTTACGATCCTGACGAACTTCTCGAGCTTCGTCATCATTCATCAATCCTTACATATATAGGCTTTTATTCTTCAGACTACAAACTTGCCTTTAAGAGCACGACTTGATCTAAATGTGTCCTCCGTGGTCGTCCTCTACTGACATCTATCTTCCCTATGTGTACAAACCGTCTTCATTTCGTGTGCATATTCCTTTTCTATATTTTTACAATATCATCTTTGAGAAAAACCATGTTTGGATAATTTGGAAATAATATCTTGGGGAAAATAATTGCTTTGAAGCATAGTTTTCTTACATCATTAAATATAGAGTCTGAAACTTGAAGCTTTTTCAAGCCTCACTCAAGTTAATACTTACATAAATCTTTGTATTTTGTTTCAGAAAATGTCTTCATCTATACTAGTGTTGTTGTGTGTAGTCGCCGCTGCGTGGGCGCAGTTCCCCAACGGACGCATCCTAGAACCCCCCATTCCCTCGCAATGTGTCCAGAGGGTTATCCATGAACGCTATGCTGACAGTAAGTTGTAATTAATCTTTCTTTTATATAAATTATCGGTTACACTGTCTCTATCTCTTCTCCTATTTAAAGTTAAAGGAGTAACCAACGAAAGTGTGAAGCTCCAACGACTTAAACCACTTTTTTGTTATACGGAGCAAAATAAAAATTTACATATATAAATATAATTGCAATATGATAGCAATATATTTTACTATCTTTTAATAAGCATAAAATGGGCTACTGACTTACTATTGGTCTAATAGTCAAAATTCCCTAGGTTAAATGTCAATAGCTTCTGAAAGACAATAATTAAAAATAATCAGTATATGGAAAAGCAGCAAAATTACTGAATGACTTTCTCTGATATGATTAATTTAATTAGCTTAATTTCTAAACGCGAAGCTTTGCTTGTAATCTTCCCTAAAGCTTTATGATAGGTAGAGCAAAGAATGGCATTGTTGGTTTAACTAATATGAAAGAAAGATAAGCATTTATTTACGTAAGGCACTCCAAAACAACTGATAAAATTCCAGTCAGGATGAATTTCGAGTAACCAAAACTTCTTAGCTCAAGTCAGAGTTGACTCATATCATATTTGATAAGCGACGCGAAATATATGCTTGTATTTCCAAATTTATAGCGTGTTATGCAGAGCCCGGATAGCTCAGTCGGTAGAGCATTGGACTTTTAATCCAAGGGTCCAGGGTTCAAGTCCCTGTTCGGGCGG
This sequence comes from Bedellia somnulentella, assembly GCA_963576735.1. NCBI lineage: Eukaryota > Metazoa > Arthropoda > Insecta > Lepidoptera > Bedelliidae > Bedellia > Bedellia somnulentella. Next base: position 14,320,217 of record OY755172.1, on the reverse strand, counting down.
TTCTTTTTGTTAATTAATTTAATTAAACTTGTTGAATGAGTCACACACTGCGATCGATTTCAAATATTAGACGGGAAAATTCATTGTAACATTATTTTGCAAAAAGTGGGGAAGTTGAATCGAAAGTTGAACAATAGAACATAATTTTATCTAGTTATAAATTACAATGGGAACACTTAATCGATAGCTTTCAAGCTAACAATTACTTACGTTGCAGAAATCAATTGATGAAAGTAACTGTTACTGGTATCGCACGCACGATTTGTAAGTTTTTCAATAGTTATAACAATTAATCAGGTCAACATATACTTCTCTACTATAATTTGTATTTTATTCGCTTTGTTTCTTATGGTTAATAACACTTTTATTAATTGGATATAGCCATTACTCTCCACATTGATATTCAGTTTCCTCACAGCCCCTATACGTCCCCAGCAAAGAACCCGAACCTACCCTATATTGATTTTGCCTTGGACCACCACCCTGGTCAATTGCGGGTTGGCAGACTAACGACTACTACCGTATTAAGTTCTATTTATTATATTAAGTTATTCAAACATAAAGATCTGTATGTTTAAAAATATATAACTTCTCCAGACAAAGGCTACTTCTTCTCATGGAGGGACCCGGCCCTCCGAGGAGTGGAAGAGGACTGGCTGAGCGCGAGGAACTACTGCAGACAGCGGTGCATGGACCTGGTCTCCTTGGAGACCAGCGACGAAAACGAATGGGTTAAAGCCAGAATTGTTCAGGATAAGGTAAGTTTTCTGACTGTATAGAATAAAATTGAATAGAAAACTCTTTCTAGTATTTGTTTCTTAAACAGAAGTCAATTCTATAGGTAATGCTTGTATTACTGAGCATTCATAAAAATCTAAATAAAATCGATACTAATGGATCATACAATACGTACAGGTATTTTTGCACGACAATGATTATGGCAACTGATATGGTTAAAACATCTATAGAATGATAACTATTGATAACCCAGGCAAACATTAATTACACAATTAAAAGATGTTATGCTTTTACTTAGGCTCGACAAGAATCTAAAAGACGATTAATGTTGTAACAATTCTTTTGTGATTGTAATAATGACTGATGACTTTTATATTTACACATTCTACATATATAATTACATCATAGCAATAACAATTACGAAAACGAGCTATCCACCCAATCGAAAAGAGAATACCTAGTAAATATTGCGTTGGTGATGATTTGCAATGTATACTTACATACATACATATACTCACGACTACAAATCAAAGAAAGGGGCAGCCAGAGCATCGGAGTTAAAAATTCCTTTAGCCAGTTTTGGAAGCTCAATATCCTAAGTCGCCTCTTACGACACCCGCGGGAAGAAATGGGTTAGTATTATTCTTAGCCAATACTACACAGCAGTCATGATATGTTATATATTCTTAATATAGATTCAATGATCTCAAGGTAACCTACAAGTGATAAGGCCGCATTTTTTTAACGAATATATATAAATCTCTAATGTGAACTGTGATTGTGTAATAACGAGATATCATCTCATATACAAACATATTGTCGCCACACGTTTGTTAAACTTCCTTATATTAATAAAAAAAAAACATTACATGCTAAATAAAACATTTAACGCCTAATTAAAAGCAAATTTACCTACGCGTATAACACACCAAATAAAACACTAATGCAAATAGTCTTGACCCGAATTGATGTATCATCCTTGCATTAACACATCAAATAAAAAAAACGGATATTTCAATTTGCAAATCATTACCAATGGCATTTTGGCGTGTTGTGTCGGCTTAGAATAGCACAAAATCATTTAATCCTGTGGGTGATGACTAACGACCGATTTCTGAATTGAGTATTTCAGCTGAGAACAACTTAAGTATCGTTCTGTCGCATTGAAATCTTAATGTAAGAGTGGGCGTAAGAGTATTCTCTTCAAGAGGCTTCTCCGTTTAACTGTCGGGTGCTGTAGTGGACGCCTTATCACTAACCGACCTTTATTTTACAATCTTATTCCCGCTAAACTTCCAAAATAGACTGCCGAATTTCTAATACTGATCTCTGGCTACTTCTTTTTGGGATCTATATCCGTGAGAAGTAGGTTTGTAAGTATGTCTAATGGGACTCGGGCACTTATATGAATTACATAATGATCTCCGAATTTGAAGCTATTGGACTACACTGAATTGTTCTAACTTTAGCATTAATTATGATAGATGGCTTGATTTAGTTTTTAGTCATTCTTTAATAAAAAATAACTTATAAAACTTGATCATTAATGTTCCACGCCATGGTACCGTCATGCTCTATTATCATGATTTCTACTATAACCAGCCGCACCATCGGCAATTTCATATTCTAAAATCACAAAATATTTAAAACTGACCCATATAGTAACCATTTTGATGCATATAGATTATTATTTGGTTATATAAGCTATTGCTCAATGGGGTTTCACAGGAAAACTTGAAACAAAGTGGCATAACTCGACCATGCCCCACTTGCACGGTGATCGGAACACAAACAGCGAACATCCCTAAGCTATGATGAAAAACACTTACATTGTAATAATTTCGAAACATAGCTTTACATATGAATGACAATAGTTGGTTGTGAAGCTGTTAAAATATGAGCAAATATGCAAGAAGAATGGTGCGTTACTTTGTTAAAGCAGCTGCTGATATGAAACGGTTTCCCACACAATAGTGAAATAGAAAGTGTCTCATACGCCGCGTTTTAACGAATTCTTGACACCGACATTGGGTTTTCATTTCACTGCTTCGTTCTTGGCCGAGGCATGAACGTCTATTGTAATAGAAGCCAGCATTTGTTTTGCTAGTGTATTTTGATGACACTTTACGTTAACGCGGTATTAGAAATGAGTATTTTTATGTCTTACTTTACCATTATCGTGCTATTAGAGGGTATTGCCGCCGATATATGCATGCCTGCAGAAGCATGATTACTTCAAGTAACCTTTTCTCACCTCGTATTCTGAACGGTGACGCATTTACCCTTAGGCCCTTGAGGCCTGGGCCTAGGGCGGCCACAATGTTGTCAAAACTTTTTTTATATATAATACGGATGGTGGATACTCAAAATGCGAAAAACAACGCAGAGCAAAATAAACGTTTGGTATCAATTCAATGAAACTAATCCCTTTTATTTCAAAGTTATGAACAAATCCCTTAGATCAAAAGATAAGGATCCCTTACGATAAGATGAAATTAATCAGCTTTTCAAACAGTTGCTCGGATCCAAACTTTGTATTGGATCGACCGCAAAGATTAGAACTCGCGCGGGCCCAGGCCCAGTTGAAGACGATAATTACTTATACGATTTCTTGCTGTTACGACATTTACCTATGTAACAACACCAAAACTCACAATTAAACTTTATCTCATCAAAAATGTATTCTAATCTAAACCGACAAAATAAAACATAACCCATTTGACCGAAAATTTTCTGCTTAACTTATTGTTGGGCGTTCACAATTTTAATTGCTTTTTTTCATGGTTCCCTTTATCAAAGAATGTGTCAGCGTTGCCATACTGAATTGTTGACTAATACGAAACAAAAGGAAACAATGCCCATAGAATTTCTCCTATACACAAGACAAGGCGCACTTATCTGCTTCGAAATTTCTAGTTTACTCTTTCACATAGGGGTATTTTAATTGCTTTCCATGTATAGATAAGATTGCGCAAAATTGTTATTATACTCAAATTTATATATTACTTAAAACCTTACACCAGGGAAAAGCAAACATATAGTTAATAAGAAAGTGAACTAGTCGTATAAGTTCATTGCTATATTCGAATATAGGATGTAATTATATCTTTGAAATAAAATATTAAACCTTTAGTTCAAGCCATGGAATTGGAAAAGGGAAGATGATAAAACGTGAAATGATATCCTTTGTACCCATTGAAATTATTGCCAAATCTATTTGCAATTATCTCATTTGACTAGACAGCATACATATCCATAATCACGCATTTACGCACGCCATTAGTTCTCGTAGGGGTAGCCAATACTATCGATAGCCATTTTGTACGATTCTACAAACCTCCTGCGCCTCGTTACATTTATTAACCTTCCCAACCATAAGCAATATCAATCAAAAAGAGGTGTTTAATTAATTTCACACGTACACATCAATTTATACGGTGGTAAATATTGTGATTACTCAGAATAAAGGATGTCATTTTATTTTCATAATATGCTTTCTCAAATGAAACTTGTGTGACCTCGTTACTTAAACGAAACTTGTAATCGATAAACTAATATTTGCCCTCAGGTAAAATACATATGGACGTCAGGCCGGCTCTGCGACTTCAAAGGCTGCAACCGACCCGACTTGTTACCCAACGACATCAACGGATGGTTCTGGACAGCCGAGCTACAGAAACTGGCTCCGACCACGAACCGTCAACAAAACGACTGGTCCGAAGGCGGCGGCATCGGAAAGCCACAACCCGACAACAGAGTAAGTCATGCAAATATTGAACCACCATCGATTGCATCATGTTTAAATGTAATTGGTTCTCCGAACCGTTCAGCAATGTTTACCATAAAGATGGACCGCGCCCGACAATGTGTTACAACATAAACGAAAGCGGCATGCGTAAACCGTGAATATTTTATGCGAAAAATCGCCGAAGGGCGCGGTGCGGGGCGCACCCGTATTGGGCGGCATCAACTGAAGCCACTTTCTAGAGACAACCCGGCAAATTATGTGACAGAAGTTATTTGTATTCGGGCCTCGTCTGTTTGCGGCTGACTTTCCCTGACGGCCGCGGGGCGCAGGCGCGAAATAAACAATAACGTAATCTGGCGTTGCGGTTACGCACACGCATCGCACCTGTATCCGCTTTGGTGACGATTCCTCCACAATTACTCAATTATCATTAGTTCAACCAATGTTCTGTTCAATTATGCAACTTGATAGATGCATAGGCTCAACAATACTCAATCTCTACCCACGTATTACTTCTTTACTTGCTTTCACGTGATATTTATGGCATCTATAAAAAGTACCTTTAGAACACGAATGAGTTATATTTCACGATTACGACTAGTTCAGATATTATTATATATTTTTAAATAAAGAAAACTTCAATACTGCATCAACGCGAGATATTTAACTTTAAGTAATACTAGAAAAGGTAAAGCCGCATTGTCAAATGAGACTTAAGTTATATGAATGCATTCGTATGCACTTAATTAATAACTTAATATACCTAATTTAAATGCTACAGTGACTGTCTGTACTCTAATACTAGTGGACTGCACTAACTCCGTACGAGTAGTGTTATTTGTCAAATATCTAAGTTTTCTGGCACGACTCTGACCCCTAAAGATATTTAGCGTGATGACTATTACCTATCTTGCTTCTGAAGGTACTATATAAGCAGAAGGTTTACATACATACATACATATATACTCATGGGTATAAATCCCTAGAAGGGGAAGCTTTTGGAAGTTGAGTGGGGAAAAGATTATGAAATAGAGGTGAGCCAACAACTTCTTTAAAAGCCCCAGTACCCTTAGTCGCCTCTCATTATCAACCACGGGTAGAAATGGGGTAGTGCTATTCTAAGCCGGCACTACACTTGAAGGTTCACGAGTGGTTTCGGACCCTATTTATAACAAACAAACAATAGAACAAATCTTTCCTATTATAATAAGTACATATAAGTTAAAGCTGGAGAAGTTTTAGAGCTGTGTAGTATCGGGTTGGAATAGCACTATCCCATTTCTTCCCGTTCGTATTCGTAAGAGGCGACTAATGGTACAGGGGTTTTTAGGGGATTTTTGGACGACGCGGTTGGAGACCCATTACCACCAATTGTAAAATCGGCTTTCATAACGTTGAGTTTCGGATGGAAGAGTGCAGTTTTGCGCTATATTAAATAATTTCATTATGAAATTGTGATACTATAGAATAAGCTATGGGAATTATATTCGATTCAAATATGTTTATTTATTTGTGGCAGAGATTATTACAATAGAAAATCCTATCGGTTCCCATTGGATATTGTATGAGAAATATGCAAGAAACATAATACACTATATTATGTTGTTCAATATAGCACACGGTCTAAATACACAAGTCTTTAAGGACTGTGTGTTGCCGGTAATGACTTACGGGACAGAGACGTGACCTCACAATCGACCTCATAAGTCAGTCACTCAAAGGGCCATGTTAGGAGTTTCACTACGCGAAAGAATCCTCAAAAGAACTGGGGTAATTGATATAGCCAAGAGTTGCGAAACTTAAATAGCAATGAGCAGGAAAATTGCACACAATACAAAACAGCTGTTGGGGCTCAAATTCCAGAGAGGTGACCACCTACCGGGACAATTCGGTGTGCGTAGGCTGCTCGACCTAGGATGACAAAGGACTTGGTGAACCTCGAGGGAATCTGATGGATGATGCTAGCTTAGGATTGATAAAGATCTTTGGGGATGCCTATGCCGAGCAGTGAACGTCTATTGGCTTATGGGCATGTTATCTTGGATATCCTATAATAATGGTTACTCAAATATAAGATTAAGTTAACAGTTATCAGCAAAGAGACTTCCACTGCTGAACTTAGGTCTCCCCTTAGACTTTGATCATTGATTGGTCCTGTGTTACCCTTATCCATCGGCTTCCAGCGTCTTATTACCAAGTTGTAGTTATATCTTATGTAAGGCATATCACAATTGCAGGATAGGGTATGTGGCTGCCACTCTAAAGCAATTGATCCCAACAGCTGTCAGTTCTGTGTGCAATATGACCTACCTATTGCCGCTAACTATGTCTTGGAGTTATTCCTATCTGCCACCCTACAGTTTCCGTAAATACTAAGATTAAATAACTAATTATGTTTTTGTCTTCAGGAACTGATCCAAGGAGGGGCTTCAGAACACTGTGTTGCAATTCTTAACAACTTTTACAATGACGGTGTTCACTGGCATGATGTGGCCTGCCATCATCGCAAGCCTTTTGTGTGCGAAGAGAATGATGCTCTACTTAAATATGTCAGATACACAAACCCAAACCTAAGAGTATAAAAGTATCATAGTTTTTGTATATAGACATGACTTAAGGACATATTTTATTAATTAAATTACACTTACAGCGAAATATATTTAAGTTTTATAGTGAAAAAAGTAAGACGGCTTTATGTAACAGATCTTTTATATTTCATTTGCAGCAATAATATTTTATTAAAGAATTGTACTTGAGATGGTATTCAATAAATAAATAAAATAATTTATGCGAGTAGCAAACTATTTATTCACATTTATATAAATTACTTAACATATATTTCATATTTATTTAAGTAAATATTATTTGATTTCATTGCAATGTTCAAAGTAAGTTTGATTTTATAGAAAGTATTAATATTGTTCTAAACCAAATAAGAGTCATTCACTTCTCTCTGTACATTAATTTTAAGTCACATTGTTGAATACAGCATTTAATTATTTAAGGATTAATTAAAACAGCAAAACATAATTGTGTTTGTGTACTGAAAAATAAAACAATAAATAAACAATTATAACCATGGTTTTATTTATGAAATATTTAGATCAGTTAATTATAGGTATTGTCAACTTGAGACTGTACCTGATGGTTTGCGGTGAGGGTTTTTTGATGCTTATGAACCAAAGACAAATATTGCAAAGGTATACAAATGAAGTCATCATTATGATACTCATCATACGACTCAGTCGCATGAAACTGTGTTTCAGATCAATGCTAAACAAAGAAAAAACATATTACTACTTTAAAATCATACAGTAACATATTAAAAGCAATTTATACTCACTCCAAGTTTAAGAAATCTTCAAAGTGAGACGAGGTTAAAATATCAACATATCTTTGGGAATCGGGTAAAGACATTAGATCCTTCTCATATTGGTCTTGCAGACAACATATTCTTTCCATTACAAATATTAGCACAATGGCCCATATATATTCAAACTCAAAAACCATTTTAATTACTTTTTACCCTCTACCATTATAATATGATAACCATGCTTAGTTTTGACAGGGGGATCTGTGTAAATGGGGTTATTGACTGTAGATATTGGGAGAGCAAATGCTGCATCTTGGAAAGGACCCACCATAGACCCTCGAGTCATCCAACCCAAGTCCCCACCCGATCTGGCTTTGTCTTCACTATAAGTAGCTGCTATTTCAGGAAATTTACCTCCTGCTTTTAATTTTTCTAATGCTTCTAAACATTTCGACTGTTTTTCGCAAAGTATGTGTCTGACTTTGACAGCAGTGCCACCTTTTTTTTCCTTTGCACCCGAATCTGAAATCATAGAATAATTAATACAGTTAAAAAGGTCCTTAGCCGAGGGTATAAATATAACCTAAAAACATATAGTTTCAGGCCTAACAACTATAAAAATAAAAACTAGTATCTGAAAAGCGTTGGTTAACACTACGTATCCATTTTGCACGTTATTTCAACAAAAATACAGCGTAGAACCTTTTGTATCACCACTAGATTTAGCACCAGCGCCGCCGCCTTTTCCTGCTGCCTTCTTCGGTGGCATTATTATAGTATGTGTTTGAGTTTGTATTGACCTTCAGATAGGAAATTTACGAATCTTATTTAAACTGAAGATAGGTAGGTATTTTATATTATTCCTTCTAATTTAAATTGATTTACCACTTGCTACTCGTACACTTTGTTTTTGTTTACTTTTTTTGATGTTCTTTTCTTATTCACTTCACTACGTTCTTCCGATAAATCAGGCAAAGGTGCTAAGTTATACAGACCTAATTCAACTAAGCCTATTGTATTTAAGTATATACCTTAAGTCCAAAAGTTTAATGGTATTTTTTTTTATTTTTTATGTAGCCTTTACTTTACTATAGTGTCCCACTGCTGGGCAAAGGCCTCCCCCTGTTGAGTCCACACGTCCCGGCTCTGTGCCACCTCCGGCCACCCCGGCAAAAACTTATCTAGATCGTACCGCCATCTCCGCCGAGGCCTGCCCCTACGCCGGTAACCGTCTTGCTTGTGGCACCCAGTCTGTGGCGATCTTCGCCCATCTGTCTGGGTGCATACGACTTATGTGACCGGCCCAGTTCCACTTTAGCTTGGCGGTTTGTGCACCCACATCAGCAATGCCAGTTAAGGAGCGCAGTCTGGTGTTCCTTACGCGGTCAGACCTGCGAACACTGAGAATGCTGCGCTCCATTGCTCGCTGGCAAACCTTGAGTTTGGACTTCTGAAGTTCTTTAATGTTTTTTGACATGAATTCCTCATGTGGGGATTATTACTCATAAATAAAAGATGTTATTAAAGGAAAGAAAAATTTCGACACTGGCGGGGTTCGAACCCGCGACCTTCGGGTATACGCCCCCGTTGAAGTTCTGTCAGTGACCAGGTCTGAGCGCCGTAGGTTAGGATAGGCAGGATACACATGTCGATGAGCTTGCGCTTGAGTGTTAGCGGGAGGCTACCCTTCATTAGCTCCTTCATTGACCAGTAGCTCTTCCAGGCGTTAGAAATCCGTCTTTCGATCTCTTTATCCTGCCTGTTTTCGAAGGAAGCTATCTGGCCCAGGTAAATGTACTCATCAACAAACTGTATCTCCTGCCCATCTACCTCGACCCTACGTTTTCTGCTGTTGGTCATGGCCTTGGTCTTTGACCAATTCATCTTCAGTCCAACTTCAAGGCTTGCGTCACTGAGTTCCTGTAACATATGCTGGAGCTCGGGTGCAGATGGGGCAAACAGGACAATATCATCGGCGAAGCGAAGGTTTGTGAGTCTTCTGCCACCAACTTTAATGCCTCTGTCGGCCCATGGGGCCGCCAGCCTCTTAAACACCTCTTCTAGGGTGCAGGTGAATAGTTTCGGAGATAGCGGGTCTCCTTGTTTGACTCCTCTCTCTATTGGAAATGAGGGGCCTGCTGAATGTAATTTAATATTGGCTGTACTGTTTCGGTATATTGTTTCTAGAATGCTAATATAAGTGGGGTCGATGCTTTGGTTATGTAGTGCCGAAAAAATGGATGAATGGATAATGCTATCGAACGCTTTGGAATAGTCAACAAAAGCCAGATAGAGGGTCTTATTAAATTCGTAACTTTTCTCAATAATTTGGTTTAGTGTTTGAAGGTGATCTGTAGTGGAAAAGCCGGGACGAAATCCAGCTTGTTCTGGGAGCTGGTGAGAGTCAAGCTGCCCAGCAATTCGGTTCTCTATTATTTTAATAAAAACTTTGTAGATGTGGGATATGAGGCTAATAGGTCGATAATTTCCAATGTCACTTTTATCGCCTTTTTTGTGCATAAGAACAATATTGGAATGGCACAATTTTGGAGGGAGTTTTCCTGTTTTGTTATTTATTGTATATCAAATAATAAAGATAACAAAACATATAAGGACATTAGAACATTTCATGAATAAAATATAAATAAGTATAGGTAAATTCTTAGCAAGGACTGCTATGCGCGCTACTTGGGGACGTTTAAGAGCGCCCCGGAAAAATAGGTTGATATTGATTGTTTGGAAATTCTATAAAGTCTGATTAGATGATATTGATATCACATGAATAAAATATATGTTGGTGATTAATGGTGTTAAAAATTGATGTTTAACATTTTAATAATTTGTTGAAAAATGAAAAAAATTGAATTGGAACATGCTTTGTTTTCATAAAAACCGTATAGGCTCCACTGGCATAACATACATGTGAACTCATTATGTGTCTATATACGCGTAGCTTTAAGATCTGTAACTTTTCATTTAAACATTATAGTTATTCAATAAAACTAAATAAACTGCGTTTATCCTGCGCGCGCGTTTTTTCCGTCCCTGTCACTCTCAGTAAATTTGACGTAAGAGTGAGCGCAATAGCTGCAAAATGCGGGGAGGCCCTTAATAAAATTCATTGATAGCTTCCCTCTTCGAGATTTTATTCTTTTTTATTTATATTTACCTAATTTTATCTATAAATATAATATAAAAGGCAATACTGACTAACTGACTTAGAATTAATGCAAAGCCGAAACTAACTACAAATCATTGAGCTAGGCTTAAAGCCGATGTGTAAGAATAAAAAATCACATAGGTTAATAAAATTTTGCCACGTGAGTTTCCTCACGAGGTTTTTCTTTACTGTTAACAACTATAATAAATTAACTACTCATATAACTTTAGAAAAGACACATTAGTAGGCCCGACTCGAGTTTTGCGCCACGCCTCATTGCATGCGGCTGTTCTCTCCACTGAGCTATCACGCTGTTCGTTAGCTGCGGCTGTGTTATTAGATAAGCCGCACTGCACGGCTAATTTTACTTTAATGTAATGTAAGTAACCATAAGTTTTGCTGAACGCTTAAGCTAGCTCCCAGTCTATAGACATGTAGTATGGATGTTCACTTGGATAGTGTTAACGCGGTAAACGCCAATTTGGCCTAGAAGTGAAGGTACAGAAGTCAAATATACATACGTCAATGTCAATGTCATTGTTTGTCAGTTCAGTTCAGTCAGTCAATAAAAAGTAGCTTTGTGTTTTTTGCTTAGCTGTACCAAATTTATTTCAATTATTCGTTTTCTTGTTGTTAATTTTACCTTATGCATTCGTTTACTGTGAATTATAATCTTTACGAAATTAAGTGTGTTAGATGATCGTAAAGATATGATAAGCGCACAGTTATTGAACCTAATTCCAACTAGCTTTAAGTAGTTCTTGTGTATAAGTAGTATTAGTTTTTGCCTGACCATTACGAAATAGCTACATGATGGGTATTATGTACGAAAAGAGGCCCCTAAAAAGGCCTCGTCTGGGGCCTCCAGATGTTTATCCTCAGGAGCCTCGCCAGAAGGAAGACGAACTCACTTCCACCAATGTCAAACATGGATTCTCCACTACACCCCTTTCGAATGATGAGTTTGGGACAGCCAGACATATTAATTATTCTACTAGTAAAGTAAGTTATTCTATTGATTTTTATTACAAATTATGTATACATATCTTATCCCCTTTAATTTAAAACTATCTTGACACAAAATATTTGGGACATATTTTATGAACAGAGCTTTGATACACCTTTTATGCAGTATAGCATATAAAACCAATAAAAGGTCTATTTACTTATTGTTATTGATCTATTACAACATTTGATAAAATCTTGTGATTTATGCCCTTTGGTATATTTTATTTTTCAGATTGGACAGTTTTTCTCAAGTATATTATCAAAAAAAGAAGAGCTGAATACATTACCAGATTGTGGTAGAAAGAGACCCCAAGTGAATCCTAAGGATAACTTTTGGCCAGCAACAGCTCGTACCAAACCACAAATTGAAGCTTGGTTTAAAGATCTTGCAGGTAAGTTCAATTTTCTCAAACAAAATGTGGTTTTAGCAACCAATACACAAAAAAGATATTTTTTTATCTAAGGCAATAAAATCCTACTACTTACAGTCCTATTAATTTAGCTCAAAAATTACCTTATCCCATGTCATGTTTTTTGCAATGAGGTTTGTTTGGTCATATATTCCTCAATTAATGCTGTGTAGTGTTGGCTCAGAATAGCACTACCCCATTTCTTCTGGTGGGTGTACGTGGGTGGGCAACTAATAGTGTTGGGGCTTTTTGAGGGATCTTTGGGTGAAGCAGTTGGAGACCCATCGCCAGCAGCCTTCTAGGGATTTATAGCTGTGAGTATATGTATGTATGTATGTAATTCAAGTTGGTATGTGCTCTGAATAAACAATGTCATCTAGAGGGTTTTTACTTTTCAAGATAACTTTTATTGTTATTTAAAATATATTTGTTCTTTTTCATCCCTTTTAAAGGAAGACTTACACATTTTTTTCGTTTTTTATGAAATATTAGAATGTTATATTAATATATTATTCTAACTTATAACAAATGAAATAATTTAGATACTGTTCCAGTTATATCTTGAACCTAAGAGATCTGGTCAAGTTATGGTTATGAAAGCACTGACATATGACTTGGTACAACTAAGCCCTGTGGGTTTCATCACTATATTTTCACTCACTGTGAACAACCTTGTTAAATTTAATACACATATGACTAAAGAAAAGACACATGGCAAATTCAAGAGTCCAACCCACTCCTATCTGCATCAGAAATAAAGGTGTTCCCACTGAGCTACCTACGTTGCATAAACATAAAAATTTGGTAAATATCAAAGGATGACACATTTGTCATATAGCGAATGTGTTAAAAGAAGCAGGCAGCCAAAGTATGAAGAATAAAAGAGAATGTATGAAATGGTTGAGGAATGTAAACACAGCTCAAGATATTAGCCAGGATTGTTCAAAGTGGTGGTTGAAAGTGCATCTATAAACTACCATTTTGAACATCTGCCTAACCCAAATGACTCCAGCACATGTATGTATGTATTTGGTATAAAATATTAGTACATTTTATTTATTTATATAGTTATTTATTATATAAGGTTCATTAACAGCAACACATATTATATATGGATAGTCTCATGTCTAGTCAATCGGTGCCCGAAAAGGCCCGAATGGCTGTGCATGATGCTGTCCTCGTTCCTACGCTTATGTATGGCAGTGAATGTTGGGTATGGCAGAAAAAGCATGAAAGCAGAGTGAATGCAGTAGAAATTACCTCAGAAAAGTTTGTAATGTAAGGTTATGTGATTGTGTGAGGAATGATGTGATTCGTGAAAGGTGTGGTGTAAAAGATGATATTGTAAGAAAGATAGAAAAATGAATGTTGAGATGGTTTGGGCACATAGAGAGGATGGATGATAGTAAAGTGGTGAAAGAGATCTATAGAGCCAATGTGGAAGGTAATGTTAGTAGAGGACGACCTCGGAGGACACATTTAGATCAAATAGAAAATGTGCTCAAAAAGGCAGGTGTCCGAAGTATGAAGAATAAAAGAGCATGTATGAAAAGATTGATGGATGTGAATGAAGCTAGAGAGGTTTGCCAGGATTGTACAAAGTGGCGATCGATAGTCTCTGCCTACCCCAATGGGAACTAACGGCGTGAGAATATGTATGTTGTATGTATGTACATATTATATAGTAAGTTAAAAAAGTATGGTAAATAAGGCCAATAACAGATGATCAAAAGTTAAAATAAGATATACACACACTTAATACAAAAGAAAAATAATTAAACTAAACTATCTAAAAACAAAAATGAATAACAATAACAATGTGTGTGTATGTGTGTTATGATGAGTGTGAGTGTGTATATAATAATGTGAGTGTATGTATGTGAATGTGATTGTATATATAAACATTATATAATAATAAAACCTTATTTAAATAATAGAACATAGAAATGGTTGCATCTACCTAAGCAACCATAGCAACTAGCACTAGGTGTTTATTATTATTTATTTATTTAAAAAAATTGACTTAAAATACTGAAATTGCAAACAAAAAGGTATCTAAACGATTGAGTTGTGTACCTTGTGTATTGGTATAGCCAGATAACTTTTTATGGTAGGTAACTTAAGTTTTCTCCATCACAAAATAATTGTAGTAAACCATTTAAGTTTTATTTATTGTAGGTGGCAAACCCCTTTCTCAACTAGCCAAGAAGGCGCCAAACTTCAATAAAAAAGAAGAAATATTTACTATCCTTACTGAATACCAAGTGGCCATGCCTCGTGCAGCGTGGTTCATCAAACTCAGCTCAGCATACACAGTTGCAGTTTCTGAAGCTAAAATAAAGAAAAGGCAATTGGCTGACCCCACCACGGGTAATAAATTTGAATTTATATCAATTAAAAATCTCTCCAATCCAACATCCACACCTTCTTACTTCTAAAAATTCACCTGGTGTTCAGAGGCGCCACATTTTTTTGTACAGTGGATCCACCTGATAGAGTAGCATGCCAGGTATGAATATACTGTCGTATGAATGAGTACAACTCAGCCACTTAGGTATCCTCACAATTTTTTCCTTCATTGTGAACAACCTTAATATTAACTACACATAGGACTCAAGCGAAGAAACATTGGTGTAGGCCTGTCTCACATTTGCAGATGACACAGATGAGATGAGATGACACATCTCCTG
Source organism: Bedellia somnulentella (assembly GCA_963576735.1). Taxonomy (NCBI): domain Eukaryota; kingdom Metazoa; phylum Arthropoda; class Insecta; order Lepidoptera; family Bedelliidae; genus Bedellia; species Bedellia somnulentella. Next base: position 14,305,150 of record OY755172.1, on the reverse strand, counting down.
CGTGACAATAGTAATTTATGCCATTCATACATTTTCATTACTATATTAGGAATGTTCTATCCTGTAAAATGTTGCTTTAAATATTGTAAAGTGCTAAGTTATTTGGGCTATAAATAATTAACTTATTATTTTAATCCACAGAATGGACCACCACATTAATCAAGTTCCTCAAAGATCTTATACCAAAATTAGCTGAATACTACCAAAACACAGGGTCAGGAAACCTGTCTGATAAAACTCCACCATCCCAGACTTCAGGTATTGTATGATGATATATGTTTTTAAAACATACATACATATATACATATACTCACGGCTATAAATCCCAAGAAGGGGTAGCCAGAGCTAAGGAATTAGAAATTCCTCAGCCACTTTTGGAAATTTGAGTGGGGAATAGATAGTAAAAATAAAGGTTGTTGGTGATGGATCTCCAACCGCATACTTATATCTATTCTTCTAACTTCTACTTATATCTATTCTTATAACAAAAAAAAACTTAATTATTTTATGAGAGTTATTTTTTATCTCCCAATGAGAGTTATTAATAAGTAACCTTAACCTTTCCGTCCCGCCGGCTCCCAGAGTAGCCAGAAGTAAAAGTACCGTCAAACCCCTTTGGCTCCCCGTGGAGCCGCCGATGGCCAGCTTACCGTGTTCGAATTAACCCCTTATTTATTTTATTTTAAGAGTTAAATTACGTAATAAATAATAAATAATTCTAATGTTCCCGGGTTTTGACGGTACTTGTCCTTCGCTAGTGCTCGGGAAGTCACAGGTTAATTCAAGGTGTCTGTCCAATTTACTTATGTTCATGCTGTAGTATTTTATGACTTTTTTTCTCTCAGCAAAAATTAACTCAATTTGGTTATTAGAATTTTTAATGAGCTTTAAATTCAGTAACCGGAAATCCAAATATTATATTTATTCAACATTTTTATTAGGTCAAGGTGCTGCCAGTACGCCGAGTGGCTCTACTCCTAACAGCTCAACAGTCCCACCGTCTATGCACTCTCCAGGGAACTCTGGTGGTAAGTATATAGTTACAATATTGCTTATGGTTTACTGGCCATCCGACTGCATCAACTAATCTTTTGTTTATATAATATAATTTGATTCTCAGGCACTCAGTACACAATAAACAATATATAATCTGAGAGAGATGCTGAGAATGTGCAAGTGAATATGCTAATATGTGCGAGAATCTTTCGCTGCATACTTTGAATACACTTTTTTGTATTTATATTTGTGAAAACTAGAGATGTTAGAGTTGTAGACGTCTAGTCTGTTCATCAAACGTCAGTTCACGCTCACATAATGCCGCATTACAATGAACATTAGAGCCGTTTCTCTCATATGCATGCAAATAATTTCACATTCTAAGTATAAATAAAATTTAAAGTTTCTATTGCTACACAACGGGTTCTACAAACTTCTCTTTCCTCACTATATTCATCTTTCTTATACATAAATAAATTTATCGGTCTCCCGCCCTTTTTAAACGTTTTGTATCTGGCTTTTAAATATCCAACAATGCTATCCTCAATAAATCAACACATTTTTCCAGCCCTCATCGAAAGTGCGAACGATTGGCGCCAAGCACTGAAACTGTGGAACTACTGCTGCCGGCTAGCCAAGTATCTTCTGGATGAAGGTCTGTTGGACCGCCATGATTTTCTCACGTGGATCATCGAGCTGCTGGACAAGAGAACTCCTGATGATGGATTACTCAGGTGAGGATTGTAAAATGACTGGTTTTGAATTTGAAATGGGCGTTAACTTTATGTAAATTAAGTAGGCTTTGATATATTCAGTAATTGTGACGGTCTCGGAACGGTGACGGAACGGGGTTCGCGCGTTCGTAATGCAAAATGATGAGACTACGTAGTCAATTTGTATAACATTAATATTTTAATATAATCGTGATATTTAAACAAACGATTTACATCGTAGTAAAAATCTCTTTTCTCTCTACCCAATTAGCAATACTCAATTCCAAATGACTGAGGTATCCTGTAAGAACTTGTCCCACTGTCTCGCTGCTACCTTCCATGCGGTCTTAAACTTGTTTCAATCATCAAATTGACAATCCTATATTCCTTACTGATTATTCCTTCCCCTGGCACTGGAACACATGACACTGTGAAAACTTATTCCGCAGCTTCGCAACCACCTGCGCCAGGAAAGTGGCAGTCATACGTTCTGTCTGAAACGTGGTTCAATCATTAAATTATCTTTTTTTTATATTCCTAACAGATTATTCCTCCCTCTGGCACTGGAACACATGACTGAGTTCGTGTTCTGTGAAAACCTATCCCGTCGACTCGCTACCACCTGCGCTAAAAAAGCTGCGGTTATATGTTCTGTGCTGTCTGAAACCACGCTGCGGGCGCTCAACCAACCTGTCGTGTTTGCAAAGGCGCAGGAGAAAACTGCGGGTAAGTGTTTATGTGGTCTGCAATATTATTTGTTTAATAATTATATTGAAAGTTTAATTTCTAATGCTTCATTTATAATTTTATAAAGTTATATTGTTTTTATATTTCAAACCATTTATTATAGTTTCTGTGTTATATATTATTATAGTTGCTGTGTAGTGTCGGCTTAGAATAGCACTACCCTATTTCTTCCGGTGGGTGTACGTAAGAGGTGACTAACGGTATTGGGGCTTTTAAGGCATTTTTGGGCGATGCCGTTGGAGACCCATCACCAACAGCCCTTATTTTACCATCTTTACCTCACTCAACTTTTCAAAAGTGGATGAGGAACGTCTAATTTCTTAGCTCTGGCTAACCCTTCTAGGGATTTATAGCCGTGAGTATATGTATGTATGTATTGTATTATTATACACCAAGTGTTATTATTAATTACTAGGTCTCCGCCTGCCAGGGACTATGTCGACGTAGACTATTTTAAATTATTTTTACCTTGTACAGAGCGGTTGCGAGTTGAATTAGCATCGTCCCATTTTAATTTACAGCATCATACGTGCCCATGAATAAAAAGGTTGAGTAGGTCGATGAAACAAAAATAAACAAAGTATCAACTATTAATATATTTCGCAGATATAAGTCGAGCAGGAATGTCCCCAACACCAGATGCAACCAACGGAGATGTAAAGCCAAATCCAAATTCAATCAAACGGTCCACAACCCCGGCCGAACAAAGCCAGGGTACCCCATCGGGCAACCACTCGATAGGCACCCCAAACCCCATGGGAGGGACTCCCAACCCACAGCCACCCATGGAAACCACTGTAAAGGAAGAGAATTGTTCGCCTCCGCAAGATCAGAAAACAGTGGTCAATACCGCGGTAACTGCAGTCCTTAACCCAGTTCAAGCTGGGTTCGGAGAGATTTTGAACTGTGCGTATCACAGAGATGTGATTCTTCAGTTGGCTACGATTCTACAGGTGAGTTTCGATAAGTTAATCATCAGTTTTGCAATCTAAATTTTTCATCAAGTTATATGAGGGACAAGGTTGAAGATGGTTTGAGACAGTTTGTGCTTACTTATTCTCGATCATCTACAATGACAATATAGAGAATCCACCCAATATTTAAGAGCGCAGATTTGGCTATATATCTTTAGTATCATGGATTATTTTTTTCTGATTAAGATCTATACATCAGTTGTTATCCTTTACGTCAGTGTTTTCTAAAGCTTGTTGCATCTATATTCATTTATCTATAATAAATAATAAAAATATGGCTTTTAACAGGTAATCTGCATAGAATGTCCATCAGCGATGGTTTGGTCTGGCTGCGGCTCAGCTCTGCAGGGTTCTCCTTTGGATCTGCTGCCTCTGCCACCCTCTGCGCTGCCCATGCCTGATATGCATTCCGCTACTACTGAAGATTACAGGAGGATGGTATGGTTCTTTGTTTTTGTTTTTGGAGAATAATGTAGTTTTTTTTTGCAAAATTTTCATTTTCGCTAAATTATGAAGTGTATCAAACGTAAACGTAATGACAGATAACCGATCAATTAAAGTTATTGATGGTTATGTAATATGTTTTGTACTCCCAAATACTTTTATTTTCCAAGATTTCATGACACTTTCTTTGCGATGGTAAAATTACGTAAAAGTGTTAAATTAAATTTAAGCCAATTTTTATTGAAGTTTAACTCCTCAAAAAACTTTGCAAGAATCTAAAACAATGCAAGGTAGTGTTCCAATATCACAAGTAGTTCGTGATTGTAACTGAATAATGTTTCCAGGTATATGAAGCAGAACAGGATATCACTGCTAGAAGTAAAAAAGCAGAAAGCAAGTGGTGTACGGACAAGTGGCAAACAAGTTCACAAGGTAATCCAACTCATCAATAAAATAAACACTCGCTGCTTTATTTGCATAAAAAATTTGTCAGTCTTCAAGTCCAATCAAGAATAAAAGAAAGTTTGATCAATTATCAACCGCTAAAAATTACCGCTTTGCCTTCCCTTTACTAATACCCTTAGAAGATACCTTAGGCTTTGTCTCTTCATACGAAACATAGAAGAAATTGAAGAAAAGATACTATGAATACCATCTTTCATTCTTCTTTCAATACATTGCAGTTACTATTGATATATATGAGTTATTTTAAAATGATCATATTATATTATAAAACTATTTAACATTAAATGTTTCTCAGAGTTTTTGTATTTTTGTAGCTGCAACTTTTTGTTTATAACTTAAATTTATTATAAGTAACTAAATGATTGTTTTCAGCTCGCGTGTTAGCCGTATTAGAAGCCTTAGATCGTCACTGCTTCGATCGAGTTGACCCTAACAACAACTTGGACACATTGTACAAAGAAGTATTTGCTAACTGTAACCCACCGTCTAAGGAGCCGCCGGATATGAAAGATCCAGTAAGTAATATAAATTGTGTTTTGAATTGACGAAATCAACTTTACTTCGAATTAAAAAGGAAATAGTTTTGTAAGTTTTAGTGTCTTCTTAATTGAAATGCAATATATCCAAAATGGAAATATGATATTCCGCTATTGCTATGATTGTTCGTACAACATAAATAAATTTGTGAAAGTCTGCTAATAAAAAGTACTTCCTATCTCGGACTTACTAACAAATCAACATTCTATTGCCTGTACATAATTTTAAATTTATTCTTCTCTACCTATTTACATTGCCGTCAAGCGACAGCTCTTCGGGCTGACTCGTGCACTTCACAGCATTTCCCTATAACAGTGATATCTTATACAGTTTAGTTCTGATTCAAATGCGGTTTTTAATTTACTAGTGTTAACTTCCATAGTTTGTTCCTGTACAAGCACACATCATTGTTACGTAGAAATTAATCGTCAGCAATTTACGCCGCAACTCATGTATATAAACCGCTTTCTTTGTCATTTAAGTTTAGTTCAATACAAGAAATCATACCATACACTTGTCGTTTTATTAACAAGATGTAATATCAAGTATCTTGTACAGGACACAAGACCCTGTACATAGTGGTCCTTCGACGGAAAAAATATATATATCAGAGTCTTTGTGTTTCTTGAGTGATAGCGAATCGGTCACCGGCTTCCCACCAGCGGGTTCCACCGGTGTATTGAGAAGGCGCACGTCCACATCACTTGAGCTAACGCACTGACGCTGATGGTTAACAAGCGACCATGGAATCAAGTCCACTACAATATCAAGGTTAATTGAACTCATCAAGTTATCAAGAGTAGAAAATAGCTGAACCCTATTTCTACGCAATAAGCGCTAAAAAGGTACCTTACTTTTATCAAGCATCACGTACAGGAAACAAGACCTGTACATAGTGAGCTAACGCACGGACGCTGACAGTTAACAAGCGACCAAGGAATCAAGTCCTTTACATTATCAAGGTTAAATCAAGTTGACAGGTTAACAAGCATCACGTACCTACAGGAATCAAGACCTGTATATCGTGAGTTAACACACCAACGCTGATAGTTAACAAGCGACCAAGGAATCAAGTCCTTCACATTATCAAGATTAATTCAAGTTATCAAGTTATTAAGAGTAGAAAATAGCTGAACCCTATTTCTACGTAATAAGCGCTAAAAAAGTACCTTACTTTTAGCAAGCATCACGTACAGGAAACAAGACCTGTACATAGTGAGCTAACGCACTGACGCTGATGGTTAACAAGCAACCAAGGAATCAAGTCCACCAAATTATCAAGGTTAATTGAACTCAACAAGATATCAAGTTATCAAAAGTAGAAGACAAGTGTATGGTATAATAAGCTATTTGGCGTATAAGCGCTCATACAAGGTACCTTACTTTTATTAATCATCACGTACAGGAAACAAGTCCCTGGACATAGTAATCAAAAGCATTGACGGTGATGGTTAACAAGCTACCAAGGAATCAAGTCCTTTACATTATCAAGGTTAAGTCAAGTTAACAGGTTATCAAGCATCACGTACAGGAAACAAGACCTGTACATAGTGAGCTAATGCACTAAACTGACACTCTGGTTAACAAGCGACCAAGGAATCAAGTCCACTACAATATCAAGGTTTATTGTGCTTAAGCAAGAGTAGACAACAGCTGAACCCTATTTCTATGTAATATTTTTTTATCAAGAACTATCCAGAAACTAGAAATCAATTATCAATGGAAACAAAAACATGCACCTCACACGCCGAACACAAGGATCACAATCGCCGCGCCAGAGCATCGGTGTCCCTCGGGAATATGTACAAGCACACATCATTGTTACGTAGAAATTAATCGTCAGCAATTTACGCCGCAACTCATGTATATAAACCGCTTTCTTTGTCATTTAAGTTTAGTTCAATACAAGAAATCATACCATACACTTGTCGTTTTATTAACAAGATGTAATATCAAGTATCTTGTACAGGACACAAGACCCTGTACAGTTCCTTATTTTTATCATCACACTTACCTCAAATTCAATTCCCTTCACAGGAATGGGGCTGCTCGTACGCCGTGGTAAAAGTGCTATGCGAATGGGCAGTATGTGGCGCGCGCTGGGGCGAGCACCGCGCCATGGCCAGCGCCGCGCTGCTGGACCGCCGCCAGCACCAGCTGCTGCAGCACGAGCATGCGCAGGGTGAGACTGGATTTAATTATAAGAGCGAGTCCTTTTATGCCCCTCTGAGTTAGAACTAAATAACTGGTTCTGTATCTAGGTTGTAGGTGTAGGTGTAACTAGCTTGCTGTGTCTGGACAACGCCAACATCAGTTTCTACAGCAGGAGCATATGCCGGGTGAGATCACTTATTTGTAGGAGCGAGAGTCCTGTTATGTCCCTCGGAGTTTGTACTAGGTGTCTGTATCTGGACCGCCGCCAGCACCAGCTTCTGCAGCATGAACATGCGCAGGGTGAGACTGGATTTACTTATAGGAGCGAGGGTCCTTTTATGTCCCTCTGAGTTAGAAGTAGGTAACTGGTTCTGTATCTAGGTTGTAGGTGTAGGTGCAACCAGCTTGCTGTGTCTGGACAACGCCAACATCAGCTTTTACAGCAGGAGCATGCGCCGGGTGAGATCACTTATTTGTAGGAGCGAGGGTCCTGTTATGTCCCTCGGAGTTTGTACTAGGTGTCTGTATCTGGACCGCCGCCAGCACCAGCTTCTGCACCACGAACATGCGCAGGGTGAGACTGGATTTACTTATAGGAGCGGGGGTCCTTTTATGTCCCTCTGAGTTAGAACTAGGTAACTGGTACTGTATCTAGGTTGTAGGTGTAGGTGTAACTAGCTTGCTGTGTCTGGACAACGCCAGCACCAGCTGCTGCAGGACGAACATGCGCAGGGTGAGACTGGATTTACTTATAGGAGCAAGGGTCCTATTATGCCCCTCTTGAGTTAGAATTAAATAACTGGTTCTGTATCTAGGTTGTAGGTGTAGGTGTAACTAGCTTGCTGTGTCTGTAGCAGGGTGAGACTGGATTTACTTATAGGAGCGCGGGTACTGAACCCCCCTCCCCTCCACTTCCCCGTTCTTGTTTCCACTCTAGGAAGAGTTCCTTCGAGTGTTGGTAAGCATGGCCTCCCAGGCCACTTACGGTCAGGGAACAGACCACAATTCCGATCTCTGCTTATTAATTATAAAGGTTCTGTTATCCCCTCGCCAGCACCAACTGCTACAGCTTACTACGGACGTGCACAGGGTGAGAATGATTACTTGTAAGAGTTAGGTGCAGGGTGAGACTATGTTGTGGGAGCGCGGGTACTGTATCTAGGTTGTAGGTGTAACTAGATTGCTGTATCTGGACTTCTGTTAGCACTTGCTGCTGCAGCACGAATATGCACAGGGTGAGACTTGAATATAGGAGGTTCTTTAAACCCCCCCCCCGGACTTTGAATATCGTTGCTGTTTCAATCCTTCCTTAAACAGACTGTTCTGAAACTTGATAAGGAATGGGTAACGAAGATTTAAATCTGTTTCCAAATAGTTCGGGTTAGTAATATATATGGTGTGGCTCGCTAGTTCTGTTAGCTTGAAATGATACCCCATGCCTAAATCATGATTTGTTTTTTGATTTGCCCTGGTATCGAGAAAAATCATCTTTATAAATGGATAAAATTTTCCAGGTTAATCCGATCTTTCAACCTGGAAAGTCCAACTTAAGATGGAATATATAATAATATTTAGATACTAGGACAGACGATTCCGAGAATCCAACCTAGTTTGGATTTTCCAGGTTGGAAGATTGGACTAACCCAAATTTCCCCATACCACACACATTGGCCGAGCACTCCTAACTCGTCTTTCTATAGGTACGGTCACTTAACGAAGGACAACTCAACTGAGGGTTTTCTGACGTTGTCTCTGTTTGTCGTAGCGACCTGGACATAGTCATAAGTGGTATAAACTTGATATAGGACCCGAATTATTATGCCATGTTTCTTAGCATATTAAGACTGTGCGCTTACAACTAATCCACCAATGATGCTTCGAATTAATCAGCAATATTTTTATATTTAGGATCTGATGACAAAGAGTCAGACGGCTCTGGCACCGGTCTGTACAACGGGCCGCCCGTCTTCCAAGCATTGCTGTTGCGTTTTCTTGATAACGATGCACCTGTACTGGGTAAGACTACTAGCTAATAAAGAAAACATTTAATTTTATAATCTATCAAGTATGATTTTAGCCCCGTTTGCATTTTTTTAAGTTAATTGAAATTCAATATTGTATTTATCGAAATTAAATTACTCGCATTTTGTGAAAATCATAAATTTATATTTAAATGATTCTACTGTTGCTTCGGAAGGTTGCGAAAGAGCACAAAGAAACTCCTGATATTCAGACTTTTTTATATTTTTTCTAATATAATATATATTTTTGCTCAGTGATTTAGATTGCTACACGTACATATATATTTTTATATTAACATCTAAAATTAAATTACAGAGGAAGGCTCAAACGCATCGCCTGCCAACCGACAGCAGTTCGCGAACCTAGTACATCTGTTCGGAGAGCTGATACGGCGGGATGTGTTCTCACACGACGCGTACATGTGCACGCTTATATCTAGAGGTCAGTTGATTTCATGATCACATAATTGCATCATCATAAGGAGTTCCCCCAGAGATTTCAACTTAACTAGTCCTGCGATGCCTGTATCCTTCAATGAAAATAATGTCCGATTACCGAACAATACGGGACACTTCTTTTACTTTGTAGTCGAGGGCGAACACAATATAGATGACGATATTATTTTCTTCATTTCAATCGAATTGACAAAACGCAAAAGACTAGTCCAATCTACTACTTCATCAAACGAGCCACTACTATTATTTTCACTTGCCTATTAACTTATATTGTATAATTCAGGCGACCTCATATCTCCAACCGAGCCGACATCAACCGGCAACAGTATATCCGGGCCGGTGTCGAACGCGGCCGCCAGCAGCCACAATATGGACGACGATATATTCGCCGGGATCGGACTCAAAACTAAGTTGGAGGTTTGTAGAGCATTTACTAAATTATTTATTCAAAGCATTTTAAATACATTAAATCGATGAAAAGTACATTAAATTTTACCAAGTATTAAACTCATACAAGCATTATATACACCTTTATTCATTCACCAAGTTTGTGGTACAATTATTATATACACCTTTTTTATTCATTCACCAAGTTTGTGGTCAATTTGAAAATAATCAATATTGTTTGTCTATATTTTTACTGAAATTATCAAGGTAATTATAGTCGAACTAATAGCACTTAAACCACTTTTGAAAATATTATGACGCAAAAGAAACCTTGTAATTAAAATAGTTTATTTTAGTGAGTGCTTTTCCTCTACCCGCCATTTAAGTTACATATCTACTGGAAACCCAGTATAACATGTTACTAAGATGTCCATTCTTAATTTCAATTGTTTTTCATCAGGAAAACGTCCGAATGGACTTAGACGATTCAAAGATAGATGATGATTTGGATAAACTACTTCAACATATAAAAGAAGACCAACAAAATTCTATGGATGCTCCTGATAGCCCAAAAGACCCTGGAGAAACTTCGCATAGGTAAATATATTATCTTCAATGTTTTTACATTTCAATCTTTATAGCTTGGGTTTTAACAATAGCAATTTGTTTTCTGGATTATGTATTTAAATTTAACTACTAAATGAATTAATATTATGTTCTATTTCAGTGTAAATTCTCCAATGATGGGTGGTAGCAGTATTGGAATACCTGGCATGCAGGCGATAGGGATGGGTCCCATGTCCGTACCAGGTAAGTTTAATTTCTTCTTTCCAATATAGTCCATGGTACGTAGTAGTTTGATAGTTTGAATCTCAGGAACTACTTGTTCAATGGAACTGGTTTTAATGGTCAGCTATAGAAGTCCCGTAAAATGCAAAAACGCGACTGCTCAAGAATTTGTCGGCCCGAGATTAAACATATTTTGCAAGTGGCATCAATTATTATACGTTAACAAAGCCTATTATATTACTTATATATTATTTACCATGGGAAGAACATCTAAAACTATTACGGATCGTTACGATCACCGATTGTGTCGCAAATGTTACCACTGTCAAAATGCGTAAAAATTTATGACATTGACCACCACAATATAGCGACTTACCGGGCGGGGTCCGGTCGCCCTCATACCATCTGGAGGCGATCAATCGAAAAACAGGCATTTAACTAAATTGGTCCCGACTGAGCTGGTACTTAAAAGAGAAAGTCCTGGTAATTCCTTAAAGCCCTATATACCTGTTGAGATTAAACTGAATTAAATGAGAACAAAATCATTATAATATCTTCATCCCTCAGGCATCCGCACAACCTCCTCCGCCGGCACGACCGTCTCAGTCTCCCGCCACTACCATTACACCATGCACTTTCCTCTACCACCCGCCGAGCCCGAGCTGAGCGCGCACGACGCTAACCAGCGCCACATATTGTTGTACGGGGTGGGCAGGCAGCGGGACGAGGCGAGGCATGCTAATAAGAAAATCACTAAAGGTACGTGGGTGTTGTAAGTAAGTGGCTCGAAGGACCAATATATACATACATACACTGAAAGAAAGAAAATATTTGTTGGGAATAAAAAAAGTCAATGTAGGACTTACTAAGGTGATAGATTACTAAAGGTGAGTGTGTGATACGATCTGAGCGCCACATGTTAGACTAGTCAGACACTACCACTACACCATGCACATCCCTTTACCTCGGGCGGAGACCGAGCTGAGCGCGCACGACGCCTACCAGCGCCACATATTGTTGTATGGTGGGCAGACAGCGGGACGAGGCGAGGCATGCCAATAAGAAGATTAATAAAGGTAAGTGGGTGTTAAAGTGGCTCGAAGGACCAAAATATACATAAGTTTACTGAAAAAATATGTAAAGATGGAACATACAAAATAAATACAATTTGGGACTTACATATTGAAAATAAGTTTGATCCAATAATCTACCAACTCAGCATGCCTATGAGAGTATCAATCAACTTTGCTAATGGGTATCCCATATCCTGGTTTTCATACTCACATGAGGCGAGGCATGCTGATAAGAAGATTACATAAGGTGAGTGTGTTATACGAGAGTCATTTGGGTTTAAAATGTTTACCGAGAACATAAAATTAATTAAACATTAACAGAGCTGAAAATTATACTTTTTCAATAATTCTTTTCCCAAAGCCGTGCACTAATTATTTTAAGGCCTTTTTTATTTGATAGTTATTATTGGTTGTTGAAAAATAAGTAGCTTACCCACCTTGCTTACACTTCCGCATGCTCAGGTCAATATAGCAAACTTACATTAACGACTCATTATTCGCTTGGTGCAACAATCTATTTACCTTGGCTTTTTTGACATTATGTGTATATACTTAAAGATTTAGTTTATTTATACCACTTGTAATTTGTTTCACCAGAAATCTGCAAGTTGTTCTCAAAGAAGTTTTCAATTGACGTCGCTGAAGGTGGAAAAATAAAGAAGCATTCTCGTAGTGAGTTTAATTTTGAAGCAGTAACTCAAAAGTTCCAGGTAATTTTACTAGTCTAAAAATACTTAATAACAAATACATTCCGGTGCTCACGCCGTTTTTCCCCCATAGGGTAGGGAAAAACAATTGGTCGCTTCTTTTAACGATCCAAGCAATTTTTGCCTTTTTAATTCTGCCTTTTAATCTTGCCTTTTGTAGCCTGCAATTTAAAACGAATTCTCTGTTTGATCTAAATTCATCCTCTGTGGTCGTTCTCCACAAACATTTCCATCCACATTGGCAGTGTAATCTCTTTTACCAATTTACTATCATTTATCTCTACTCTATGTACTTAGACTGTGTTAACATTCTTTTTACAATATCATATTTAACAAAGCAGATATTTCTTACTCGATCACATAACCAAGCATTAAATTTTTCTGAGTTCAATATGCTCTCAAAAAAATAAACTTACTTGTCAGGGCTTATCATGGCTCTATATGAATATAATTTAAAGAAAATATTAAATAACAGTATTTTAACTTGTCTTAGGCTATGTCAATGTACGAGCAAGGCGCCGTATCCTGGGCGACAGGCGGCGCGGTATGCGAAGCCCTGGCTTCATTCGCGGCCGGAGCCACCGCCTATTTACCCCAGCCCGAGCACGTGGCCTTCGCGCTCGACCTCATGGAGATCGCGCTCAACGTGCACGGACTTATTGAGACGTGTATACAGGTGAGGAATGACAGCCATTTTGGAATGATATGTAGAACAAAATGGCGGCTGACATTTGTTATAGGAAGTGATTCTCAATATATAGCTGTTTGGCATAGTGAATGGTCTCAATATGACTACGATTTTATATTTGCTTGTTAGTGACTCAGATCTAGTTGTCTCGAACACGTGGCTTTTGCGCTTAACCTCATTGAAATCGCGCTCAACGTGCAAGTGCTCATTGAGACGTGTATACAGGTGAGGAATGGCAGCCATTTTGTAACGAATACTAAAATCGAAATTAATAAATAATAAAGGGATTCGGATACAAAATTCAAGTTCATTTCAACTACCTTCTGGTAACATAAGATAAGGTTATTTGTACGGCATAGGTTAAACTTATCTATTGCGTGGATGTAGCTTATATCAAGTTGTCCCGAGCACGTGGCGTTCGCGCTAGACCTCATGGAGATGGCGCTCAACGTGCACGGGCTCATTGAGACGTGCATACAGGTACAAACATACATGAGTCGATACATTTCAAACCCGCTTAAGTGCACCCTAAATCACTTTGTACATTTTTTAGTGAAAGCATTCAAACTAATGAAAATGAATAATACGGTAAAGTTCTTACTAGCCTAAGTCCCATAGTTTGTTAGATGTTTAGGCCGAAAAAGGGTTTTCCTTTCAAAGTGTTTAAAAAAATGTTAAATTCGTTTTTCCAAAAGTTAATGTTTGCGGACTTAAGCCGGTTTGAAATGTAAATTACTCACACATGCTTTGACCAATATGTGTTGCCAGTAATGACTTACGGCACGAAGACGTGGCCTCTTACAATCGCCCAAAGGGCAATGGTGCTATGTTAGGAGTTTCACTTGGCAATCTAATCCGCATTTAGGAGATCCGTAGAACAACCGGGGTCACTGACATAGGCTGAAGAGTTGCACAACTTAAGTGGCAATAGGCAGGCCACAACTGGACCGATGACTTGGTCAAGGTCGCGGAAAGCCGATGGACGAGGGAAGTTGTGGAAATCATTGTGAGAGGCATATGTTTAGCAGATATGATGGCGATGAAGATCTCGTCTATTTTAAAAAGGTTTTGTTAGTCCTTACCTTAAATTCGTTAATTACCCTAAGAGAAAATAATAATAAAAGTGTTTCATTTCAACAGATCCTAAAAGAGTTGTCGGAGGTGGAAACCGCCCTGATAGCACGAGGGGCACCAAGTTCAAGTCTGGCAGCCCCTCGAGCCTACACCTCAGCGCTGGCTTTATATACTGTTGGAGCCCTGAGAAGATATCATTCCTGTTTATTGTGTAAGTATAAGTTGATTTCGATTTTTGGGCTCGAGCCCCTTATAGGGTGGTTTGGCCTTACAGTTAGTTAGAGTTGGCAGACTAACGACTACTACCGTAATAGTAGCCGGGACCGACGGTTTAACGTGCCCTCCGAAGCACCGAGACCTCCGTACTTGAAGCCAACCGCTAGGACCACGGAGGCAGTTGGAGGATGGAATAATATTCGTAATGTAACTGTTGTATGACTTTTATGCATTTTCCAAGACTACAAACGTTGCCAGATTTCAGGAGCAAGCGTGCCATATTAAATAAATGAAATATTAAATTAAACATAAAAATGCCGTTTTTTTAAAAGACCAGTAATTAATATTTCGCAGTTTAATATTAGTGCGCAACTAGCACAAGCACATAAATTGGTCTTCTTTTCGTGCAGCTGAAGTCTTTCAGCTGCTTCAAAGTATTAAATTTTAACAAGCTTACCAGTTTCTATCACAAAAAATCTTTTTTTGGACATTAACATTACTAATCATAATTATAATAGTATTAACTGCCTCCTCGGTCTACCTGACTTACAATCTAAAGTTCGTTAGGTTATTATTACAGGCTGTATCACCGGATTATCCGCAAACACAGCTGATTCCGTGCTTTAAAGGTCAAGTTGCATTGGTGTCATAACATATATTCATACATACACATACTTACGCCATTATTTCCCATTGGGGTAGGCAAAGACTATTGATCGCCACTTTGGACGATCCTGGCAAACCTCTCTAGCTTCGTTTACATCCATTAATCTTTTCATACATGCTCTTTTATTCTTCATACTTCGGACGCCGGCCTTTTTGATCACACACTCTATTTGGTCCAGGTGTGTCCTCCGTGGTCGTCCTCTTCTCACATTACCTTCCACATTGGCTCTATAAATCTCTTTCACCAATTTACTGTCATCCATCCTCTCTATTTGGCCTAACCATCTCAATATTCCTTTTTCTATCTTTTTTACAACATAATCTTTCACGCCGCACCCTTCACGAATCACGTCATTTCTCACACGATCACATAACCATAACAGTTGTTTTCAAAATACCAACCCATGCTAAGCCAGTGTTAACCACACTACTACGGCCAAATCACTATATTCAGACACATATAGGAGAAATGAATGCAATGTCTAATCTATTCTCCTTTGCCCCCAGTATGCGTCGAACAAACCTCAGCAGTATTCGAGCAACTATGTCGTCTGATGAAGTGCGTAGTGAACCCAGGCGATTGCGGATCCGCCGAACGTTGTGTTCTGGCGCAGCTTCATGACCTTTATAAGGCCGCCGCTCATCTGTGTCACGCGCCTCATGCTGACACCTTCGCTAATGCTTACCCGAAGATCAAGTAGGTGGAATTGTGCTTTATATGGTCTAACTAGATGTTGTAGTAGGCTACACAACCTTTATAAGGCTGCCGCACATCTATGCCACGCTCCTCATGCTGACACCTTCGCTAATGCTTACCCGAAGATCAAGTAGGTGGAATTGTGTTTTGTATGTTCTAACTAGATGTTGTAGTAGACTACACGACCTTTATAAGGCTGCTGCACATCTGTGATCTGTGGTATCATAACACGCGCCACATGCTTCGCTAACGCTTACCCGAAGTACTACTTACTACTACTTTTCTAACTTGATTTTGTAGTGTCCATATATATTTTACAGTCATAGTGATTAAATAGATATTATACTATATATTATTGCAAGAAAGCCCCCTGCAGGCGAAGAAAAGTTAGGTTGCATTTAGCTAGGTTAGGTTAAGTTAGATTATGTATAAAACGAGCGAGCGTAGCGCAGCGGAGCGAGCACCTTAAATGACAAAAAATCAAATTATGAAGAGTGATTATTATGCCCCTATAAAAGCCCCAATACCGTTAGTCGCCTCTTACGTACACCCACCGGAATGAATGGGGTAGTGCTTTTCTAAGCTGACACTACAGAGCTTGTAGTGTACTGGGTAACAATGATAGCTATTATTTATTTAGTGACAAAATATATAAACTCTACAGAGATGAAATTAAAGACGAAATTAAAATAGTAAACGGATGAATGTGTGTATAAATAATGACGAAGTTGAGAGATTTGAAGATGAATATAAGAGAATAAAAAGAGGGTCAAGAATAAAATAGAGCAGAAAAAGCGAGATCTGAAAGAATGGAGTGAAAAGAAACTCTCCGATAATTTCCAAAGTAATCTAAAATTATTTTGGAAATATATCAGACGTGAAAGGGAAACACGAGTACAAGTGTGATGAAGGATGAAAAAGGTGAACTAATGACTGATGGAACAAGAATAAAAAGAGTATGGAAGGATTATTTCGAGGGTCTCTTTGTAAAAGAGGATGATCCCATTACTTCAGCAATTGATAGCGATGTTAATTGTGACGAGGTAATGGGTGACGTGTCTGAAAGTATGATAAGTATGGAAGAAATTGTAAAAGCGATGAAAAGTATGAAACTAGGAAAAGCGGCAGGATATGATAGGATATGTGTCGAAATGCTGAGGGCTGGTAAAGGGTTAGTGGCTTCTTGGCTGTTCTTCCTTTTTCAGAAGTGTTGGGCACTTGGCAAAGTACCAAAAGATTGGTGTAGAGCCGTGATTGTGCCTCTATATAAAGGGAAAGGGTCACGCCAAGAAGCAAAAAACTACCGTGGTATCAGCCTACTCAGTGTTGTCGGCAAATTGTATGCGAAAGTTCTGATCGAAAGGGTGATGAAAGAAACGGATGAAAAAATTTGGGATGTACAAGCAGGATGTACAAGCAGGATTTAGGAAGGGAATGGGATGTATGAATCAAGTCTTCTCCTTAAGGTGCATCACAGAGAAATTTTTGGCAAAAAACCAAAAAGTGTATTGCACCTTCATTGATTTGGAGAAGGCGTATGATAGTGTAGTAAGAAAGTATTTGTGGAAGGTGTTGTCTAAGTTCGGTTTGGGGAGCCAACTTATACGTGCATTGGAGTCACTCTATGAGGATTCCAATGCATGTGTGAGAGTAAACGGAGAAGACACGGACTGGTTTGAGATCTCTAGGGGGGTTCGACAGGGTTGTGTGGCTTCTCCGTGGCTCTTCAATTTGTTCATGGACGACTGTTTGAAAGAACTGCGCGAAAGTGATTATGTACTGAAAATGAGTGGGTTCATCATTAAATGCCTCTTATACGCTGATGATCAAGTATTACTTGCATCGACGGTAAATGAGTTGCAGGAGATGGTGAACATTGCGTGTAAGTCTTTCGAAAGAAAGGGAATGAGAGTGAATGTGGACAAAACCAAAACAATGGTTTTTGAAAGAGAGGAAAGTATGACAGAATGTGACATTGTTATAAATGGTAAGAAAGTGGAACAAGTGAAAGAATTTGTATATCTGGGGAGTTTGTTTACTAGAGATGGAAAATGTGAGGAAGATATTGAAAGGAGAGTTAAAAAAGGAAACGCGGTGAATGGAGCCATGAACGGTCTGATGTTGAGCCAGTCGTTGTCAGAAAAGGCTCGAATGGCTGTGCATAATGCTGTTCTGGTTCCCACGCTGATGTATGGTAGTGAATGTTGGGCATGGCAGAAGAAGCATGAAAGTAGAGTTAATGCAGTGGAAATGAGATCCCTCAGAAGTATATGTAATGTAAGGCTATGTGATAGAGTGAGAAATACTGTGATCCGTGAACGAGTAGGTTTGAAAGATGACGTAGTATGCAAGATAGAAAAAGGAATGTTGAGGTGGTTTGGGCACATAGAGAGGATGGATGAAAATAAAGTAGCGAAAGAGATATATAGAGCCAATGTGGATGGGATTGTTAGTAGAGGACGGCCTCGTAAAACGTTTCTTGATCAGATAGAAAACGTTCTTATAAAGGCGGGGGTCCAAAGTGAGAAGAATAAAAGAGCATGTATGTGAAGAATAATGAATGTAAGGGAAGCAAGAGAGGTTTGTCAAGATCGTACTAAGTGGCGATCGATAGTCTCTGCCTACCCCAATGGGAATAATGGGCGTGAGTATAAGTAAGTAAGTAAGATGATATTAAGAAAAAAATTCTGACGTACTAGTTTTGACTAAAATGGTCTACTCAAAAATAATACTTTCTAGACGTTTACTAACGTGTGTGAGATAATCTTTGAAACAATTTTTTTCTTGTTAAAAGAGATATTTTTTTTTCTATTCATCAATTTTTTTTATCATTATTTTATGCAACGGTGCAAGAATATTGTACCAACATTTTACTTAAATCAAACCAATGACCAGACCGCGTATCTCGAGTGCGAAAAGAGAAACTGGCATTATATTCGTATTCGATGGGATGCTTCTTGCCAACTAAACAGTTGTATTGTAGCTGATATATTGCTTTGGATAAAATTACGTCTTAACGCACTAGATGTCGCTGCTCTACTTTCTGCATCGCGGTATGAATTCTTTTATAATGAACTATAAAATGAAAAATGATTTTCATTTATAATCACCTATGTTCAAAAGAGTACCTACTTTTGGAAGCTTAAACGCTTCATAATTTTTTGCGGGAGCCTGGAAGTTGAAAGATCTACAGGTCCCAGATAACAATCTAAATTTTTTTATCCTTCCTTACTCGTATCGTACCGAACCGATGTTTAAGCTGTACTTACATTACATAGATAGATACCGTATTAGCCGTAGATTGTATATTGTCAATGTGAAAATTAATATATAATAGACATAAGCTTAAGCAAGCATAACGCTCCAGTGAAAACTTGAAAAGAACTTAATATTTTATTGAATAAGATATGTAGATATGTATTGATGAGTTTCTTACTGTATTAGTGTATTATACACCTTCCGAATCCGAAGTAGAAATATATTTCAATTTGATATCACCAAATATTAATAATTAATTTAAATATTCATGCTATACAAAAAAAAGATACAAAAAATTATATAAATGTATTTGTTTACAAAAAAAAACAAAAAATTAAATAGTTAATAGTTGATGTGCGATAAAGTAACAGACAAAAAATAAAAATGTTATGAAAAGGACGATGGGAAAAAACGTCCCCACCATCTAACAGATTTCAAACAAGTGTCATTTGAATTGAAACATCTATTAGAATAGAGAACTTTTTACTACGGCGACATATTTTCAATGCTTGGGGTTTAGATTTTATAATATATTCTTCTTTTTTACTTACACATTTACTTAGTGTGCATTAAAAAGGACTAGAATATGGCGATCTAAATAATATTTTAATATAAAATGCGTAGTATTTTAATATCATTGCTATAAGGTTACATTATTTTTTAGAAACCAAAAAAATCATTTTTTTCTTATATTTCATTGCGTGGAGATTTAGTTCCACGCAATTCCGGTTCGAGCTAGTCGGAACGTGCGCAGAGGAGGTGATTTTGAGAACGTTTTGGCACAATTATGGATACAGGACGTCAATGTACATAGAATCGTCATTTGTTTACGTGAAATATGCCTTTTTGTTTGTAGTAAAAATAGTTTTGTTTTTAAAATAAATACATTTGTGCCGAAAAGTTATTTTTTTATTATAAAAAAACCCAAATCTTTTTGCAATTAACACAGGTACTTTAGTCTTTTTTGGGTCCCAATGTACAAATTGACAGATATCCCATGACTGTTGTAGGGTGGGGACGGGGTTCATATAAAATCCCCCATGGTCCTTTAAAATTAAGATACAAACCAGCTTGGTGGAATATGTGTTAAATATTTGATTAATTTGACGATAAAATAAAATAATCAATACATAATTTACAAAAAACAACGCAATATTACCAGAATATCACACTGACTTTGCTGAGTTTACTACAACTTCGACTAGATGGCGCTGGTCGTACATTTCTACATCGCGGTATGATTTCTTTCTTAGTCCAATATATATACTTTTTTGACGCTCTTATAACTTCATAATAATAGACAACATAACGTTTACTTATGTTGAATTTTTATAGAGTCTGTTGGTTTTTTAGAAGCAGACTTTTCTAATAATCTAAGTTTAGCGAAAAATGATATGATTTATTAATTTAAGTCGTGGTTGTACTGCATTGCATAGAATATTATCATGAAACACAAGAACAAGATACAAGTATACTAGACAATATTTCCAACGAAACATTACCGTTCCACTCCACTAGTAAATAAGAAAAGAGCACTTTTTATTGTATAATTTATCTATATACTGTTGACCCGCGCAACTTCGTCTGCGTGAGATAAGACAAATCATCATCAAAATATTTTTTGTAGTTCAGACGCGGTGGAATACCAAACATTTAATCATTTTACCCCCTATTTTACCTTTTTATAAGGGAAGATTTTCGTTCTTCTAATCTACATAATTTAAACAAGTCAATTTTCATACGACATAATGTGTCCAGGGTTGAAAAATAGGTACTTATATTTATAGGCACGCTGCCGCAATTTTTTAATCTGTAATATCTTCGAAAATATTGATTTAAATCATGTGCTGTAAAAGGCCATATAGATAGATCTATATTAAATCAACCAATGTATTGGAGGTACATAATTGGATAAGAGTTTATGCTGCATTGGTTAAAATCGCTTCCAAAATTAACCATTATTTGTCATAATAAGTATAAATAATATTTTAGCAAATGTTTGCATTAGCTTAGTTTTGTGGACGTCTAATCGCTCAACTATGTATGATCTCCCAGTTCTATGGAATAATATTTAATCATTGACTGTACCGTTTCCATTTGAATATATTATCCAAAAGCATCAATTTTAAGCTTTTTTTATATTTTAATTATTCCACAAGAAAATTGTGAATAAAATTGGGTAGAAACGCGTTTGTTATAAAAGTTTTTGTTGTGGCTATTCTAAAAAATGTGAACCATAGGCTGATAGTTTATTCAAATATTTAATATATTTTTGTATAATTTTACTTATTTCCAGACAAGCACTATACTCGCCACTGCAACCAACTCCATCCAACTACGTCTACAATCCTCAATTTCTTAGCGAATTCTTCACAAACCCGAGAAAAGGTAAGCTATCCTCAATATTCACATATCTCTTATACATACTTATACTCTCGGCTATTAATCCCTAGAAAGGATAGCTATAACTTCAGAATTAGAGATGAGCCTGTAATATATGGTATGTTACAGGTTCTCATGGGAATAATTGAGGGTTTAGTTAACTTACTTCCTCATATTTCTTTCCGTTTATTTCTTTGGGGTGGTCCGAGAGTATAAGTTACCACTTTTTTCTATGTTAGTAATGTAGCTGTATAGTGTAGGCTTAGAATAGCACCACCCAATTTTTTATGAGTGTATTTTTTGCGATGGCGTTGGAGACCTCCATTTACCTTAATTTACATTCTCCCCACTGAACTTCCAAAATAAATTTGTTATTCTGAAGCTCTGCTGCTACTCCTTCCATGGATTTATAGCCGTGAGTATATGTTTGTATGATCCTAACAAACCTCTTATCTTCGCTCCCATTCATTATTCTTCTCATATGTATGCTCTTTTTTCATTTATTTTTTTGTTAAACTAATGAGATGATAATATGTACAGGTAAAATAGAGCTATCATGGGCGAGACAAGTGGCAGAGTCTCCGGCGAACAGATATAGTTTCGTGTGTTCCGCCATGTTGGCCGTGTGTCGGGAGGTGGATAATGATCGGTAAGATTTTTTTATTCTGTGTATTTGTTTAGTCAGTACATTTGTTTCTGGACCATTGCAAGTAACCTACATAAAAGAATAACTTATAATAGCCCTGAAATTAATTGCCATCAGATTTCGGTTGTGAATGAGATAAATTAATCTTATTAGGTTTCTTGGGTTGCTTTGCTATGTTGCTATATATGCGTTGTTGCTCTGATTATTTGTTTTTGATTACATGTTTATGTGAAATTGCCTTCATCCATATAATATAAGTGAGATACAATGTTAAGATGTGTCTTAACAAAAGGCGCTTGTTTGAATAGTTTCGGATGAGTATAAAGAAATGAGCTCACTTTTTCTGGAATTGAATTGAATTAACTACCACTTAATTGGCCTGTAAGCAGAACTAATAGAGTTATATGAGTATAGGTAATAATTTAGTCATTATTTTGATGTGACTTGTATACTGTCACGTTCTTTTTATGTTCTTTAAATTTTATGTAGATTTACATTAAAATTGTTAACACTTTTGCATTGCAAAGATATAACCACATTTTGTACATAATTCAACGATCCATACTTTAGATGTTCATTTTTCATTACCATCATTTTTTTGAGAATACTACTCGCGCGGTGAGAGCGACAGACTGTATATTCCGTATGCCCGCATCCTTAAGAGTGAGCGCAATACCTGTTAATCGCGGCGCTCTTACCATAATTCACTCCATGGTTACTCCAGAGTGAACGAGGTGGGCGTGCTCTGCGCGGAGATGACGGCGTGGTCCTGACATCGATGATAGCTGTTGTATAAAACTATTTAATAGATTAAATTGCTCGCGTCTTAGTTCCGTCTCTGTCACTCTACGCTAACCTCCATAAGAGTGAGTGCAACATCTCGGCTGCTCTAAGCTAAAAACAAGTATGTCGATTTTTGAGCGTTTGCTTTTTTTTCCATCGTTGGATTCGTCATAGAAAGACCCTTATTTCTACATTATTAAAACTCAAAATATCTTCTTATTTAAGGCGCTATTGATAAAAATAATAGGGTAAGACTATGCTAAAAGTATTTTTATTCTGCATTGGCGTTACTGTAAAGGTCAAGTTAAAAAAATTTATTAATTTCATTAGGAAACTACATCACGTCGGACATATCCCAAAATCATCAAGATCCGACAATCACTTTAGGAAATATTTAAATTTATAGAAATAAAATGTTTTTTCGCTCTCCTGTAAAATTTGCCAAAAACGACATACTTGTTTTTAGTTTAACACAGCCGATCTGTTCAG
The DNA here is from genome assembly GCA_963576735.1 of Bedellia somnulentella. Classification (NCBI taxonomy): domain Eukaryota; kingdom Metazoa; phylum Arthropoda; class Insecta; order Lepidoptera; family Bedelliidae; genus Bedellia; species Bedellia somnulentella. Next base: position 14,281,788 of record OY755172.1, on the reverse strand, counting down.
GGTGAACGAGGTGGGCGTGCTCTGCGCGGAGATGACGGCGTGGTGCGGCGCGCTGGCGGCCGAGTGGCTGGGCGCGCTGGTGGCGCTGTGCGGCGCGCAGCACTCCCCCGCCGCGCCCCACGCCGCGCCGCCGCCGCTCTACCCTGACCTGCTGCACCACCGGGATCTGCATGACGCCGCGGCTCATGATGCGCTGGCTGTCTTTGTTTGTATACTTGTTGGTAAGTATGTTCACTAATATTACGTAAATGTACAGGTTAAGTGAATGTAGTGAAGGAACTTGTGGTTATCATAGTTACTAAGTGATTTTCTTTCCTACATATTACATCTTAAAAGTATATATTTTACCAATAAAATATATATATTTGTATGGAACGTGATTTTTTTCTAAACAAATAAATTATTCTTTTAAATGCTTCAATAGCATTTTACAGAATTGTTATTTATTCATTGCTTGAAGGAATACTCAAACTAATAAAATACATATATAAACGCAATTTTAAAGCAGGCCGCAGCAACAACTCCTGTCGAATTAAAATGTTTAAAACAAATCTATTGTGTTTAGCTAAAATGTTATCTCAATAATAATGTAGTCTAAGCGTAATTCAATAGGAAATAAGGTATCAATATTCTTACTGCATTACCTTAGATATTTATCTCGATTGCTCCAAAAGCCTTTCTTTCATCTATCTACTTGCCTTTCCACCCGCAGCCCGCCACTGTTTCTCCCTGGAAGACTTCGTCCGCCACGCCGCGCTGCCGTCGCTGGTCAAGGCGTGCGGCGGCGCGACGGGCGGCAGCTACCCGCCTAACGCGCCGTCGCCTGACGCGGGCGCGAGACTGGTCTGCCATCTGCTGTTGCGGCTCTTCAAGACCGTGGACACGCCGCAGCCAGGTACGCTTTACTAGATACGTACATACATTATACTCACGCCATTAGTTCCCATTAGGGTAGGCAGATACTATCGATCGCCACTTTGTAAGATACTGACAAACCTCTTTAGCTTCGCTTACATCCATCAATCTTCTCATACATGCTCTTTTATTAAATAAGTTGATTAATATTAATCATAATAACAAACACTTTATTGCATATAAATACACAACAACAAACAGTATTTAAAAATTACAAAACAGTCAATGTACACAAAGGCGGACTTATCGCCTTAACGCGATTTCTTCCAGTCAACCTATATGGTGAGGAACAAATGAATAACTCTTTAATTTATACAACCAAATATAATTTGAAAATACCCCTCCTCCAGCCAAGCTAAAACAACCAATCCAATTCCAGGTCTCTACAGCGTATCAACGTCTCCAGGCCCAGGAGGCAGCTCAGCTGGAGTTCGTCTGTCCTGCGACCGCCATCTATTGGCTGCTGCGCACAAGAATATCGGAGTGGGACCCGTACTCGCCACGCTTAAGGCTATATTAAGTATGTTGATAATACGTATGTTGTATATGCGTAAGATGAGTATCTCTATTTATTGAGGACAATATATAACTACACGATATAACGCCTGTCCTGCGACCGCCATCTGCTGGCCTCCACGCACATAAATATAGGCGTGACCCTGTACTAACCGCGCTTAAGGCTATATTGAGTGAGCTTTCACTATTTGTTTTATATACCTGCGACGAGCGTCTGTATATCTAATAAAAACTGATTTTTTGAGTGAACACACTTCTGTTTTCTGTCAGTTTACAATATAGCCCAATAAACTTGGAGATTGCAATCTTTAATGAATGTCAATGTTTTTCTTGGACTCTCTCGTGGAGTTGAAGGATCAACAAAAAATCATTCTGTTAAAAATCAGTCGGTATATAATTGTAATGGAAGAAAGACCATTTAACCTATTGACATGATAATCTTATTCTGATTATATTTCAACTTTTAAGCAAAAAGTAATGAGATAGTCATATACGTAGATGCTCAAGTTGATTTTCAATATTAACGAAACGTCTTTGAGGCATATGGAACTTATCACTTCTGGGGAAGTTGCAACGAAATCCTTCTTAGTGTACAATTATTATTTTAAGATTAATTTATTTGCGTAAATAATGCAATATCGTATTTTCTAGTGGTCAGTGACGCTACAGCCCGGGATGGTAGTAAATCAGGTGGCAAAAAGATTTGTGAACTTTCACACATTCTTGGCACCAGCGATACTGTACCCACCGATACACAGTTGGACCTCATGTCGTAAGTTTTTTTATTTACTCAATCTCTGGTACAAATTGAAGCTTAAAAACTGTTTTTTTAATTATTTTTGTTAATATTCATGAGCGATTTTTTATTCGTAGGATGGTAGATTCAGAGATGAGTGGGGGCCATAGAACTCCTAGGTTTGTTCCTTACATGTTTATATTGAGTTTCACGGTTGCACTTGGCATCATGGTTCCCGCGCCATACTCACAGGTCCGATCGTAACACCCTCATTCTGTCTTGTGTCACTCGCTTCGCTTCCCTCTCTCATTTCCTCATACAATACTGAACACAACATGGTTCTTACAAAAACCTCCTGTTTATACATCTCTTTTATTCGGTGATCAAACGGTGGTTTCATTTTGTTGAATCAAAAGTTCATCCTCTATACTTATTGTAAACGTCGCCATCGATCTCAGAACCATTTCAGCTATAACTCAACATTAATTCTTTACTATACTTACTTAAAATTAACTTTGGCTTATAACATTTTAAAGTTATCAACTTTTAATACTTTATATCCATAGCCTAGATATGTGAAACACCATAATTATCATTTGTGGTCATATCCATTAGTCATCCTCAGTTTTAGTTCAATTTGATTTGCTATAATCGTCTAGACTAAAAATTTTAGCTGTAAAAAAACGCCTATATTTAACAGGTCATTTATAATGTCCCTTCCTTGCGACACTCATGTTAGAAATTGTACGTGATTGGTTTGTTACCCTGTAAATGTTCCAAATTCTAACAAGAGTTTATGCCAATACCTTGAATACGAGTTTTTCGGCTCTATTTTAGTAATACCTACGGACTTGCAACAGTTCTCCGAATTACCGATAGAGGCACTGCTATCGTTTCTAAATATCTCAATACAAAGCAAACTCGTGTTCAAAGTATTGGTTCTCATACATTTTCAGTAATAAAGATCCGTGTGCCATTACAGAGGGAGTGGTGGCGTTGGCTCCACGTTACTAGATTCATCGCAATCTTTGTCGTCGCTAGCAAGACGGGTTCTTGCTGAAATATGCTCTGAGGAGTGGGTGCTTCAGAAATGCTTGCAAAACCCCGACGAGCTGTATCAACCCGATATGTTGCTTGACTCTATGTTGCAACCGAGACAAGCTCAAAGGTATGTTTTAAGTAAAAAATATTTTAGACTTTAGTGTTTGTTTCTTCTTACGACTAAGCTTTCTTTGGTCTCTTTCAGACTTCTCCATATGATTTGTTATCCAGATTCCGCAAGTCATACGCATCCAGATTTAGACCAAAAGACAATGATAACCCGGTTGTTAGAGGTAAGGAATGATTGAATATTTTCCACTCCGGTAAACCATATTTATAACACGTAGTTTCACGTTCAAAAAAATATATTTAGTACATATGTTCCCTAGGTTTAGTTGTAAAACTGTACCGTTTTGACAATTGATGAACATTAAAACAACATTATTATATCATTAAATTTTTCTAAATCTATACTGCGCTATTACAAGGTTATGTTGACTTTCTTATGACTAACTGATAGGTGTCAGGAACGCATTCTCTGAACGGCCGAAGTATACTTTTGAATCTGACCCCCTCATAATATCGTTGTAACAGAATCTGGAGCAATGGTCGCTTCGCATGTCGTGGCTGGACCTGCAGCTGATGTTCAAGCAGTTCCCCAGCGGCTCGGCCGAGCTGGGCACGTGGCTGGACACCGTGTCCCGCGCCGTGCTCAACGTCTTTCAGCAGAACGTGGATAAGGACAAGTAATTTTGTGTTTTTTTACATTAGTATTAAAACTTGAAAACTATTTTAAGTAACTTTTGTCATTGTATGCTGCTAGTGAAATTAGCCCAGTCATAAAAGACAATTTGTTTATTAAATGCAGTTTTTATATGAACCGTGTAATCATAACAATCATTTTGCCGTGTATCAAATTAAGGTAAACACGGTAATCTTAATATTATAGACAGGCACTTTATTTTTATTTATGTGTATAGAAGATAGATTCGAAAATGACCTGCTATTTCGGCGCTCTAATTTGATTTATGTGAATAGAAGATGACACAGTGACTGTCAAATTCGAAATTGACTTGCTAGTTAGTTTCATGTTCTGTGCGATTTTGCTCTTATTGCAGCTATTCAACGACATGAGTATTTAGAATTAATTAAATTGAACACACTCATATATTTCAATTACCTCCACATTTTTTCCCTCAAACTCTGTTTTGTAACTGCAGGAATGGCATGGACCGGACCACATCTTGCAAGTGGCCCGATTCTGTTTGGTTGGTGGCGCCACTGGTCGCTAAACTGCCGGCGGCTGTTCAAGGGAGAGTGCTCAAACAAGCTGGACAAGTATGTACAATCCCTAGAAGGGGTAGCCAGAGCTAACGAATTAAAAATTCCTCAGCCACTTTTGATTGGGGAAAAGATGGTAAAGTAAAGGTTGTTGGTGATGGGCCTCCAACGCAGCGCCCAAATAGCGTCAGTCGCCTCTAATGTACACCACCCACCCACTGGAAGAAATGGGCTAGTGCTATTCTAAGCCTACGCTACCCAGCTGAATTGATTTATTGATTATGTTTTGGTTAATTCTTCTTGCCAAATATCTATTTGTAAATTTACTGTCCTGTGCATAAAGCTATATTTAATAAGGTAGTCGTAGGAGTTGACTAGGGATCGGAGCTAACCCATCACCAACCAATTCGTTGTTTGAATAACTATTCACCTCGGCTTCTTAAAGTTTTCAGATATTTTGTTATAGAATTGTAGTACGGTTGAGTTTAAGTTTCTGTTAAATAAGGTTAAGAAATGAAGAACGTACGCAATCAAAAGTGAGAAAAGATTTATATTCATATTTTATTTCAGGTATTGGAAAGTGGATGGGGAGCAGGATGTAGCGGCAACTGCAATGCTAGTGGCAGCGGAAACAGCAATTCACACAGAGATTGCAAAAGTCATCAAAGTCCTAGCTATAAGGGGTATGTAATGACTACTTATTTGTATTCATGTCAAAATAATTCAAGCATGTGTCTTAAAAACCAACAACATGAAATTTTGGAACATTTAGCTCGTAATTGAGATTGATATAATTATCAGTCTATATGCTATATTTTATTTCTTATTTATACTAAAAGAACTGTTCGATTATATCATAAGAAATATCTACTCTCATTGTAATAATCCAAGTATTGTAAATTAATTTATAATAGGGCTTGTTAGTAATCTGCCAGTGGTACACACGTTCATGTACGCACACGCATCTTTATACGTAAATGAAGCATGATAGATCTATGGTTCAACATGACTATCTGCTCTGTCACTAATTCAATAAAGGACATGTCATACTCAGACATCGCTACCCCTCTAGCAATAGAGAACCCTTGACTAATCACCAATTCCAGTTCCACGGGCGGCGGCGGCGGCGGCAAGCGTGGAGTCAGCTTGATTTTTTTTCAATTTTGACTAATTCATATTCATAAGTACATGTCATACTCAGACATCGCTACACCCCTAACAATAGAGAACCCATGAATAAATCACCAATTACAGTTCGGCGGGCGGCGGCGGCGGCGGCAAGCGTGGAGTCAGCGCAGCTGGGTGCGGCGGCGCCTGTGGCTGTGGAGCGGCGGCCGGCGTCAGACTGGCGCACGAGCCGCTGCTGTCGCTGGTACTCACGTGTCTGCGGCATCAGGACGATCAGAAGGTGCGATGATGTGCTATAGTTCATTCGCTTAGATAGTGTCACAGTTTTATCGCGTTGACTTGGCGCGTGTGGCAGAACATCACAGGATGCCGCCGCTTATGCTTATGCAAAGAATCTTGTACAACAACAAGCGTACAAACAAACAAGTTGGCGAATTTGGAAAATTTATGGTTTGGGATTGATTGAGATCGTGATGAAATTGATATTGAATATTTTATTTTTCATACGGGTGGTAATAATTTTGAAGCTTTTGAGTGAAATAATAATAATTGTCTAATTTGCACCAAGTTTGTCTGTATTTATATATTAAGTACTTACAATAACCAAAAGTGCGTGCAGGTGTTTTACTACCACTAAGAGTTTGAACTATAGTGTTAAAGAGGTTGTTTGGAGCCGCTGCTTTCGCTGGTGCTCACCTATCTGCAGCACTAGGATGATCAGTAGGTGCGGTTCAGTCATGTGCTGCATTTTTTTTTGTTTTTTGTGAGTTGTACTAAAGAACTGTATGATGAGATGCTGTAATGTGTTGATAATTAACATTTCATTAGAACAGAAAAAAAAAGTTATATTGTTCAAGTTTTACAAAAAAAAGCCTAATCGGTAATGTGCCTCATTCCGGAGCTTGATGAAATTTTAGTTATTTCGAGGGTACAATATTCAGTGTCTGAGTGCGCTAAATATGTCTTCATGCGGCTGTTTAGGTTACCTAATGGAATCTCAAACATTTTCTCATATCTTTATTTCCATATAAACTCATATCAATAATAATTTGTTGAAAAATCCAAAATGTGTCTCGAATAAATAGCTTTGAGTTTTAAGACCGCATAATGTCTGTCATATATTTTAACGGTAATGTGCAATAAAAAATCTATTCTTATTCGACCCCACAGGAAAGCCTCCTCAGCTCAATCCACGCCCAGCTCCAGCACTATCTAAGCCACGCGCGCGACCAGGAGCGTTCCAGCTGCGGCGATTCCTGGCAGGAGGAGGCGGCTCCAGAGGCGTTGCAACTCCGCTTCTCATTGGCTGGCGGGATGTTCGACGCGATTCGCCGTTCCTACCAGCTCACGTCTGATTGGGCGGTGCTGTTGACGCAGCTGGTGGCGCATCAGCTCATTGATGCGTATAATAATAGGTAATTTGGGAGGATGATTGGAGGACACATTTGGACAAAGAGTATGAGAGAGAGAGAGAGAGAGAGAGCTCAAAAAGGCAGGCGTCTGAAGTCAAGAATAAAAGAGCATGTATGAAAAGATTGATGGATGTCAACGAAGCTGCAGAGCTTTGCCAGGATCGTACAAAGTGGCGATCGATAGTCTTTGCCAACCTAAATAGGAATAATGGCGTGAGTATATGTATGCCCGTACTTTTTTGTACCGTTGACGCGATCCGCCGCTCCTACCAGCTCACGTCTGATTGGGCGGTGCTGTTGACGCAGCTGGTGGCGCATCAGCTCATTGATGCGTATAAGGTGTTTGTCTTACTGTTGGAGTGTGTGTATTTTACTTCAAACAAAAAAAAACAGTTGACTTATACCATTTTATTGAATTGGATTAGTATAACTCTTACAAGAATGGATTGAGTGTCAATAGTGAGCATCAGCTCATCTATGAAAACACTCAATCATTAGAGTAGTAGTACTTTAACTCTTAGAGGCCGATATTTAAGTTGTAACCATCAAAACCGACACATCGAGCTTGACGGACACAAAATTTCTATAACCACCTTCAAAGGGTATATTAAAACCGAATTGGCCTCGATTTCTAAACCTAAAAAGCTCGCTGCGTCGTTCGACCAGTACAAGCTTTATAACAGCGTAGTGAATTTAGTCTGTGTCGCAGCAACCTGTTCACGACATTAATCGACATGCTCGCGACTCTCATACATTCCACGTTGGCCGAGGGCGGTGATGATAATAATAGGAAGCATTATCAGAACCTCATGAAGAAGCTGAAGAAGGAAATCGGGGACAAACACGGGCCGTCGGTCCAGTGTGTCAGACAACTGTTGCCGTTGCCCAAGAATAATGTTATTGAAGTAAGTAATAATGTTGTATAGAGTTTAGTAGTTTCCTTTAGTTAGGTCAACGAAAGATAATTGACACCTTTTCTTGCTATGCGAAACATCATATTCATTATACGGCAGCTTGTGTTATCATGGCTAGATAAAAAATGTACTTGAACATGAAGTCATGTACTTGTACTTTGGCATCAGGTTATTTATGAAAAAATAATAATATAAAAATATATATTCAACATAGTGAACAAATAAGAATACATGATTATAAACGAAACCACATTATTTTCACTTTTACGATATCTATTTTAATTTTTACAGGTAATAGCATGTGAGCCGCTGGGTTGCTTAGTGGACCAAAAAGGGAACAAGATTACGGGATTCGACAGTGATAAGAAACAGGTATTTTAAGATTTCCAAGATAATAAATACTACCTAAATCTCGATGATAATGCGCTCCATAACACATTTTGAACTCTACAATGGGATGAAGCTTGGCCAATTTCCTTTTGAATGCCTGTAGCACATAATCGTTCTCAATCTAGTTGTAAGTCATCGTTTTAATCATTATAGTTACCAATAATTTCAAAAGATAAGGTCAAAATCAAAACAAATTTCATAGTGACTTATGCAATATGTTATGTTTCCTATTTCTACGTGCCTAGGTCAAAATTAAACCAAACATCCTAGTGACTTATATTATGTCCTACAATAACAGGAGGGTCCGCCCTCCGTCTTGGTATTTGACCGCTATTCCCAAGTGTTTGAAATTAAGTCACTTACATCGACATTATCCCATTCCAGCAGAGTTTCTGCCTCACAGACAAGCAGCGTAATATCCCCCTTATTTTCAAATACTAAGGTTGAAAATTGCATTACAGCAAGGTCTCCGCGTTTCGTATTAGACGCCTATTCTTAAGTACTAAGGTCGATATTAAGTAACTTACATCAATGTCTTAACGCAACACCAGGGTCTCCGCTTCACAGACAAGCAGCGCAATTTTGCCCCATATTACCAAATGGTAAGGTCAAAAATTCCATTCCAACAAGGTCTCCGGCTCACGGACAACCAGCACGTGTCTGTATTAGAGCCCTATTCCCAAGTGCTAAGGTTGAAATTAAGTAACTTAAATCAATGTCTTAACACAACAGCGTCTCCGCTTCACAGACAAGCAGCGCAATTTAACCCCTAATTCAATACACTATGGTCGAAAATCCCAATCCAGCAAGGTCTCCGGCTCACGGACAAGCAGTGCGTGTTGCAACTTAACCCCCAATTCGATAAACTAATGTTGAAAATCCCATTCCATCAAGGTCTCCGCCTCGCAGACAAGCAGTGATTGCTACGACTTAACCCCTAATTCAATATACTAAGGTTGGCAATCCCATTCCAGCAAGGTCTCCGCCCACGGACGAGCAGCGCGTGTCGCAATTTAACCCCTAATTCAATGTGCTAAGGTCGAAACTTCCATTGCAGCAAGGTCTCCGGCTCACGGACAAGCAGCGCGTGTCGGCGTGGGAGCTGGTGGAGGGCGGGCGCAGTCCGGCGCCGCTTTCCTGGGCCTGGTTCAGCGCCGTCAAGATCGAGAGGAAGCCCATGACCTATGAGAACGCTCATAGGTGAGAAATACGAGATGATTGTGATATGAGTACCTTCCATAGCTAATACGGGCGACCTTTTAATAAGATATATACATATACTCACGGCTAAAAATCCCTAAACGGGGTAGCCAGAGATTTGGAATTAGGAATTCCTCAGCCACTTATGGAAGTTGAGTGGGGAAAAGATAGTAATAATAAAAGTTTTTGCTGACGGGTCTCCAACCATATCGCCCAAAAATCACTTAAAAAGCCCCTACACCCTTAGTCGCCTCTTACGATCACCCACGGGTAGAAATGGGGTAGTGTTATTCTACCGACACCGACACTACACGGCAAATAAGATATCGTGTGATATAAAACAGTCATCCCTTACGCACTTACTTAGTATCACATACTATCATCGCATTCTAACCGATAACGTGTCGATAAAATAGCGCTCGTGCTAGGCCTTCTGATGTAGTTGGCAATACCCTACTTACGTAACACGGTGTTACATTTTTTCATTACATTTTATTTGTGGATGGTCTTCGTTAAATTTAAAGTTAAATTTGTGGAAGATTTGCATGTGTGGCAAGGAAGGGAACATTTTGATGCAACTGGCTTTTATGTTTATAACAAGAACTTATTGTATCATGCCAGCCGCTAGACATTAATACAAATCTTTGAGGGAATCTTGTGAAGGTTGTAGTAAGCCGATGAATATGAGCAATATTCATCGGCTTACTACAACCTTCATATAATATTGGCCAATAATATTTCAGACATTAATGACTTACCTTTTACTTATTTTATTTGTTCCAGATTACTAAAGTTCCATACTCACAGTCTGGTAAAGCCTATGAGTTATTTCTTGGAACCCTTACCTTTGCCGCCAGAAGATCTCGAGACTAATGACATCAAGCAAGTAAGTGTCCTGCGATCAAATCTTGTTTATGTTCTATTTATGAGTTGAACAATCTGCAAGTCTGCAGCTAGTTATGTTAATTTTTAATATTTATGAACATGCACTCCAACAATTGGATGTTCTTTTTCCATCCTAGAAATGTAAAAATAGTACTTTGTTCAAGAACATAATATTTATAAAAAAAAAAATTACATTTTACCATAAATAAATTTCGATTTCATTCAGTAAACATAATAATCTCCATATAAATTACTTTTTCAAAACTGTTGTTGCGTTTAATTTAGATAAGTTGTATTTTTTTCATTATTATATAATTTTCCCATTCCATTAGTTTAGTGCATTCAACACGGTTATTAGTTTGAATAAGTGTAGTAATTCACTAATTTGTAATCATCCACAGGAGCCAGGAAACTTTGACCAAAGCCCCTCAAGTGGAGATAGGAGTCGCGGCAAGAGTGCTGGCAAGAGAATGAAGAAGCAGAAATCTGTGACCCCAGTAAGTGTTAAATACTCATTGCAATATCTAAACACAATATCTCAGTACAGTCTTAAGCGGGGTGTTTTCTCGCGTTGTTTTCCCTGACTATTTAAAGAATAAGAAAACCATATATATCACTCTAAAAGAGACCCTGATTCACCATCATGCATTATACCCGGGATGAAATGATTATGAAAATTTAAAAGATTAATCAAATAATGCTTAGAAGGATAGGCCAAACAATAATGCAGGGATAGAATTGTATTCAGAAATGTAAAACCTAAAAGACAAAAACCTACGAGTCAAAAGGTAATGGCAGTGCATGAGTCGATGTTTTTTTTGTAAATTTATCTGTGGCTTTGTATCTCGCAAACAGATAAATCGTTTCGGAACCCTTTTTTATTCAATTAAAGCCTGTTCTTGTACGGCATTAACTTAATATCGGAAAGCAGTAGTTAGAGTTAATAGTTATATTGCCTCATTTTACTCCTATTTCTAATCTTCATCAACCCTGCCCACCCCAGACGAACAGCGGCGCGGTCGCGGGCGCACCAGGCGGGCAGATGGGCGCCGCCCCACAGCCGCAGTTCATGCAGCAGCAGCAGTGGTTCCCTCCGCCAGGACAGAACTACTATCCGCAGCAAGGTACACTTCATTGTTACTAAGATCTATTACTATTATTATAAATCACAATAAAGCATATGATTAAATAATTAAAAACAAAAAGGCTGTATAAAAGGGACAAATCTTTCTAAATTTCTTCCCGGGGCTGTCATAAGAGCTGTCTATACTGGACACTAAGACTCTGCAGATGCTGCCATAAATCACTTTTTAAAGTTTTTCTTATTAATTAATTATCGACAAGAGCAAAATTTACTTACTATATACATTTTGAAACAACGCGTATCGCGTATCTAATTTGCACCATCTGCCACGACGTCGACAAGCACGACGACGATAATCAATGTAAAAGATACCTGAATATGGCTGGAGACCCATCACCAAGCACCCGTTTTTACAAACTTTTTCGTCACTGAGCTTTTAAATTTGGATAAGCAATTTCTAATTCTGTATCTCAGTAGGGCATATAAAGGCTGTGTTGAACCATATACTGTGACATAAAAATATTTTCTGTTCCAGGCGTAAATCCGCGCGGCGTGGGTCCGATGAATACTCAATCCAAACAAGCGCTGACCAACATGCTGCGTCAGAGAGTGCCCTACAACCAGATGTCGCAGATGCAGGTAAGCATATCTTACTTCTAATTTAATTTAATAATCCCACATAGTTTTTATAATTTAGTTCAGTTTTTTTCTTAATACAAAAATAAAATATTAATTTTGCCTATCGTTAACTTATAGGTATTTGCCATGCGTTGTCAATTTACGTGTTTGCTGAGTCACGTGTATACTACATGTTAAATCCTTTTATATACGGAGATGTATTTTTTATAACAATTTAAAAAACTGATACATTCAAGTTTTCCCCCGACCCAAATCGGGGTAAAAATGCATTCCAATGTAAATTGTCAAACGATTATTTCTTATGTAATGTTTATTTCTGATCACAAAAGAATGTCTTAAGCTAAATATAAAAATTATTAACTTACGCTATAATAGCTATTTCAAACATGTATCTATTTTGTAATAGCAACAACAACAACAGCAACAAGCCGGTTACACGGGCGCTCCTCATCCGCGGGGCCCGTTCCCCAGACAAATTTCTTATTATTAAATACTTTTCTAGGCAAAAAAAAACATATTTTGAGCACCAAATTGATTAATCTACCCACAGTACTGTTTCAATATACAATATCTATTTATTTTCTCATAGCAACAACAACAACAGCAGCAAGCTGGTTACACGGGCGCTCCTCACCCTCGAGGTCCGTTCCCCAGACAAGGCATGAGGCAAATGCAACCCAACCAAATGGGACAAATGCCGTCCAGGTTAGTTAATATAATTACTATTTTAGATAAATTTATTACAACTCAATCGCCTACCGTCCTGGGCATGGCAAGGTCCAAAATTTATACAAAGCAGATTTTAGTTTTTTCTATATAGAATGAATAATAAAACTTAACCTATTGTATGATTATAATAATTATTGTGATACAAAATAACTTCCGCATGCAACTCTGATCACTGTCGTGTTCTTTGCCTTAGTTAGACCCTCAGTTTGTCGGATGGTGTGTTACTATTATAACCTTTATAGTTTCGTGTAAATGAGTCTGTGAGATTAAAGAGGCAAGGTTTTAAATACTGGCCTTTGTAGCTGAGTCGGAGGATCATCACCTGGAATGATTAGAGCTTGAGTTGCCAATCGGGTCTATAACTCTGGGTCTTCTGCAAAATTAAATGTGTTCATTTATCGAAGTTGTCAACAATGAAGGACAAAAAAAAATCAATAATGACTAACTTAATCTTTGTAAAAGTATAGTATATCAGTATTAAGTGTTCAATCACTATGTCAGTACTCTACAAATATGTTTCAAGATATCACGGTAAACGTTCGTTCTATGACAAGAAACAAAAACCTGTATGGTTTTCCTAGACTTAATTCGGATCAAAATATTTAAAAAAAAAACTTATGTAAATGATGGTATTTATTTTTGTCGCAGTCAAATGAATCCGATGGGTGGCATGGGTGGAATGGGACCAATGAGTCAGATGAGCAACGTCCAAATGGGTCCAGGTCAAATGGGCAGTGGGCAAATGAACTCTGGGCAGATGTCGGCCGGACAGATGGGTTCGGGGCAAATGGGCAATATGGGTGGGCAGATGTTCAGTGGGCAGTACGGTCAAATACAGCAAGGCTACGGCTACGGGCAGCAAATGATGCAGGGTGGGCAGCAGCAGATGATGAATCAGGTATATTTTCTTGTCTTTCATATCAATTATTTTTTCGATATCGTCTTAGTAATTTACAAAGCTCAAATTCTATTAATAAATATTATAAATGTGAAAGTTTAGATGTTTGGATGTTTCTGTGTTTGAGACGAAAAGGCTCCTCAAGTACATAATGTATATGAATGAAATTTGGCAGAATGTAAGATAATGGCTCAAATTGTGACATAGGATACTTTTCATTCCGGAAAAAATTTACCAATAAAATATTCACGCCCGATTGAACTCAGAGTACCAGAAAAAACGCCTAAAGTTTGGCATAAGCAAATTTACAGTACGAAGTCTGTCGGGTCAGCTAGTATAATATAATTTTAGCACATAAAATTCCAATAATATATGTTTGTTTATTATCACCCAATAGCTGATTGAAAGACTGTCTGATTTGCCTAAAAACACTTCCCGAAGTATCACATTCCAAAATACGTTTCCCAAATTTTATTTAAGGAAATAATATTTATTTACACATCTATTCTCAATTACACATCAAGGAATCCTATTTTGGCAACATGGCAGTAATTACCCTAAATATTGTACTGTTCACTTATTTACCAAATTCGCTAAATATTTACTTTATTAAGGCTATAAAATGAGTTTTTCCGGGGATTATCACTAAACTTATTTTTGACTAAGGACACTACAGACAGTTTAGTAGTATACAAAAATATGAAAATTACACATATATCTGGGCCTTAAATTCAATATGAAAGCATTTGAAGCTGTTTTCTGTCAATTTTTCCCATCACAGATTTTTAAAATAAACTACACCATGCCAACCTGTATTACGGGTACGAGAATATAACGCGTATCGCCTTAGCTCACGGCTTTCCTTTTTATATAAACTTTAGAGTACTTATCACAATATATATTTTTATAATAGTATGGTTTATATTTTAATTTCCAGGGTATGGGTCAGAATGTTAACCAGATGAACCAACAAATGAACCCAATGGCTCAAGGTGTTAGTTCCATGGGCCAAAACGTCGGCCAAATTAACCAGGGTGTACCTCAATCGAATCAGATGGCTCAGAATATCGGCCAAATGGGACAGGGTATGGGTCAAATGAGCCAAGGCATGGGTCAGATGAGTCAGATGGGTCAAGGGGGCGGTATAGCCTCTATGGGCAACCAGGGCACGGCTATGGGCCCACAGGGAGGAAACTCTATGGGAGGTTTCCCTGGACAACAATCGTTCCCACAGGTGAATATATTTATTTAACATATTACTTTAAATTAAATGTTTATAGGAAATTATTAGAGGTTCCGATTTTAGTTACTTTAGGTACTTACAAAATAAGTATATACTTTCAATTAGGTAATATAGTGCGAAAATTTTAAATGTTAACCTTAATATCGAATTTCATAGTAGATCATGTTGTTTGAAAAATTCTGCTATATTGAACAAACATAAAATAAGTATTCTCTGTTGCAGAACATGATGGGTGGACGATCTAGCCAAGAAGCATATTTACAACAACAAAGACAGAACGCTAGGCCTCAATATATGCAGGTATGTTTAAACAAAGTACAATGTAAAATTTACATTTAAGACTCTTGATCCCGATTTCAGTAATACATCTGTGGCTAGAATCTCCTGTTTCAAAGAAATGTTAAGTGCTTATAGTCATTTGCTGATGTAACAGTGCTATAGCAATGACTCCGCAAAACAGATATTTTCTTTTAATGTTAGAGTAGGTTATAGGACTTTGACAACGAACATTGAACAGTATGAATTGGCACATATGACTTGTAAATTATTATTTTGACCTAGGATTAGACTCCAAACGTCTTCGCACTGAGGTACCAAGATCACTATCATTAATCCTCCGATATATATTCACTGCTGCACAAAGGGCTCCGCTAGTGATTTCAAAAACGAACTAATTTATTATGCACGTTATTTCTATCAAAGTGCTCAGGACACATATTTGCTGCACTTTCAGAGTAGACCCATGATTAAACATCTAACTAAAACCACCAAAGCATCTGACAGACACATCTGTCTAAAATGCAGCCATGCATCGCACATAAAATTATATTTTAAAATTGGCGTCATTAACTGTTCAATGTCCCTCTATTATTTTTGATTGTTAATAAATTTCAACATCGTGAGGAAACCCACATGGCTGAGTTGTACTTAGTCATGTGACAGTGTATTCGTACAAAACGGCGATAGGCCTGCCCCCTATCACGTGAGTACACTGTCTAAGCAAAACGTGGGTACCTTCTCTGGAAAACTAGATGGCGCTTGCCATGTGAGTTCAGGAGTATTGGTACCTCTGCCAACCCCTTCGGGGATAAAACGGCGTGAACGTTTATGTTATGTTATGTTAATAAATTTCTGTCCCCATTACTAGTCTTGGTATTTTCCTACTCAAAGTTTCAGACGTTTATTAAAATGCAATGTTTTGTTTTGTGCATCTACTCAAATAATTAATTTATCGATCTCACCTTCCAAAGGTTGTCTGGAAGAGATCGCTTTTAGCGATAAGACCGCCAATTGTACCCCACTGTAAACTGTTTGATCATATTATTTTTGTAAATTTGTGTTTGATGTGCAATAAAGAATTATTCTATTGTATGTTACCAGCAAGCGCCCAACGTGACGATGGGCGGCATGGGCGGGCCGGCGCCCCCGTACCCGCGCATGGCGGGCGCGGCGGCCGGCCAGTACACCGCCCAGCTCACCCCGCAGCAGCGGATGCGGCAGCAGATGCTGGCCATGCAGCAGCAGCAGGGGCCGCTCATGCAGCACCTACAGCGCCCGCAGCAGTACCAGCCGCCCTATTAGGACTATTGTGGATCAAAATGGATAGTGCGGCTATTTGATATGTAAAATGTAATGTAATTGATAATATTTAATTTACCACATCCATCAAAGCCACGAGTACAGGAAGTTTACTCGTCAAACCGCAGACCGACAATAGCATTCGTACCTCTTCTAACAGCTTATAAATTATATTCGTGTCCATCTCGCCGCTTCTAAGATCAAAGAAAGTGTAACTAAAGTATAGAATAATATTAATTTTGGCACTTACTTGTCGATAAAACTAACGACAACTACGGAGATATCTTTGGATAAGTTGAAAATCACCATAGTACCAACCGCCCTATTAGGATCAACTATGGATAGTGTCCTATTAGGTTGAACTATTGGCCTGGTAGAGTAGTGAATAGGGCGGTTGTTTTGGTATGTTTAATCAATTGATTGATAAGAATTCGCGACGGCCGGCCAGTAAGCTACTTTGCAGCTGTAACAGCCGCCCTATAGATGTAAGAATATTAAACTGTACTCGTGCTTTTGATGTGCGTTAGTGGATATTGCTGCTGTATTAATATATCAATTAAATATGATGAGATTTGTATAAATTGTCTTACGAAAGGAAGGATCTATGTTCAGGATATAATTTCCAAGCCACATTGTTGACAAACAGTGGAAAGTAAACATCTGAATGCACCATTATTATTTTTTATATTGAGTAAACCTTTACAAGATTTAAGGTACTCCTATCATTAATAAGTATTTCAACAGTTCTATATAACAATTTATGATTGATTCCAGCACTAAAAAACGATATCCGAGGAGTGGGGTTGGAATGCAAATATTAAAATAATACGTATTCATTATGATAAATGTTTTGTGATTCGAGGTTTATTTATAAATACCAAGAAGTGAAACACTGAACGTTACATCGTAATATGCTATTGAAAAAAATGAACATAGTTAGACTATAATAAATATCCAAATGTGTGAGATTGGAATCATCTATGTGTCACGTTATGGAACACTTAGCTATGTGCGACAGAATAATTACTAGATTAAAAATGATACTTGATACGCACTATAGGAGTTCAAGTGGTTGAAAGAAATTGAATATTTATTTTATCTAATAATAGGCGATCCAATAGAGTTAAGTAATACCAAGTATTCAATATTTTTTATTTATGTTGATCTCTAGTGTTTCTTCTATAGTAAGTAAGTGAAAATAAACTGTATAAATCATGGTAAATGTGGACAGTAGAACAAATGTGTACAACAAATTATGTATGAAAGAGACTTTTTTATGGGTATATTTTGTAAATATAATCAATGTTTTTAATAAAACAGTGCCTATGTAACAAAGACTTTTATTTCTATTGAAAATCCCTGTAAGTAAGTATAGAGGATCGTCCGTTAGTTTTATTGGTCAGACATTCGTCAATAGCTTGATTGGTCAGATCCTTAATTGGCGTTTTGTGTAATTTCCTAAATTTGACCGATGTTTTATGCATCAAGGATGTTTTCGTTCGGTTGAATTAATAAAAAAATATCCTTATAACAAATAAATGGTAATTTAAATATTTGTAAACCAATTTTAGTAGAATAAACTTTAATTCGATCATATGCGCCAAATTAATATTGTTATCAATCCTGAATAAAATAACATAAATCATTACTTAGTTTTTGGTTAGATTATTCGATCATATATACCAAAGATACCAACAAAGCACGAAAACCGGCCCGGCCAAACAGTGCTTTTTTATATGGTAAGCAGTGTTTCACTGACAGTCGCGTGCTAGATCGGCTGCTTAAATTCAAAACATAGCAAGTCCTTCAGAGAAAAATGTTCAGGAGAGCAAAAAAACAGATTGGGCACTTTGGCTCGTTCGCCCCACGAAACCAGAAAAGATAGGGATTGAAGTGTTTGCACAAAAGTTGTGTTATATTGTTGACAATATTTTGTATTACTCATTAAATTTCTTTTATTATTGTGTACATTTAAATAGCTCACACTTTATTTTTTTTTGTGATAAAACTTAAATATTGCAAGAAAAATAATTTCAAAACTTAGTAAGTCTGCTTGCTATGTAATCAATTTGTATTTCTATGCAAAAAAAATAAAACATAACAAATTCATTTCGTATAGTATTGCGAACTTTACTGAGTTTAAAATATATAATATTAATAAAACATACATACCATTCAACTCATTTTAATTTAAAAATCAAATTTAATTAAAATTTATTAATGTATTGTATGTATTATTTAAATTATAACACTGTCATTAGTAGTATAATAAAACTAAAAATGTAACTAACTTGCTTTTTGGAAATAAACCTCTACTTATTGTCAGTGGTAACTATTTGACCATCAGTCTGCAAATCAATCGCGGTATTATTAGTGGGTAGATTTAGCCAAACATCTCTTCTGTTTAATGGCATTAGAGGAACCAATTTCGAAAGAATACCATCTTTTTTCGTTGATTTCACCCCTCGAGGGATAGTCTTCGATAGTGGGGGAAGATTTATTGATCTTAAATTTTTGTATATGAAAGTTAAGTTCTCTAAATGAATCGTCAAAATCCGTTTTGTACAAAAGATTACGTTCGCCGTGTAGTGCCGGCTTAGAATGTCGCTACCCCTTTCTACCCACGGGTGTCGTAAGAGGCGACTAGGGGTATTGGGGCTTTTTTATTGGATTTTTGGGCGATGCGGTTGGAAACCTATCACCAAAAACCTTTATTTTTACCATCTTTTCCCCAATCAACTTCCAAAAGTGGCTGAGGAATTTATAATTCCTTAGTTCTGGCTACCCCTTCTAGGGAAATATAGCCGTGAGTATATGTATGTATTACGTGAACCTTTCATAAACTTAGCCTCCACTACTGGGTTTAGCAAAAATGTGCTAAGATGATCTTCAGTATTTTTTATTATTACGCTTTGATCGATAGAATTGACTGTAACTCATTTTTACTCTTATTTTAATTTAATTTGGAGAGCAAACACTCGTGCGCTGGTTGTCACCGGACTTACTAATATGACATCACAACAACTCTATAATCGGCACCAAATTAAAAGCAAAGTAAGTCGATTTTTCAAATTCAAAACTTAGTAAGTCGGTTGAGTTGCTAGAGTTTTAAATTTGTATTCTGACATACTATGTTAAGAATCAGTACTCACAGAAAATTGTTACAATCGTGCCAAAATGCTTTGACTTGCTAATTTATATTTTTATAATTACGTACAAAAACGGGTGTTTTAAGGTCTATATCACAGTGGTATGGTTTAGTTAGTCGAAAAATGTCAAAAACCGGTTTTTTTTTAAAAGTACCAGTTACTACGTTTTGAATTTGGGCAGCCGAGATCTTGCAATAAATAATAGGTGTTAAGAAAATGCGGTAAGGTCGATAATTGTAGAAAAATAAATATTTAATTGTCAAACAGTCTTGTCATTCTCGCGGTACACTTTTGTGCTTTGAATTTGTATGGAGGTTGGCTTATATTATATCCAATGCTATTGATTTTCTAGAAGACGATTGAGTACGAAAATATTTGTGTAGCTTTTAGCCAATATATGTTCAATAGCTATACATTTATCTTGACAATATATCATGCATGTTGTGTACTAAGGAAACGACAAATTTAGCATCCGATAAATTAAGTTTCTTTCCAATCAAGGATATGAGAAACTTGACTGTGCAATCGTTGTTATTCAGTACCTATCCAGCAGTGTCCGCCATTAATCATTAATAATATAAATAAGAGAGTTTTTGCCGGGTCAGCACTGTCCAAGCAAAACGTGGGTACTCTGAATACCAAGTGACAATGTCACGTGATGTTCAGAAGTAAAAGTACCAATGCCAAACCCTTCGGGGATGTACTGCGTGAACGTTTGAGTTGAGTCAAGGGTGGAGGATTATAAAATTAATGAATATTACAAATTAATTTGATCAGAAATTCTTCCCATAGGTTGGTTAAATAGAGGTAACTATGGGATTTAAAGTTTCATTTAATTTATGGGTGATATAGTTGCAAAACAATCACCAAGAAGAATTTATTATACCACCTTTTGCCCACTCTTGGTGGAAAAAAGAATAAAAAAATGTTATGATTCAAACCAAATTTAGTTTGGGATTTATAGCTATATGTAGATATATATTATAGGAGAGACAGTGTTTAGGTTTTTGTAAACTGCAGGCAAATAATGTAGTCTACGCGGATTTATTCGCTAGCATAAACATTAACTCAAAATCTAAGTATTAAATGGTGTGTATACGGAAAAAAGGACTACAAAGTATTATTGTCTACTGCTTAACATGCAAGACCGATGAATGACTATCAAGCGTACTAAGAATACCACACTGTGGCAAAAAATTGTTAGTTCCATGTTGTAAAATATTACAGCTAAATCTAAATGACATGGTTTTACTTGAATACTGCTTACTTTGATTAATTTTCTTCTCTGATCACTAGCGAAATTATTGTTGCAACTTGTCATACTATGCCATGAAGGAAAAGTAAACTTAATCATTTTTGAATGGAATTAGATTACAAACAACCCTGATCGCTCAGCAGATAGAACACCGGTTTGACATGTAGACAGGCGTGGGTTCAAATCTCGGGTTTGGCCTACACCAATAATTTTTTTCGTAAGACATGTGTGTGGTAAATTTATCATGCATCTTAACGTTGAGGGAAAACGTCATGAGGAAAACCACATAGCTAAGTTTTATTTATGTATTCATACAAAACAGTGATAGATGTCTCTTATAACGTAACTTAAGTACACTGTCCAAACAAAACTTGGATACTCTCAACACAAGGTGACAATGTCACGTGATCTTCAGAAATGTTAGTACATCTGACTCTCTTTTGGGGTTATACGGTGTGAACGTTTGAGTTTTGATTTAGATTACAAAATTAAATTTGACCAACACATGGAATAAGTGTGCAAGTGTACCTACGTACATACACATCCTCACGCCATTAGTTCCCATTGGAGTAGGCAGAGACTATCGATCGCCATTTATACGATTCTGGCTCAGACCAATTAGAACGGGACGCGCCTTACAAGGCGTTACCCCTCTGTCAAAGGTACATGATTCCGAATCTAGTCCATTTATAAAAACTACTTCAACGGCCATTTTTAAATCATTTCACCGTGTCCGTGGTGATGGAAAGTGCTCTCGGAAAAATGCCTATTTGTGCAGTATATTGCTGTAAAAATAAATCAACCACATCATAATTTAAAAAAGACGGTATTTTTTTTAATTTTTATGCATATTTTTTCCAATATTTCTATTGATTTATGTTTTAAATTGTGTTTTACAAAAATGATCATTTTGTAGTTCCCTCCATTTTAAATTACATTCACTCAAAGCGCACTCCCCCACGAGACTAACTTACCCACCACGAGACTAACTATTAGGGTTGTCAAAAATAGAAAACATGATAATGACAGATAAATTTATACTTAAATACGTTATTATAAATACATTAATTTATGAATTTGCCGTGTTAAGAATTCCCCATTTCTTGCCATGGGTGTCCTTAAGAGGCGACTAAGGCTATGAGGCTTTTTGACTGGTTGTTGGGCGATACGGTTGAAGACCCTTCACCAACGATACTTTTATTTCTTCCGTCTTTCCCCAATTTAGTTCCAAAAGTGGCTGTGAAATTTCTAATTCTGAAGC
This sequence comes from Bedellia somnulentella, assembly GCA_963576735.1. NCBI lineage: Eukaryota > Metazoa > Arthropoda > Insecta > Lepidoptera > Bedelliidae > Bedellia > Bedellia somnulentella. The sequence goes on along the minus strand of OY755172.1, from coordinate 14,259,534 downwards.
TCTGTCTACCCCTTTTATTGGATTTAAAGCCGTCAGTATATGTATGTAGGTATGTTAATGAATTGCTGTATATACTGCTTCAAAGTTACTATAATATTGCTACAAATTTTGGAGTTTTTGTCATTAAATAAATATTATTTGTTCTTTTTTTCCATTAAAAATATTTCATCTAGTTCAATTATTTGAAGTGATGATTAATTAACAACAAAAAAAGTTTATATATTTTATTTATGTCAATAGGCTAATAATTTTTTGCACATGTGAAAAATCTTGATGATTGGTAACCCTATGTACATAACAAATTGTAATGGAGATGTGGCACCTATCGATACACATTTTTTTATAATGAGTGAATGAATGATTTATTCAACCAAATATTTATTTTAGAATGTAAAGTAAAAATATTTAGTCTTATAATTGAATACTAACAGGTTTCCAAAAGACGAAATATTTAAAAAAAATGGACTGCTTCTTGTAAGAGGCATTCATTGTGGGAACCCACTCGCACGAGCACTGTTTGTTCGAAGCACTTTGGAGAATCAAGGTTTTTGAAAGTTACCGATTACAGGCGATTGTTGACTGCCCAAGCCATCCCAACATTATGCTTAGAAAATCCAGTAAGTATCGATGTATCAATTAATTTGACTATGTTTGATAGATAGTCATGGAGGATATTCTGATAATCCCACGGCTCGGCAATTTGAATCAATATATAAAGAACTATTGGTTCGCAAGGAATTGATATGCAGTGAAAAAGGCACAAATTGTTTACCGCTAAAGAACATTAACATTTTAAACTGTTCATCTTCTGTAGAAAAAAATAATATCACTTGCCCGAATGCACGAGAGCAATGTTCATACTCAGAGTTGGAACAAGATGATTTATTAAATTTGGAGTTCAACATTACGCTTTCTCCTTTTGGTGAAAAAGTCGTTGAATACTTAGCTGGTTTTGTGGTGTATTTATTGGGCAAAAAAATTAAATGTTACCAGTGCTTGAAATCATTATTAGGAGTATACAACGAAGAAAGTTTAATTTATCATAAAACAAGAGGATTTTTAAAATACGCTTCCAAAAATGTTATCACTTTATGCCGAAAATCTGAAAAAATTATAAGACTGGAGCTTGATGAAAAAAATAAATTAAACAAAAAGTGTACCGCCGCATTTGTGGTAAACAAATGCCTTCAGTTTTTTGTCGGCGAAGACATGTTCCCTGATATGGAAAACCATGATACCGACAATATTGTCAGTGACAGTCACAAAACTGAGTTAGCAAGAGCTGTTATTCAAAAATATTCCGATACTAGACTTGGTTACCTTGCAAAAAAACAGATCCGCGTAAATGTATTCGCCATATTTATAATAAACTAATACATTTTAAAAACCAATAAAGCTCAGAATCTGTTTTTTTAAATATCTTAGCCATGATAGCTCAGTGGGTGAAACCCCGCTTCTTAGATAACAAACATATTTTCGTTTGAATTTGTGTGGTTCAATTATTATAAATTAGCTATGGGTAAACTCAATTCCCATACTTGTTTAAAGGGGTAGTGGCATTAAAAAGGTAAGTAGAAACCACTGCTCTAAAGTAATAGTATGTATAGTAAAGATGCGCGCTATATTTCGTAATTTTGAAACATGCACAAAAATTATTTCGGAAAAAGTTATTTCTTGAAGATTCAATTTTTTTTTAAATAATCTTACCCATTACCTATTCCTTACTTAACTACATGTGGAATAAATATTGTTTAATTTAATCATAGTAGAAGACTTTCCAATCACTCATTCATTCAAATTAATCGATGTCGATAAATTTATTAAGGATCCGTAGCCCTATTATTTTCTATGTGTTCGTAATGTAATTCTAAATGTTTATTTGTCGCGTACAGGAATTTTGACTGCATGTGTGTGAAAATAAGTGTGTTGTTGTTTTTTTATGCTTGTAGTGCGTGTAAAGACGAAAACTATTTTTACTTCTGTGTGCGTGTTTGCGTATGTAGTCTTCCTCGCCCCCCGCAAAAATTGGCAGAAAAAAATGTTTTGAGATCTCGATGAAGGCGCGTCCCGTTCTAATTGGTCTGAGGATTCTGGCTAACCTCTCGTACCCTAACATACCCTAACATACCCAACACGAACAATGTAGGGTACATCAAAGGATAGTAAGGGTAGACTCCATACATTTTGAAATAAAGGAACCGAGTAAATTTATTTTGGATTTTCTCCAACATGAGACAGTATTTTGTTTCATGTGGAGCCCATATGACTGATTTAAATCTTTTGGTTCATGAAAACCTCATGTGGGGATTATTACTAATAAATAAAGAATAAATAAAGGAAATAAAAATTTCGACACAGGCGGGAATCGAACCCGCGACCTCGGGTATACGCACTAGTCGCTCTGCCAATTGAGCTACCGTGTCAATGGCTGCCAGCGCGAAATTCTTCTATCCTTTATTTCTTTTACACGTTTAAGTAGTGTTTGCGTTTCCTACCTCCGTATTTTTACTAATTCGGAAGGCCACTTGTCTACCTTTTCAGATGGAATGAAAATGTTGAAAACGCCTATCACATAATTTAAATCTTTTTGTTCATGAAAACCTCATGTGGGGATTAAACTAATAAATAAACTACACTAAACTACTTAAACGTATAAAAGAAATAAAGGATAGAATAATTTCGCGCTGGCATCCATTGACTCGGTAGCTCAATTGGCAGAGCGACGGGGACGTATACCCGGGGTCGCGGTTTCGATTCCCGCCTGTGTCGAAATTTTTCTTTCCTTTATTTATTTAGCCGTGTAGTGTCGGCTTAGAATAACACTACCCCATTTCTACCCGTGGGTGATCGTAAGAGGCGACCAAGGGTATAGGGGCTTATTAAGTGATTTTTGGGCGATGTGGTTGGAGACCCGTCACCAAAAACATTTATTATTACCATCTTTTCCCCAATCAACTTCCAAAAGTGGCTGAGGAATTTTTCATTCCAAAGTTTTGGCTACCCCGTTAAGGGATTTATAGCCGTGAGTATATGTATGTATGTATGTTTATTTATTCTTAATTTGCCCATATGACTAACTAAAGCATTGTACAGTGCCTTCATCGCTCTAAAATTTGTAAACTCACGAGATGTGCGTATTATTAAACCAAGCATTTTAAACGCTTTCTTGCAAACGTCGACAATGTGATTACGAAAAGAAAGGTTTGATGTGAAATTAACCCCTAAATCTCGAACCTCCTGCACGCGACGCAACTCTACTCCGTTGATTGTATAAGTATAAATGTGAGGTGCACGCTGTCGGCTAAATGTAATAACCTCACATTTTTTTAAATTGAGCTCAAACTTATTTGCTTTGCTCCAATTCACAACATTATTTATGTCTCTTTGAAGCAATTCGCAATCTGTGAGTGAAGAAATTGGGAGAAATAGTTTTACATCATCCGCAAACATTAGGCAAGTTGAATGTTGGAGGACTAATGGCAGATCATTTATCATGATTAGGAACTCCAATGGGCCTCAGTTGCTTCCCTGATTAACACCCGAGTTAGTTGGGTATTCTTCCGAAGTGTACTCCCCATAACTAACGAATTGTCTTCTGTTGCTTAGATAGTTTCGAAAAAGTTCAAGAGAATGAGGCGTGAAACCCATTTTAGCTATTTTAGCTAATAATATCACCATCAACTTTATCGAACGCTTTTTAAAATCAAAGTATCCTACGTCTACGTAAAGCCCTGCGTCAACATTTGATACCACATGAGCCATAAAATTTAAAAGATTTGTTGATGTACTATGTGCAGGCCTAAATACATGTTGACAATCGGAAATATAAGTTTTGATTTCATCATATATATTTTTCTGCAATGCTGACTCAAGAACTTTTGCAAATGCCGACAAAACCGCTATTGGTCGATAATCTATTCAGAGCAGTTCAGAGCTATTCTTTACTTTGGGTATCGGTACGACACGAATCACCTTCCAAATATCGGGAAAGGAAGCTTCCCATATATAATGAAATATTTAATGTTAGATAGGTAAAAATGTGACTTAATATTGTGATTGTGACAAGTCTAATGAAAATTAAACCACTACGAACGTCACTAGAGTGACTATTTATTTATAAATTACATTGACTTGACTCGCAGCTCAGTCTGAGACTGGCAGTCTGCCTAGCGCCTTGTTGTTGAAACCAAATTGACGCTGGCATAGAAATTATATGGCGTCGTGGTTCACAAACCATTAAAGAAAAAAATAAAATTGTTTGTTTTGATTCTGTGGTTTTGATTTTACACAACAAAAACATGCATAATAAAATTAAAAACTTTTAATTATAATATTAATATGTCTCTGTTTTGGAGGAAAAATATATTTACTAGAGTTCCGTTTTTAATAAATATTGAAAGGAATTATATTTTACGCAGAAATGTGCAAACTCTAAGTCTTTCTGAAATACCTATCGTTAATGCTTCAGAAATCCGTAAAACTTTCAGACAGAAAGGTTATGCGGTCCAAGACTCTTGTACATCAGTGATAACTAAATGTGTGATCTGTGCGAATGCTGATGCCAAAGACGATGGAAAAATATATATTAACAAAACCACTGGTAAACATAACCTCCTGAAGTATTTTTTTTTATAGATTGTTGGTTTTCTATAATACATTAATTTCAGGATACTTCATTTGCCCAAAATGCAGTGTACATGGTGATTGGAAAACCTTGGAAAAAATTGTAAAAAAATCAAAACTTGATACCTCAACCAAAGAAGTAATAGAACAATGTCACAGTGAAAGGAAACAATTTGATGAAAAATGGCAAACAGTATTGAAAACAACTACCTCGATATCTAAAATAAGTGAAGATTTAGTCATAGATTTATTTAGACTTTTTGAAATTCCAGTAAGTATGTCATTGGACAAACACATATCACACTCTCAGAACGAAAGAGGCTCAACTCAAAAAAATTAATATTGAGTTACATTCATAGAGAGGCATAAAAAAGTATGTTCTAAAACAAAGGCACTTATTGTTATAGGGTCGGAAAATTTGCTATCCTATTTTTTTAATAATCAGTGCCTTTGTTTTACTATTCATCGGATTGAGCATACCTTTTTATTTCTCTCTAGGATTGTAACTCAATATCACTATTTTTGAGTTGAGCCAAGAGGAGAGAGTTGAATGAAAGAGTTCTGAGAGTGCAATATATAAAATTAAAAATATATACACTAACTTAAAAAAATGTCTTTCACTATCTAACCTATCTTCATTATTTGTCAATTTTATAGTTTCTTTTGGGATCCCTTGGCTTGAAAGTCTCAGTTGAATCTGAATAAAAGAGCTGTTTAAATCATATTATATTGAAATACTAGCTGAACTGGCAAAGACTGTTTTGCCATATAAATTATTTCTAGAGAATTTCTAATCTATGAAATAAACATAAAATGTTAGGGGTGTAAAACCCTTATCATTTAGAAGTATAAAAAATAGTTATAAATCTATTCTAACACCTAGCGAATGTGCATGCAAAATTTCATTTAAATTAGTTCAGCCATTTGAGAGGATTTCAGTGACAAACACTGTGACATGTAAATATTATATATTTAAAAAATATATATATATTTAATTTGTACATTTAAATCTTTACTGCAGCTTGTATTTTACATAAATATTTTCCTGTTATAGTATAGCGCAGAAGGTGTAAAAGCACTATCAGAAGTTAGAGTTACAGAAGATCAAACTACACTCTATTTTCCATTAAAAAATAACCTGGAAAAAGTAGTAGGTTACCGGAGAATCCAGGCAGGCAAAGAAGAAGAGGTGGAATGCCATGGGTTTGACAAAGCAGGATTGTTCTATTGCAGAGCAACTAAAAGCCAGAAAATTGATCAAGCTGTTTTGGTTCCTACTATACATGATGTCCTTCACTTAGCTGCACACAAAGTGCCAGGTATATTCTTAAATATTTTTCTTAACAAGTTACAAAGAGCACTCCCTCTGGCAAATTTTATCAAAAGTAGAGGGAAACATGTGTAAATATAAGTATGCTGTAGTCTCTTGAGTTCTGGGTAATATACAATACACAACTCTTATGACATGTCTGTGAAACACAATTCAGCTTAAAGGGTACCCAATATTTTACTGGGATATGGAGGTATTAAAATATATTATTTTTATTAAAGTCCATTGTTGCTTGTATTTTATGATTTCAGTCCTTTCAATAGATATAATGTGTGCAGTGTAGACATGTCATGAGAAATGTGTCACTAAAAATACATAAAATAAATAATACATTCTATTGGTTATTAGAAATTGCTTTTCCTTGCACAGCTCTGATGAATATGCACCCTTAATTACAGATGAAATGTACTTGATGAAAACAATATGGCATAACAACTCAGTTAGTAATGCATTTAATACACATGTAGGTTTCAATGTTCTTGTTTTTCTACAGGCACATTTATATGGCTGAACAACTGCAGTCTTCCCCCAATAGTCCTGCCAGTTCTGGAAGGATACCCGATATTGTGTCTGTGGGGGGACTGGAGCAATATGAGAGCTGTTGCAGAAAAACTTGGGGAGGATCGATGCCGCTTTGTGAGGTGTATCAATTTATTACATAACATTACAATTACAAGCTAAAACTTATAAGTCTAGTTAGAACATCACTTCCAGTATTTGGCCACTGCTTTAAACATTATAAGCACATTGCAAATAGCACATTATAGTTACGTAAGTCCAAAATACTTTAACTTTAACCAATAAAACTATATAAGAGGATATTTAGGGCAATCCTTATCTGAACTGAAGATATAATTAATATAGTTTTAATACCCTGAAGCTCTGGCTATTTCTTTTTGAGATTTATAGTCGTAATTTATTTTTTAATTAACCTTACAAACTATTAACAATGGCTTAGCATGAGTAAATAACAAGTAAGTATGTCCCAGGCCAACTGACGGCCTAGTCACTGCGTCGGAGGCAAGCCGCGCGTCACTGTGTCTGAAGACGTTGGTAGCTGATGCCAAGCCCACGCTCCACCGAGCTATCACCACCTTCGCCGCGCTCCGAGATGACGTCTACGCTGAGCTTACTAATGTTGAGAAGGTATGGATGGATGATTTGTTAAATATATTTATATCTGGAGCTGTGTAGTGATTAGAAATAGAAAAATAGAAGAAATAGAAACACATTTCTTCCAGAGGGTGCCGTATGTGGCCTTTGGCCTGGGGGGTACGGGGCCTTTTTAAGTGGTCGTTGGGCATTGTGGCGGGAAATCCGTCACCAACATTACTTACTTTTCATTATTTTCTCCCCAAACTGCTTCCAAACTTTTACTACTAGGATACAGAGTCATTTAGCTACTTGAAAATTAATATTTAGTGTTTAATATATTATTCTAGTTGGCTACATTAACAATAATACTGACTTCTCATAACAGGTCCGCGGCGTGAAATGGCGCCGCTTCCCAGGCCTGACGCGGCTGGTGGGCGGACACCGGCGCGGCGAGCTGACCGTGCTGACCGGCCCCACCGGCTGCGGCAAGACCACGCTGTGCGCCGAGATGTCGCTCGACCTGGCCATGCAGGGGGTGAGACTAACTATTCTTTAGCGGATGTTAACGTATACAGGATGTAACAAAAGGGGGGGTAACACGCCAAAATGGGAATGTTAGGGTGATAATTCTGAACAACTTTTACGAATGGACTAAGGGCCAGTTTTTTGATCCGTGGTTAACTCAACAATTTGTTAAATATCGTAACTATTAGTTAAATGTCAGCAAAATACATTTTTTGACCCGTGGTTAGAGTAACTAATGGTCAAATATCGAACCATTAGTTAAAAAAGTTAACTACTCAAGATTGGAGGGTTAAACAAGATGGCCACTGGTTATTTGTATAATAGCAGCTGTTTGTCAGACATTTGAGATGAATTTGAACATAGTTACAGATCCACAAACTTTTCTTGGCCGGTAAAGGCGTCGCTGTCATCGATATTAGTATTGCCAGTAATTAAAGTAACCATTATAAGAGGAATAATTTTAAATCATGCAGACTAATTTTATATACGTAGGTCACCCTATAAGTTTTATTTAGTTGAGAGTTAACAGACAATGACAGGCTGAAATTTCAAAACGGCGACAGTAGTACCAGTAGTGGCCGTCGGCGTCGGCCAAGAAAAGCTTGTGGATCTGTAGATACTTTGATGTTGAAAGTTCGTCAGAAGAAGAAGACAATGATATTAATTTACAATGTGTGTTGATGAGAAGGTTAAAAATATTTAGGCCACGCCATCCGCCCGCGCCGTTAGAAACCTGGGATGATGTAGATTTTTGTCATCGTTACCGCCTATCGAAGGAAGCAGTACTCTGCATTGTTACTGAAATTGGGAATGATCCTAAAACGCACACTCTCAGTTACATACATACATACATATACTCACGGCTATAAATCCCTTGATTTATCATCTTGCATTTCAGATACTTTGTATAGGCTATCTTATACATCACTGGTCATTGTTCATTGCACAGGCAACAAATTGACCAATTGTTAAGTTTGACTATAGTTAAAAAAGATATCAAAAATGGATTTACGATTTAACTACTGGTTAGTCATTTAACTATAGTCAATGTAACAAATGGTTATATTTTTAACTCCGGATCAAAAAACTGGCCCTAACTTGATAACAGCAAGTTTATTTTGTTCTTCTTCGTACATATCAGCTAACCTCTCGATATATACTACATCAGAAAAATAATGTTGCACTCGGTCTCCCTTATTCCTATATACATATAGATCATCATCATTATTCGGCCAATAGACCAGTCCTGTGCTGCCATCATCAATCAGCTCCCGCGACCTTAATTATAGCGCTACAATGGCGCTTACTAGTCAATGAAAACAATGACAACTACGGAATTGTCGTAGGATTCGTCAAATATCTCCATTTATACTCACTCAACAAAAACTGAAGCTTCGATATATAAAAGAAGCTATGTAAGACAACATAACATTGGTCTTCAATCCTAATAATAAACTGTGTGTTCGACACTTAAACTAACATTATTTTAATTTCCCAGGTTAGCACATTATGGGGCAGCTTCGAGATCCGCAACTCTCGTCTGGCGCGAACCATGCTGCAGCAGTTCGCAGGAGTACCGCTGGAACAACACCTGCAGGACTTTCCCAAGTTCGCTGACGATTTTCAGAAGTTGCCCATCTACTACTTGGCCTTCCACGGACAGCAACCGATTAAAGTTGTTATGGAGGTAGGCTTTTTTGATAATTATGATTGACTGGTCTTAATGCGATAAAGCTTTTTGGACTTGGATTTAGTTGTGAGTTCCTTCCTTAATTGATAATTGCTTCAGACTCAATCGTATATTAACCGTCAAATGCTAAACAGACACGCTTGAGTGATGCGATTTATGTGGGTTGAATAGATCAATTGGCGAGTTTTTGTGATAAAATGCCAATGCCAGGTTTGGTAAGCGTTTACAGTAGCAGACCTTGGGACTCGAAGGAGACGCGCTCATAGCGTTCTCGTATTCGCAGGATCCGAACATCCACGTGCGAAAGGCCTCAGAAGCCACACCTGCAAAATAACATACCATACCACTCGACCTCGCCATCGAGGTCGTAGAACCCCAAATTAGTACCTCCCTTGCCTACCGTAGGCATAGGCGTCCCGAAAGTCTCGAGCGTGGCCCTGTATGTTATAGTCCACGCTTGGTTACTTGTTCTTTATCCGATATCGCTAAGGTACACACACAACTTTGCCCCGCCAGGTCAATGCAAACGGTTTTGCGCCAGAGGTAAGCACAGTTTTCAAGCCGGGTCTACGGGCGGTCTAGCGGCAATATAGCGGGCCGTGTTAAAACCGCCTCGTGGGCATGAGCCCCAACACAGTAAAGCCGCGTCACGTGGACAGCAACAAACAATTTCAATAATTTCGAATACAGAAAAACTCGAACTCCACTCAAACTAAAACTTTCACGCCGTATATCCCCGAAGGGGTAGGTCGAGGTACTAATACTTCTAAAAATCACCTGACATCACCTGGTGTTCAGAGTACCCACGTTTTTGCTTCGACCGTATACTCACGTGATAGGGGGCAGCCTATCGCCGTTTTGTACGAATACACTGTCACATGACAAAGTACAACTAAGCCATGTGGATTTCTCACTTCACAACCACGATAAATTAACCACACATATGACTTTAGAAAAGAAAAATGATATGACAACTCATCGTCGGCACGATAAGCGATGTTTTGCCCACTGAGCTATCGCGGTTGACATTCTATCATTACGGTTTGTTAACATTCTATCTGTAGAGATTTGTTAATAGCATTGGACTATCTATCTTACTCTTACCTCTATATTGTATACTTTTGTCTGTAAATCTTCCTAAGAAAATAAAATAAATAAAAAAACTTGAAGTGAATTTCATCGTCCCAGGCGGTCGAGCACGCGCGCTACATGCACGACATCGCGCACGTGGTGGTGGACAACGTGCAGTTCATGCTGGGCGTGCAGGACCACGGCGAGGACCGCTTCCGAAGACAGGACGCCGTCGTGGCCGCCTTCCGAGCGTTCGCCACCGCCAGGCATACGCATGTCACGCTCGTTATGCATCCGAGGAAGGTATGTGGGGTGTTTATTTATTTATCTATTTATTCGGAAGACTTACAGCTAAATGATAACAATATAAGTAACAGTACATAGCATCGGTGCCAGTTAAAAGCCTTCACCAGTAGTTTATGTAAAGGAAAAATATAATAATTACGCTTGATTTACAACCATTATAGTGCCTATTCTAAAACAAAAACGTATTTATATGTATATTAACAAGTGCAATATATATATATATATATATATATATATATATATACATAAAAAACTTTTTTTTGTTATCTACCACATAATATACAAAACTCTATTAAGAGCTTTCTTAAGTTAATAACATATATACTGACAGCTTTAAACATATTAATATGGCTTTAAAACATTTGCCAAGTAGTAGTGTTTTGATAATAGCTAATAAAGATATTGATATGTTGTAACCTTAACATTAAAAATTTGTCTAATTGAGATATAGTTTCTAGAAACTTACGAAAGATAACGTCAAAATCTTGGAAAATTGAGCTTAACCAATTTCGCATCACCAATATTAATATACCAAACTATATACGTATATAAAATGCAAAGAATGTATACTTAAAAAAAATACAAAGCTGCAAATAAAAATCAAAAGCGAAATAACGATAGTCTTAATAGGGCCACAAAATTAAATTCAAAACGCATTTTTGTCTTATCAGACCATCACATGCTCACTTATCGTATTTCTTTAATTTAACAGTCGATACCTATATTTGTTTCGGCGTTATTTATTTATTTATTTATTTCGTTTGGAAGATTTACAGCTTTATATCCATTTAAAAAAAACCAAAATTATTATATTATTATTATAATTAGTAAGCCGGAGGCTGTTTGCGTCAGCAGGGTCCCTCAGGAGGCTACGTAACTTTCTCCCTACTGCTACCAAAACTGCGTTAGCCCAATCTCTTCTTCTACCTATTCTTGATTATGCTGACACCTGCTATCTCGATCTAACTGAAGATCAACTGAACAAACTTGAGCGCTTACAAAACTTATGTATTAGGTTTATTTTCGGACTGCGTAAATATGACCATGTCTCTGCGTATCGCAATAAACTTCAGTGGCTTCCAATTCGTCTCCGCCGGAATGCACATACTCTGTCTCTCCTGTACTCTATCTTGTTTAATCCTGCCACCCCCTCCTACCTTAAAGAGCGTTTCCAATTCCTTCACTCTTCACATGACCTCAATCTGCGTTCTTACCACAATCTTTTGTTGAGTACCCCTTCCCATTCCACCAATTTTTACAGTTCCTCCTTTACCGTCCAGGCTGTACAACTATGGAACGGTCTTCCTGTAGAGGTGCGATTAGCCAAGTCTCTCCCTATTTTCAAGAAAATGGTAAAAAAACACTTCCTCTCCGAAACATTATAATATTATTTGTGTTGCATACAAAAGTTTATATATTCTATTATATATTATGTCGTAAAATGTATATATGTATTTTATTTAAAAATCTTTATATATATTGCATATGTATTGTATTTATTGAATATTATTTATTTTATGGAATACTATCTGTATCTGTAAGTGTATTAGAACTTAATAAATATTTAGTAATACTTAAAATAGATAGATAATAGTTTGATGAATAATTTTAGTTTTTAAGCAAATCAGTTTAATTTATTGGACATCTACCGAACATGTTTTTAATCCAGCAAATCTTTCCATTAATGGGTTGTCTGGAAGAGATCGCTCTTAGTGATAAGACCGCCAGTTGTACTTTGGCTTTTATACCGATCTTTTTTGTAATTGTTGTTTTTATTTTGTAATGTGCAATAAAGAGTTTTATTATTATTATTTTGGGTATGCGTTTAGTTCCTCGCCTCTCCCATGGCCGAAAAAGAAAATATAAATTTTAAATGGGAGAGGCGGTACTCCCCGACAAGAGCACAGTCGGTCGGGGTCAGGGAGTCAGGTTCAAGAACCGACGGACGATCCGAGCCGTATCGAGCAGCACCGCTTTCTGCATCTGTGCTGGAACCGACACGCCACAGAAATCCAACCGCCTCAAGTTGGTCGCGAGGCTGGTTGGAATTAACCCGTTCGCGGACAAAACAATTGGGATTATTTCTGTCGAAGTCACACCCCACATGTCGGTGATCTCGTGAGCCAGATCGAGATATTTCCGACGCTTCTCGGTGTCGGCTTTCACGAGACCCTCGTCATGAGGGATAGTGACATCCACTAGAAATACCCTCGACTGCGACCGATCCCATACCACGATATCAGGCTTATTCGCTAGAATAGTCCTGTCCGTGATAACGGATCGGTCCCAATAGATTTTGGCACGGTCGTTTTCTAGGATTGGCTCCGGCAGATACTTGTAATACGGCAGCCTGTGTTGCAAGAGTCCGTATTTCAGAGCGAGCTCCTGATGCAGGATTTTGGCTGCTTGGTTGTGTCTGTGCAAGTACTCAGTGTTAGCAAGAGCCGAACAACCGGAAATAACATGCCTAAGTGACTCTCCGGGACGGCCACATGCTCGACAGATGTCTGTGGTACCGTCCTTTAGGATGTATTTCCGATAGTTCCGCGTCTTGATAACCTGGTCTTGTATTGCACAGACAAAACCTTCGGTTTCCCCAAAGAGGTCCCCGAAACGCAGCCAATGCAGGGAGGCTTTACGGTCCACGAAAGGTTCGTGAAGTACCTTGTAAAACCTCCCGTGCAGCTCCTTCTCTTTCCATACGGACTCCCGATCAGAGGTGCTAAGTACCTCCGGGGTTCGCCAATCCTGTGAGGCCAACGATAAGGGAGTCAGTCCTTTATCACTAGCGACCACCTCTCCCCGAATACTATCATCCGTCATCGTCAAAAAATAGTTTCTGAGGTTGCATACCTCGCGGTTGTGCATGGTTTTGGCACTCAAGAGGCCTCGACCACCACACTTCCGCGGGATATACAATCTCATAACCGACGACCTCGGATGATGCATTCGATGAGAGGTCATCATCGTGCGGACTCGTCTGTCCAGAGCGTCGAGTTCGGTCTGAGTCCATCTGAGCACGCCAAATGTGTACATCAGTACAGGCATGACCCAGGAGTTAATGGCTCGGATCTTATTAACGCCTGACAAGTAGCTATTAAGCACACTTTTCAGGCGTTCATAAAACTCCTCGCAAACACCCTGTTTCACGTCTGCCACCTTCACACCGATGGTTTGTGACATGCCCAGATACCGGTATGTTTCAGCCTCGGAGAGTGCCCTCAAATGATTGGTGCCGACATCGACACCATCAGAGTGCACGACATGCCCCTTCTCAACACGGATGACCGCACACTTATCGACCCCGAGCTCCATCTTGACGGAACCACTGAAATCGTTAGTGATCGTCAGTAGCTCCGCCAATCTGTCAGCCGTGGGGGCGTAAAGCTTCAGGTCATCCATGTAAAGGAGATGAGGCAAGCGTGGTCCGCCTCTCCGAAACTGAAAGCCCGTCCCCGAATTCTCCAAGAGTGTACTTAGAGGATTCAGGGCCAAGCAAAACCAAACTGGACTCAGGCAATCGCCCTGGAAAATCCCTCGCCTTATATCAATTTGGTCATCCGCATCCGTCATCCGCTGACCGTCTAAACTCAGGATCGTTCTCCAGCACCCCATACATTGCCCGAGGAAGTGTCGAACTGCACTATCAATTTTGTACAGCTCGAGGACCCTCATGAGCCATGTATGAGGTACCGAATCGAACGCCTTCCTGTAGTCTATCCAGCCAGCGGAGAAGTTCCGACGGTTGCGTTTGACCAGTTGGCCTACGACCGCGTCGATGAGGAGCAGCTCCTTGCTACCGCGACTACCGCCCCTACATCCGTTCTGAGCTCCAGATATCATATTGTTATCAACAATGTGTTGAGTAATCTTGGAGCTCAGAACGGATGTCAAGGTCTTGTAAATTGTACAAAGACAAGTAATGGGGCGGTATTGTGATGGATCCGCGGTAGCATCGCTCTTTGGAGCTAAATGAGTGACCCCAGTAGTTAAGAAGTTCGGGAGCGTCCCTCTCTCGAGGGCGCTTTGGAACTGACGGGCGAGAGTAGCGTGACAGCGCGTGAACCCCTTCAACCAGTAATGGTGCAATCCGTCCGGCCCCGGACTTTTCCAGTTCGGAGCCTTACGGATCGCAGCCACCACATCCTCCTCGGATATATTGACGGGGTTCATGGGCGCTATGGGCTCGCACGCTCCCTCGACCGCCTCGAACCATCGGCCCTCTTCGTGATCAACAGGCAGCGACCAAAGCCCACGCCAAAAGGCTACTACATCGGCTTTTTCCGGTCGCTGACCTGTCGTAACCACGTCGGGACGCTCCAGAGTTCTGTAGAACTTCTTCTGGTCACTCATGAAGAGACGATTCTGTTGGTACCTCTTTACCCTTTCAGAATATCGCCTAATTCGCTTACCCCAAGCAGCGATCTTCTGCTTCAGATCATCGATGCGCTCCACCAGTCTACAGGCAAACTCCGGTGAGTTGTCAAAGACATTCTCACCAGGGAATGCCTCCCTGACGAAGCGCACCACCCTCGGCCTATTGTTGCCTGATCTGAAGCTGGTCAGTTTGCCGATGAGGACCCTGGCCCTTGTGATACGGCTTTCAATCCGCCTCATCCAGGCTGGTCTAGTTCTAGTCCTGGGACTAGTACTGCCAGCCTGGCGGGAGCCACCAGCTCTTGTTGGCGGCATCCTGACGCCGACAAAATGACAAACTGTCATTGCGGCGCCAAAGAGAATTGAATCCGTATCCCAAAGGTCCATGCTGCTCTCTAAAAATGAGGGCAGCATGTTATTGACGGCCTCAACGACATCCCGAACCTTGATGCTGAGAGGAACTCGGGGCAGCCTTGGCCTCCTTTCGAGAGGCACTTGGCGATATTCCAGGATCGTCTCTTCGAGTGCGCTCCTCACCAAATCCAAATCCAGGGAGACTGTTCCCCAATCGCTTTCCGCACCACCCACATCCGGCAGGTTAGCAATTGGCTCCCTCCGTACTTCCCGTTCAGGGACTGGAGGGAGAACCTGCAAAGGTGGCTCTTCGTCTAGCGGGGGAACAGCCTCGCGTCGCAATTGTTCGAGTTCGGTAGTGCTAAAAAGTTCTGAGCGCTGTATATACCGAACTCGGTCCGCGAGGTTTTGTTCTGTGACGGTCAAATTGGGCTCCAGCCGCAGAAATTCGCGGTACATTGCTGCCCGATAACCCGTCCGCCCAGCTCTCGATCCTGAGGCCCTAAGGTAGGCCCGCATGGCATTTCTATTCATATCAACTGTCCATGCCATGCGGCGCCTAGCTCCACCAGCGGCGGGCACCGACTGCTGGGACTGAGTTGCCCCAGTCCCAACCGATGCCAAGCCATCTGGTGTCTGAGGTGGTCGCGCAGACCGGCCAGGTGGTCGGGCCGGTCCGCGGCGGCTGGGGGACCGCATGCTGCCACGTCCAGCCCCAGCTCCAGACGCGCCCCAGCGATAGCCCCTGGGGAGCGGCCCTATGCGCTCATCGTTTATATCTTCTTGCATTTTACGATGAGCGAAGATTCACCCGGGGTTTCGCTCACTTGCCCCGGGGAGACCGTTACTACTCTTTTTTGCGCTGAGACCAGTTTGTAGACACGGTCAACACCTACAAACTCAAGCGCTGACTATTTGCATTGCTGGAATGGCAAGCTGGTAAACATGTCATCATGCCATTCCAACAATGGGCGGTGGGGTCGTCACATCCCTACGCCAAATTATTATTATTATTATTACAGAAAGCCATTTGAAAAATCTTCACATATACATATCTATATCATGAATATAAAAAGGTCCTAGACTCTACAAATAATAATTACATAGGTGAAATATATTAATGTAAGTTAACATGAATATTGCTAATATGTAATATGCCAAAAAAATAAATAAACATAACTAAGACTAAATTTAAAACTTACGCCAATATACAGCCACATACAAAAAAGAAAAGAAACAAATACGATAATATAAAAAAGAGTAAAATGTATATTTTGAATAAAAAAAAAAAATACGAATGCAACGAAACAACGAAAACTATTCACATCTTCACTGAATCAAAGAATTGTTGGGCTAACCTAGTTCTGATAGATCTCACGCTATCGCTAAACAAATCAACGTCATTCATATTTATAAGCCTAGAAGCTCTTATCATGAAGCTATTTTTCCTATAGTTGGAATTAAAACGCTCAATCACCAATGGTAAATGCCTTCTTTGTTGCCTGTTTGGTACATTTATATTAATTTTGGATAACAATTCCGGACAGTCAACAGCGCCATTGAATACTTTCAAGTAAAAACTCATGTCCGCTATGTCGCGTCTAAGTGCTAACGGTAAAATATGGTATCTCTTACATCGCGCTTCATAAGATGGAGACTTGACATGAGCTCTATAATCCAAATACCTGAGGAAACGTTTTTGAATGCTTTCTATACGGTCTTTATATATTTCGTACTGCGGGTTCCAAACCTCCGATGCATACTCTAAAATAGGCCTTACGTAAGAGCAGTAAAGTATTTTAATTGTTTTTATTTTCTTGAATATTGCTGAGCTTCTCATGATAAAGCCTAGAGCTTTGTACGCTTTCTTGACTATATAATCCACATGCTTATCATATAAGAGTTTATAATCATGAAACACTCCTAAGTCGTTAACCTCATTAACTTTTTTTTATAGATAAACCTTTTAAATAGTAATTACTTAGAATCAACTTATTTTTACGACTAAATGACATATAAAAAAAAATTATTATGTTATATTTATTATATTATATTATGTGGGTATTATTCGTCACGAAAACTACCTCCGTTTTACAAAAATTCAATTTCGCTGTCTACCGTCGACTTATAAGACCCATTAATTTATATGAGTGTTATAAAGTTACTCAGAGTTTTAGGAATTTTTTGGTGATTGTTAGACGATGTGGCTGGATAACCATCACCAATCATCGTTCATTTTACAAATTTTTAGAAGAATTTTATAGCAGAAGTTATTTACCTATTCATCATTATATATCTATGTGCGTATAGTTAACTATACGATGCTATTCCAGGATAAAGACTATCATGAAGTGCATACAATAACGTCGATACTAGCTCCACTGTTGTGGCGTGTCGTAATAACAAACATACGTACAAACTTTTGTTCCAGACAATAGCGCAGTTCTGACTGCAATCAACTCACTGCAAATTCAATGCAAGGTTGCTTGATTCTCTAGCTACTTACATAAGTGTTTGCTATATCTTGACAAACTTATTGATAAATGGATAGGATAGATATTAGATGGTTCTGAAAACTAGTTCTAATACGGTCACTTGGTATTTGGAGAACAAAAGTCTTCTCCGGACAGTGCATACTGCTGCTTTGTACAATCACACTAATAAGTATCTACTGAGTACTGTACCCATGGTTTGTGCAATAAACAAACCAGTCCGACTCAGTATTTTAACACAGGCCTTTTGACATTAAAGGCGGCGCCATTCCCACATGATCTACTTAGGTGGCTATCATCCTACTGTCAGAAATAGACACATTACAATTATAAAACAAGGCAGTCTTGGCAATGGGCAAAAAATAAGAAAAGCTTGCAAGATTCGAACGTATTTAATGGTATTTCTGTTTCAGGAGCGAGAATCCGAAGACCTATCCACCAGCTCCATATTCGGAAGTGCCAAGGCGTCGCAAGAAGCCGACAATGTGCTGATAATTCAAGTGAGTTCATTAAACAGCGCAATCAGACTTGCACATTTATCTCGGAAAGATAACAGATGTAAACATGTAGGCCGGGCCTTATCTGTATTCAAATGATGCATTAATAACTCATTAGGTCTGGGGTTGCGTTTGAAATAATGGCTTTCTAGATTATTGTTTCTGTGTTATGATAATAGGTCCTTTTGGACAGTAGAGAATTTATTTCATACGTCTCATAAGATCTTATCGTACAATAATATTGAAAGTTTAAACACTAACGGGGGCTTATGTTTTGTTCTGTCTACATTTCAAAAAGTTACAAAGTATCTTATTCCGTTTGAAGCAGAGTGTTATATTTTACTATTTAGCATATTACTATACATCAATATTATTATTTGAACCGCACAAATGCCATAAATATAAACTCTTACTAAACACTCATCTGCCCATCTGCTTACAGGACAAACGCTTGACAGCCGTTAGAGGCAAGAAGTACCTGCAGGTGGCTAAAAACAGATTTAGCGGGGACCTGGGAATAGTGCCATTAGAATTTGACAAAGAAGCTCTCAGCTATCAAGCGAAAAAGAAAAAAGGTAAACAGGAAGAACCTGAAAACGTATTAAGCAAAAGCCTAGAAGAATTCTCCGTTGAAGAAGATAAATATATAACGGATTATGATAATACTGTTTCAAGAAGAGAGGCTGTGTTCAACGAAAAACAAAATAAAAGTAAGAAAAACCAAGTCAACAACTACTTAACTGACATACTTAATTTGAATAGAACTAGATAGTTACTGATATACCTCTGATTATTCCATTAGTGTTTATGTTTCAAACTATATGGCTTTTAATTTATGTAAGTACTTAAGCAGAAAATGGAATTATTATGTTTTATATGAATTTATTATATAAATATGATGAATACAATTTAGTTTTATATTCTACCTTCCTCCTAGATAAAGAGAGATAGCACTTAGCAGTAAATAGCTTAATACGTTTACTTATATACAAAGATGTCTTATCTATCATCTAATGCCCTTGTGGTATAGGTAGCATTATGCCAGCTTATATATTTTTCAACGAATTTAATTAGTGCATACCATTTATGTTGGCAGAAAAATATATATTATGAAGGTAAGTACTTTTATCAACAGTATAAACTTTTACCATTGGTGCTGGTACCTGAAAGCTGGCTAAAGATGGACTGCTTCAGCAGTCAATGACAGGTTGGAGCTGAGATTGATTGCATAGTAATCTACAGCGTTCATCGTACGTAACATACATACAATCGTTCGATCAGATCATTTGCTTTGGGTGGTCGGCATTGGAGCAGTCTATGGATTTAAGATAATCACGCCTATTATTCCCAATGGGGTAGGCAGAGACTATCGATCACCACTTAACACGATCTTGACAAATCTCTATTCATTATTCTTATCACTTCGGACCCCACCTCTCGGCTCGGCTTTAAGTGGTTCGTGTATATTCCAGTCATACCACTGGCTAACTATTCATGCAGCCCATGTGTGGCAGCTCTGAAACTTTTTCCTTCGTAATAAAAAGCCGCGCAACAAAAGGCAAAAATTGATAAAAAATAACACTACATATTTGGTTTTAAGAACTTATTTATTCATTTTAAATTAAAATTTTAACCTATGTATATATTAAAATACATATTTCTATCTCAAAAAATTTTGGTGTCTATTTAAAATAAAATGCTCATTTCCTTACAATTAGTATTATAATATATAATCTAGATAACATTGCACTAATTGAACATTAAAATATATAATTTCTCTGAATGATGCCTCAGTCACCTTGCCCTCGTGAAAACTGGTATGAGAGCCAAATGACAACATTTTAAAATGGGGGTTGCTAATGCATGATTCGACTGCAAAGTTGTATATAATTAAGGAATAAGTAAGATCTAACGGGGACCCTTTGAGACATACAATGAATTACCACTGTACACCGCGACGCAAAAACGCGTTCAATTGTACAGGATATCCCAAGAAAGTAAGCATTGGAAAAAACCTAATTTAGGTTATCTTTCCATATAATTTAAATATTTTTGTTCATGAAAACCTCATGTTGGGATTATTACTAATAAATAAAGAATAAATAAAGCGTCGGGGCGTATACCCGAGGTCGCGGGTTCGATTCCCGCCTGTGTCGAAATTTTTCTTTCCTTTATTTATTATCTTTCCATATTTTTGTACAACGCGTTATGTTTGTACAGTTCTGGCTTTTTTAGGTCAGAAGAGACTGCGATAATAAAATTTCTGATTTGATAAAGCTGCCATTTAGCTCATTTCCCATATTTGTTTAGGCCATTTCCCACAACCCAGTGCCCGCCACGTAAACTAGTAATAAATAGATACAGTTGTACATCACATTATGCTTAATCATACTTATCCTTAGGACCCGATATATTAATGGATAGGAAGGAGTTAACTAGACATAAATAAATTATATCATCAATTACTATCAATAACTTGGACTACTAACCGTTTTCAAGTTAGATTAGATAACGAGCATATGCGAAAAACGGCACAAAACTTATCAGCAATATGAGAGATGTTTTGTAATGAGGTTTTAAATGACAGATTCAAAAATAATATCTCAGAAGCATCTTCAAATAAGTACTTACATTACAGTTTATCCATTGTAATATAGTAAAAGAAGGAACAACAACAATATAACTTTCAAATTTATAAATTCCACTTGAAACTGAGAACTAAATGCGTCATTTTAATTTCTTTGAAAATGTATTTTATTTACGGTGCCTATTAATTAAATATTTCAATTTTAAACTAGGGACATCTACCAATTATATGTAGTGTCTGAAAACAAGAAAATAAGAGTTTGATATAATGTGGATGGCACTTAATTGACATTTGTTGTAAAGCTAGCGTCCTTTGTTTGCCATTTAATTGGAATTTTTCATTGATAACTCTTTTTTATTGATATCGGGTCTTTCGTTTAGGCGCGTATACCAATTAAAGTATACATATATATACAACAATAAAAAAATAATACATTTGTTCTAAAACCAGTATGCCATGATAAATTTATTTCCAAACCTATTGACATACATCTTATCACCGTTTATCTACATATGCATTCCAGAACTGTTTTGTTAGTGATTTAGGCAAAATACTAATAATTACATTTATGTATTTTTCTTACTTTAACATGTCACTGTTGATTAACATATTGTAAAACCTAACTTAAAAAAATACTATAATTTGGTATACACAAGCCTATATTGGTATACATGCCTAAACTAGCTAAAAATTTTAAAATTTATATGCCTAATCAAATAATTTTATTACATAGCTCTACTTTTTGAAACGGTTTTGTACAGCCTCCAATAAAGATGAGTCTTGAGTGCGATCTAGTTTCCTTTTACACTTTGGACAAGGTATGCTTGAATTTAGACATTTGGCATGAAACACACTGGAGCATTCATCACATCTATAAGTGACGCTGGTCTCAAATGGATACAAAATATTTGGATCTTTACAAACTTCACAAATAAACCCTTTTTGACTACATAACCAACATTCAAGAACATGTGACCGAGCAAAGGCCACCACTTTCTCTAGTTGCATTTGTAGTGAACCATTTGGAATTTGAGCCAAATCTGAAACAGTATAAGTGTGAACATGATCATAAAGGTACTCCCTAGGCCAAACCTTCTTTCTTAATTCCTCTATAACAGGTTCTCTACACGTAAAAATGTATGCTCTCAAAAAATTCATTTGTATCCTCAATTCTTGTAACTGAGCCATGTCTGACACTCCATTGTATATCTTTGGATTCAGTTTTTTCATATCAATCCATGGTTGATGCTGATATTCTATGAGAAACAAAGCAGATCTTTTTGATACTGGGTGCCTTTTAAAATCCCAATTATGAATAACTCTTGCTGGTATTATAAACACATTTGGATCCATACAGTTTGAACAGTAGTATTCACCAGTGAAAGCACATACTTTTGCTTTTGATATAGTACTGCCAAGAACATCCTGGCAACCCTTACACTGATAGTTTTGAGAATCCAAGCCATGTTCTCTTGACAAAATCCCAAGTTGATTTACTAACTTTTGTAACTCGGCTATACTGAATGATCCAGTAGTGCCCTTGGGAATTATTTCAAAATCTAACCCCTGCAGTACTGTGTCTTCAGGTGTGGCTATTTCTGCATTTAAATTAAATTCCACAGGTTCATCCACATTTAATTTCAGCTCTTCATGTATTCCTTTCATGATCTCACGCAGATTTGGTTTATTGCCTGTGTTCTCTAAATAAGTGTTGGAATGATCAATCAGAGAGGACAAACTTTTTGACTCAGGTGTCTTAATTAAGCTGCTGCCATGGGATGAATTAGAATGGAGAGACATACTTAAAGCATCATTTTCTAATTCTTCACTACTTTTTACAGACCATCCTTTACCTGATAAAGAATTTCCCATAACCACCATATCAGGTGGTGCAATAAAATCACTGAAATCTTCAGAAGGCATTGGATCAACATTGTCATTTTCAAAACTCTGTTCAATACTTGAATCAGGTACATTTAAATTTGACATTGAAGTTGAGGGTATCACTGCCACTTCATTAACTGGAGTAACCTCATCTTCTACCTCTGTTGCTGAGGCATCTTTTGACAATATAAAGTTCAATGCTTCATCTTCATTGAGTGACAACATGTGTCCAAGGCCAATAACATTTACATTAGTGGTTGGTGTGGATATAAATTTAGATTGCATGTCATCATCATCATGAATGGTACTGGCTATGTCAACTGCATCACTAATAGGTGCCATTCTCATAGTAGGAATCCATATCCCTGCTAGGGCTAAAACTTGTTCGGGCCATTGATTAAGAAGACTTGAATTTATGGGTAAATTAAACTGTACACATGATTCCAACCCTTCAACTAATTTTTGAGCAACTTCTAATATTTCACTATCACAAACAAATGCAGCTTTGTTGTAAAATGGTTTGATAGCTGAAATATTTCTCAAAAGAGAAGACATATATGATGACAATAGACATTCGTTGAGTGCAATGCGCAGCCATGAACGGCACTGACCTACTTCAGTATTAATTTGTGGCAATGAGGATATTTGGTCAATATTTTGTCTATGTGATAAAACAAGCACAAGAGGCCAAAAGCTCGGCTGGGGTTTGTGGTCTGGATCACTAGATAAAGCATTTTTGGCTTTCCTCAAAAATGTGTCTTTTAATCCATGAAGAAAAAGTGCTTCTAATGCTACACATAGTGTATTTGTAGAATCTGTTGATGCTAGAACACTGTGAAAATTTTCCTCAAACTGATTATTATATTGTATATCCTTCACGCACTCGGATAAATTATTTATCAGTGATTCTTTTATAGCTGTGTCTCGACTTCGGTTACCGAAACTAGAACTAACATTTCTAAAAAACGACATCCTTGTTTTAGTACCTCACTTATTGAGACTTTTATCTAAATGCGAGCAATAGGTTTAACACTGTTTCACGCAGTTTGTGTCATACACGCAGTACTCACGATCAAGAATCCCTTTTGATCATATTCACAGAGCGATTTTACTAGTATGGTCGACTTGAGTTTTATGCACTTTTGTAATTACAACTTGGCGGAACAAACACATTCAAGACAGCATTTTTCGTGCCCCGAATGATATTATCAACACAAACAGTATCAGTATGTGATGTATTTTATTCACATATTTGTTTTGTTTGGGTTTATCGCGATTTGACATAACATAAGTTAGACATCCGTCACCGTCATCCATCATTCATTCTTCTTTTTCCTTCCATTTGTTGGCATTGGCAACTCTTATATTATATGCCAATGACAATTAAGTGTTTGTTATATTTCTAATCGGATATTTTACACTATATAACCGAAAAAACTCTAAAGTTCACTCCGTACGTATATCTTTCACAGAAGGAATGACAGGAAACTAATACTTCAGGACATCATTTGATACTACTAGTTCAGAGTACCTATCCTACGTTTTGCTTATACAGTGTACCTACTCACGAGAAAGGGGTTAGGCCTACCGTTGTTGTTTACGGATACACTGTCACATGACTAAGTTCAACTTAAAAGAAAAAAATGTTCGACACTAGCAAAGTATCGACAAAGTATCGTTGTTGATGGGTCTCCAAATGCATCGCCAAAAAACTACTTCAAAAAGCCCCATACCGTTAGTCGCTTCTTACGACACCGACACTCGTAGGTTGAAAGGGGTAGTGACATTCTAAGCCGGCACTACACGGCTTTTGAGTGTTCCTTAAAAGTAAAAACAAACATTTATATTTACATACCTACACGCACGGCTATAAATCCGAAAAGTTGTAGCTAGTAATTCGGAATTAAATATGTCTCAGCCGGTTTTAGAAGATTTATTTATTATTTATTTATTTATCTAAGAAAAACAAACAGCTTTAACACAAAATTAAACAAAAACAAAAAATGTAAGACAGACCCGAAAAAGTTTCCACATATTGGTATCAAACATGTGCTTAAAAATAATCTATTGTAAGTTAACTAACAATATCAAACATTTGGTATAATAGATTTACAATTTTCACAATTAGGAGGATTTAAACGTTTATTACATGAAATGGTTAGAAAAATTGTAATGATTAAATGTCGCCCTGAAAGAATAAATTACCCATATTTCTTTTAAACAACAAGTAATTTGTACTGAACAAGTCCAAATCAACTTGTTTATTCAATAAATTAAAACTTAGAGCCGCTCGAGTAATAAAAGTCTTTCTACGATAATTGGTACGAGCTAGCGGAACAGCAAGAGCTTGTTGATGCCGAGAAGTTGAACGCGGTACCTTAAAGTGAATAGAAGATAATAAATCAGTGCAATCAATCATACCATTAGCGATTTTCATCAGAAAATCTACAACTGCTATTTGCCTCCTAAAATCCAGTAAAAGAAAATGATACCTCTTACATCGTGCTATATAGTTGGTGGTATATTCTAGGTATCTCAAGAATCTTTTCTGTATGGAATCCACCCTGGATACATAACATTTATATCCGGGATTCCAAACAGGAGATGCATACTCTAAGATGCTACGCACATATGGGCAGTAAATATTTTTTATGGCTTTTATGTCGTTGAAGTATTTGCATGACCTGATTAAAAAAACCCAACATTTTTGATGCTTTATTTACAATAGATGTAATATGTTTGTCGTATAGGAGCTTAGATAAAACACTTTTTAGCAATTAAATCCAATCTGTTTTCCTCGCAATAATCCTGAAATCTTCGTAGATCATCCTGAAGACTATAATAGTCCTAAAGATTATCCACAACCTTTATAATTTTCATATCATCAGCAAACAGATCATTTTTTGAGGATTGAAAACATTTTATTATATCATTATTAAAAATAACAAACAATAAAGGACCGAGAAGAGAACCTTGTGGTACACCAGAAGGTATTCCTATCCACTTAGATATAAACCCATTCGCAACAACACATTGGGTTCTTTTAGAAATATAAGATTCGAACCAACGTAGCAAATCACCTTGAATACCTAAAGCCTCTAGTCTCTCCAATAATATAATATGATCTATTCGATCAAACGCCTTTCGATAATCAGTAAAAACAACATCAACCTGTCCCTCCGCATCCATTACATTTGAAATAAGTTCATGCGTTACTATAAGATTGGAAGTAGTCGACCGTTTTTTTAAAAATCCGTTTTGTTTTGGTGAAAGGAGGCATTTAATAGATTCATAGACAATACGTTCTAATATCTTGGCGAAGCAACTGAGTTTCGATATTCCTCTGTAATTTTCTATACAACTTATATCACCTTTTTTTGAGAATAGGAGTTATAAATGCCGATTTCCATACAGATAGTCTATAACCCTCTTGCAGTGATCTCTTAAATAAAATTGATATCGGACATAGTAATAATAATTCTTTATTCAGATAACTAGGATCCATTGTGTTAGTAGACATATTAAAATACAGTGGGTTAGTAAGTACTTACAAATAATTATAACTTAACACTAATATTTAGCATAAACCTATTTATTTATTTAGGCTGACATGTTTGACTACCCAATGTTTATACATTGGGCAGTCAAACCGGTCAACTATTGTACCAAGGATGGTGTTGGCGCTCTCGCGTGTCCTGCGGTAAATTGAGGCGATTCTTTTACGCATTATACCATAAAAGTCGTCTGTATGCGCTTCGGCGAACATCGTTGACGCACTGCAGTATCGCGGCAGCCCCAACAACATCCGGAATACATTATTATATTGCACGCGCAGTGCATTGTAGGTCTTCTGCGTATAGCTAACCCACAGGCTGCAGGTGTAGAAAGCTTGACAATAAGCCTTAAATAAAGTTATCTTTACTTGATTTGAACACCTAGCAAACCTGCGGGCCAACATGTTGCCTCTGACCGCCATCGCCCTGCGCTCGCGCTCAATATCGAGATCATCTTTTTGGTCCTCAGATACAATATGACCCAAGTATTTAAATTTTGCCACTCTTTTGAGGTCCTTCCCATTTAATCTTATTGGTGGTACATTTTTAGGAGTTTTGTTACCAGCCGCAAAAACCATTAACTCACTTTTCTTGGTATTGTATCTGAGTCCATGTCTCTCAGCATAGCTTTCACAAACACCTATCATCTGCCTGAGCGCACTGACCGAGGGACCCAGCAACACCATATCATCGGCGTAGCTTATGTTATTTGTGCGGATACCACCTATGGAGCAACCAACATGCATGCTACTCAATCCCTCGATCAGTTCGTTCATATAGATGTTAAAAAGAGTCGGAGAAGACAGTCCCCCCTGCCGAACGCCACATTTAAGTTTGTAGGTATCTGATAAGACTGATCCCCACCTTACATTATTTGTCTGACTCAAATACCAGTATTTAAGGATACCAGACACTTCTGCAGGCACACCCATCCTGTCAACTTTCTCCCACAGCACATCGTAAGAAACAAGATCGAAAGCTTTCGAAAGGTCCAAAAAACACGCGTAAATAGGTGTTTGCCTATCTGTGTAATACCTAACAACGTGCTTTAAACAAAGAATAGCGCTCTCAGTGGAAAGTTTGGGTCGGAAACCAAACTGGGCATCATGTGGCTGGGTATGCCTACACAGGTGTCTGTTCAACAAACTGTCAAGTACCTTGGCTAATATGGTCGCTAATGATATTGGCCTATAGTTGTTTTTATCCGCAATATCACCGGTTCCATTCTTTACTATAGGTACCACTATAGTTTTAGTAAGATCATTAGGGAGGTAACCGTGACCTAGACATAATGTATAAAACATAGACAATACCCTAGGCAGATGGACACCAGCGAATTGCAGATGCTCATGCTCATGCTAATGAGTCCGCACAGTTCTTAAATACAATAGGAGATACATTGTCTGGTCCTGCACTCTTCTTGATATCTAATGACTTGTGGTTATGTTAGAAAAATAAAATATTGATTTGAAGAGTTCACTTATTTCATTATTATTTATAACTAACATGCTAAAAATCTTTTTTACAAAAGAAAGAAACATACATACATACATATTCTCACGCCGTTCGTTCCCATTGGGGTAGGCAGAGACTATCGATCGCCACTTTGTACGATCCTGGCAAACCTCTCTGGCTTCGTTTACATCCATTAATCTTTTCATACATGCTCTTTTAGAAATAAATAAAAATAGAGTTAAAAATGTGGAGTATTAAACCTGGAATATGTTTGAGAAAATTCTTAGGAATAAAAACAAGCTGTGTTTGTTGTGTAGTGTCGGCTTAGAATAGCACTACCCCATTTCTGCCGGTGGGTGTACGTAAGAGGCGACTAACGGTATTGGGGCTTTTAAGAGATTTTTGGGCGATGCGGTTGGAGACCCATCACCAATAACTTTTATTTTACCATCTTTACCCCACTCAACTTTCCAAAAGTGGCTGAGGAGTTTCGAATTCCTTAGCTCTGGCTACCCCTTCTAGGGATTTACAGCCGTGAGTATATGTATGTATGTAAAAACAAGCTAAAAAATATTAAAATTAAACCATTTTGGATATGTCGTCTTCGTTTCTTATAACAAGCACGGGAGAAGTAGGGGATTTCCGAGCCAAGATTTTGCATTGACTCACCCAAACGAATTGAAAAATCACTTCAGCTTTACGAGCTTTGACTTTAGAAAGTAAATTTTTGTTGTAAACTGTGAGGTGATCATTGATGTAGATTTTCTTATTTCCACTGAAGCCTAAAGAACTTTGTAATAGTTCCTTATAACGACGCATTGAAGAGATCAGCTCTTCTTTTTTATAGCGATTTATAATAGAAACAATAATTGGTTTTTCTTGCTCCTTAATTCTTGTCTTCACAACGCAACTTCCAAAAGTGGCTGAGGAATTTCTTATTCCCTAGCTCTGGCTACCCCTTTAAGGGATTCGTAGCCGTGAGTATAAGTATGTATGTATGTAATTCTTGTCTGCACTCGGGTCACTAAATTAATATCTTTTTTAAGGATCGGACAATTGAGCACATCAACAATTTTCAAAACAATGTCGAATAGATTTTCGTTTTTCTTCAATGGCACATTTTGAGTCTTAACATTTTTCGAACGGTTCATTTGCTCACGGTCTTGAATTTGATTTTCAATTAATTTAATGCTTGCTTGAATTGATGGTATTTGCGAAGAGACATTTTCTATTGATTTGACTTTGGTCTCCACAGTTCAATTCTTTAGGTGAAAGAGTTTATAAGGCCATGAGCAATTTCCAAAAATGATTCCATATGACATATTTCCTCCTTTATTGATCTACGAGTAACATCCGTTATAAGAGTATCCAATGAGTTCATGTGATCCAAGATGAGCAGGAAATAGATGTATTATGAAGTGGGTGTGATACCCTCAACTTAAATGTAAAAGATTCAAGTTCTGAACAGCTTATGAAAATGACAATCTTGTTCCACTGCCATCTGAAGATTTCATTGATTTTATTGCACCACCTGATATGGTGGTTATGGGAAATTCTTTATCAGGTAAAGGATGGTCAGTAATAAAAGTAGTGAAGAATTAGAAAATGATCCCATGGTAGCAGCTTAATTAAGACACCTCAGTCAAAAAGTTTGTCCGCTCTGATTTATCATTCCAACACTTATTTAGAGAACACAGGCAATAAACCAAATCTACGTGATATTATGAAAGGAATACATAAAGATTTAAAATTAAATGTGCATGAACCTGTGGATTTAATTTAAATGTAGAAATAGCTGCATGTGCAGCGACTGCAGGGGTTAGATTTTGAAATAATTCTTAAGGGCACACTGAATCAATCACTTTATTCACTAAAGAAACGCATCAAAATCCGTTGCGTAGTTTTAAACATACATAGGGATATAGAGACAGAGAAGGTGACTATTTTATACAATGTTGTCAAATAATTTTCTGCCTTTCATCAACTAAACATTTTGTTATACAACGAAGCCAGGTGGGTTTCTTCATAATGTTTCCCTCGCCATTAACAATTTGTGAAATTAACTACACATGCAGGGGTGGAACAAATTTAATGGCTAAAAATACTGATTTTACTTACTTACTAAACTCTTGTAATTAGTGACTACTTCTGTAGCCAAATAACTAAAAAAAATTGTTTTATTGAGTAAGCAAGCAAAAAAGCGGTAGGTATATCAAGAATAACATATTTTTTTGAGTCGGAATTGTAAACCAAATGTATCTTTGTTGTGTAAACAAAACGTGCCAAATATCAAATATTACTGAATGTATTTTGCTTACACTATTTTTTGTTGTTAGATCTACAGCATATATTTTATCCATATTTGTCACTTTCTAATTTCAAAAGAGGAAGGACACAATTTTTTCCGCTTCTAAAAGCCTTTTTTGTGTAATGTGAAGTAGTTTTTGCGCCATAAAATAGTGAAACTATCGCTCTGCATGATACAACTTTATAAAGTGACAAAATTACAAAAATAAAAATATAAATAACATTTTTCCCAACCCGGGGAGAACAAAGGGATACCCGATTTTGTTTCCAGGTATTTAATTATACTATATCTTTGAAACTAGTACAATAAGTACCAAAATACTCATTACAAATCTGAAAAACTACTTGAAACAGCCAAATAAGGTAGTACCATATAAAGTATAGCAAAATTTTTATGATTTCGGCAATCAGGCGCGCAAATTTTCGCGTGCGAATTTTTTTGGTGACCTTGACACAGTGTAGGTCGGGTGGTCGGGACCTTAGTAAGTGCCGCCCTCTCACAGACGAAAGGTTAAGCCTCTAAAGTTAATATCTTTCAAACTATAAACGCAACGAATACCTCGACCTTAACATGTAAATAGATCGGATAGCTCGCTTTTGTAAGACAAAAACTTTATGAACATCAGCCGCTTTACCCCATAATAAAATACCGTACGACATAATACTATGAAAATAACTGAAATAAACAATGCGAGCTGTTTCTATGTCTGCTATTTCTCTAATCTTACGCACGGCATACGCTGCTGAGCTCAGCCTTTTAGAAAGTGTTAGTATATGGGGTCCCCATTGCAACTTAGAATCGATTATTATCCCTAGGAATTTTGTCTCTTTCACTAATTCTACTTTTTCACTGTCAATAACAATATTGGCGTCAACTTGCCTAACATTCGGTAAAGTAAATTTAATACATTTAGTTTTTTTGGCATTCAGAACCAGGTTATTTACAGTAAAGCAATGCAATACCAGTGAGATAGCTTTATTTACGTCGTCAAGAGATGTAGAGGATCTCGCTACATTAAATATTAAAGATGTGTCATCTGCAAACATAACTATCTCAGAATACTTTTGTACCATAAATGGTAAATCATTAATATAAATCAGAAACAGTAATGGGCCAAGTATAGAACCTTGAGGAACGCCCATCTCTATTTCCGATCCTTTCGACGTGGTTCCATTAATATCTACCTTTAAAGTTCTTTTATCAAGATATGATGCCATTAATTTCAGTGCTTGCTCGTCAAAACCGTAATATTTAAGTTTAGTCAACGCTATTTCCTTTTTTACACAATCAAAAGCTTTTGTGAGGTCACAGAATATACCTAACGCATCCCGGGAGTTTTCCCATGAATTAAAAATATGTTTCATTAGTGACACTCCTGCATCTACAGTAGACCTACCTTTAGTAAAACCATATTGCTCGTCATGGAATATATTATTTTTATTGAAATATGAAAGCATTTGGTTGGACATGATTTTCTCGAAAACCTTACTGAGAACTGGTAAAATAGAAATAGGCCTATAGTTGGTAAAGTCCTGACTATCTCCTGATTTATGTAGTGGGATGAGCCTACTTAACTTCATACAGTCTGGAAATTCTCCTATATCTATACATTTATTAAAAAGTATCGTTAAATGGGGAGCGATTATATTTATTATTCTGTTTATGACGAAAACTGACATTCCTGTTATGTCTTCGGTTTTTTTAAGATTAATGGTTTTAAATTTGATTTATTTTCGTTTTTGGAAAATTTGATTATGATTTTCTGAAAAATAATCAAGAAAACGAATATTTCCAGCAGTAAATCATTCTAAATGAACGGAAAATAACTTTTTTGCAATCAAACGGCCAGATTAGATTCGATTGTCCGGCGGATGGTGATTAGACAACACGTGTTATCTGTTTGATTAAATTTATTCGCTCATCTAGTTCATTCATTGTTGTAATATAGTTTATCTGTAGTTGTTGATTATTTTACATTTAGCTTGTAAATATAATGAGTATTGATTCACCTAGTCCCCCTCGCCCTCCAGATCCTCCTCCTGAGGAGATGGATATATATAGCTCGCCTCCTGTATTTTCAAGTGAAGCTCGTAAACGTCCATTTTCAATTAATAATGAAAATATAATTTCAAAAAAGATTATTGTGAATTCTGAGGTGGCTTCCGCTTCCATCCAAACGGTTTATGTGGATGAAGCGTTTGCCAATGGGTTAAAGGAGTACACCAATGATGATAAGGGTCCCTTTATTGTTCATGTTTTTCGCGAAGAGCCTGACCCAGCAGCTGGGTTATCTATCAGACCTTTAAAATTTGGTCAATTCTTACATAAATCGAACCTGACTAAAAATATTATTAAAGATGGCTTGAAAAAAATTGGACGAAACCGTATTTCGGTTGAATTTAACTCAGCTTTAGCTGCTAACGATTTTGCATCTAGCCAACTCATTTCTTTAGCCAAATTCAAATGCTCCATTCCATCTTATAACGTTACTCGAATGGGCATAATAAAAGGGGTCCCCGTTGATTGGTCAATGGAAGAATTAGTCGACTCCATAGAACTACCAAATAATTGTGGGAAGGTACTCAAAGCACGTAGACTCAGCCGAAAATCTCTTGATGATGCTAATTCACCTAAATGGTTGCCAACGCAATCGGTGGTTTTGACCTTCCAAGGTCAAAATCTCCCCCAGTATATATATTCATATAATAATTCTCTTCGAGTGGAGACTTATCTCCTCCCAACCATTCAGTGTCTTAACTGCTGCAGATTTGGACATGTTCAAAATCAATGCCGTTCTAAACCTAGGTGTTATAAATGTTCA
Source organism: Bedellia somnulentella (assembly GCA_963576735.1). Taxonomy (NCBI): domain Eukaryota; kingdom Metazoa; phylum Arthropoda; class Insecta; order Lepidoptera; family Bedelliidae; genus Bedellia; species Bedellia somnulentella. Next base: position 14,226,565 of record OY755172.1, on the reverse strand, counting down.
CAATCTCACAATGGCTGTAATTGTGACATTACTATTGAATACTCGACTTGCTTATTCTGTTCGGGAAAACACTTCGCTACTGATAAACGATGTCCGGAATTTTCCCGACAAAAATCAATAAAATTGGTAATGTCTCAGGACTCTATATCATACTCAGATGCCTCTTCTCGTTTTCCTCCTGTAAGACGTTCTTACGCTGACGTGGCCTCTGAACTATTTACTGCCCCAAATCAATTTAGTTATTCACATTCTTCTACTTCTCCAGTCCAACAACCAGTTTCGTATAAAAAAACTATATATAAGTCTCCAAAACATCATACATACTCTGGTAAAGGTTATGACAGAATTGCTCATTCTGAAATTATCAGACCAGAACCTTCATCACTTCAAAATGGGTGCGCTCTTTTGGCGTCTCGGCATGATACTATTTCTCCAAATGATAATTTAATCGAACTTTTGGCTTCGGCCCTTATAAATATCATATCAAAATATAATGACTGTTTACCGGAAAACGTTGCTGCTTTACTGAATAAACTTAACCTCTGTATCAACAATAATGGCCAAACTAACCATTCTTCAATGGAACTGCCAGAGTGTTAGAGCTAAAAAATCCGAACTTCTTTATTTATTAAAAAAGTTTGATCCTGCCATCATTGCCCTCTCGGAGACATGGCTAGTTAAGGATTCCCTTTTCAGGGTGCCTGGCTATGCTTGCCTCCGGGATGACAGGGATGTTAGGGGTGGCGGTAGTGCTCTTCTTATAAGACGGGATATATCTTTTTCCCAAATTGCTCTACCTCCCTCAGTGTCTAATATTTATATTACTGCGGTCAAAATTCTAGACTACTCCATTTTATCAGTTTATATTCCTCATCCTTCATCTTCTATCATTCTTGAACTTTCTTCTATTCTCTCTTCTATTCATCATCCCATGATTGTCATGGGTGATCTCAACTGTCATCACACAATGTGGGGTTGTCATCATACTGATAGTTTTTCTCCTCTAATCTTAGAATTTTGCGATACATTGGACATTTGCATTATGAATGATGGTTCTCCTACTCGCAGAGTGCTACCTACCCAAGATCCTAGAAGTGCTGTAGACTTAACTATTTCATCTCCTTCTGTGGCTAGATCTTTCAGTTGGTCAGTTTTATCCAATTCGTGTGGAAGTGATCACTTCCCTATTATTATCTCCTCTTCAATTACTATTCCTACTCTTCCAAAATTAGCTCCCCTTTTGCAGTATAGACTGGAATCAGCAAATTGGGATGACTATAAGTTATCGTTAGAAAATAAATTATCTGCGTTTCCGGTTCTTTCACAGAATAACGTAAAAGATTGTTACACATTTTTTGTTAATGCGATGATATTCTCTGCAGACAATAATTTCCCCAAAAAAAAACCGCTCACCAATCATCATTCATCTCCTGCTTGGTGGGATAGAGAATGTTCCGAAATTATCCGTGTAAGACGTAATGCTGAAATTAACTATAGCCTTGACATGACGACAGAAAATTTCCTCTTGTATCAAGAGGCAGCGGCAAGATGTCGTAAAACTTTAAAAAATAAAAAAAGACAAAGCTGGAAGAGTTTTTGCCAATCTTTACACCCTAGAACCCCGGCTGTTGTTGTTTGGAAACAAATCAAACGATTCCGATCTGCTCTGACTTCTGGTCCTTATAATTATACGTCCAACTGCTTCTCATGGCTCGAGTCTTTTATAGATCGTTTGGCTCCTCCCATGGTTCCATCTAAGCATATGCTACAGTATAACCTATTAAGTATTACTTCTACTAATGATCTTGATCGTCCTTTTTCTGCTGATGAATTGGAATGTGCTATGAAAGGTCTGGTTGACTCTAGTCCCGGTGAAGATGGGATCCCTTATTCCTTTCTGGTCAACTCTGGTCAAAAGGCCAAGCATTTTTTTTTGGATATTATTAACATATTTTTTTCTACAGGTGTTATACCCGACACATGGCGTTCTCAAATTATTATTCCAGTATTGAAATATGGAAAACCTTCTTCTTCTGCTTCATCTTATCGTCCAATTGCATTGTCATCAGTACTTCTTAAAGTCACAGAACATCTCATCAAGAATCGTCTGGAATGGTTTGTAGAAAACCAAGGGCTTATTGCTAAATCTCAGTTTGGCTTTCGCAAAGGTATGAGTACAATGGATAACTTGAGCATTATAATAACTGATATCCGTTCTTCTTATGCCAAAAAGGAATATGTAGTGGCTGTTTTTCTTGACATTCTTTCAGCCTATGATAATGTTTTACTCCCATTGCTCAGACAAATTTTACTTGATTTGAATGTGCCTGTGAAGTTAACTCATTTTATATTTAATCTCCTAACTTCAAGATCTATTAGCATTCGTTCTCAATCTTCTTCATCTCCGTCTCCCGCAAGACTTGTCTGGAAAGGTCTCCCCCAGGGATCTGTGCTTAGTCCTCTACTTTATAATCTTTACACATCACTCTTAGAATACTCCGTGACAAGCTTTTGCAACATATTACAATATGCTGATGACATTTGTCTCTATGTATCTGCTAAAGATATTTCTGTAGCTGAACAACGTATCAACCGAGCCCTTGATTACCTTGATTCCTGGTTATCTGAACATGGTCTTTCCGTTTCAGCTCCTAAGAGCAAATCAATAATTTTTACTCGCAAGTATAACGTTCCCTCCGTTTGTATTAAAGTAAATGATGTAGTAATTCCAACTGTTGATAATGTTAAATTTTTAGGTGTCATTTTAGACTCTAGGCTATCAGGAAATGCTCATATTAATTATATAGTTGAAAAATGCGAAAAGAGCATTAACGTTATACGGTGTTTATCTGGTGTGTGGTGGGGTTCTCATCCCTTCACCCAAAAATTGCTCTATAACGCTATTGTTCGCAGCCATTTTGACTATGGTCTATTCTTACTATGCCCTTGCAGTAAGTTAGCTTTAGAAAAAATTAACAAACTGCAATCTAAATGCCTCCGTATTATATTGGGTGCAATGAAGTCGTCCCCAATTAATGCCATGCAAGTTGAATGTGCAGAGTGCCCTTTATCAATCAGAAGACAATACCTTTGCGACCGATTCCTATTCAAAGTTGCTCAATCTTCGTCTCACCCCCTTATGGATAAACTCCGGATTCTCAATTCATTAAATACTTCTGACAGAGAATTCCCACTTCTAAGAAGTTATAACTTTCTTCAAAATTTGCAAAATCCTATTTCCCAATATTCTACTAATCCTTTGTTCCTAATCCCCTACAAAGCTCTTATTTTCCAGCCTAATATTTTATTTAACCTCGGTATTCATAAAGATCTTCCCGACCCTAACAAGTCCCTGAGGTCATGCATCTCAGAAACAATGTCGGATAGACTTGAAATTTACACTGACGCTTCTAAACTTGACAATAGTCTTGTTGGTGCAGCTGCATGGATTCCCAAATACAAAATCATACTATCTCAAAAATGTCCAGCCGAATCATCCGTCTTTACTGGTGAGTCTGTTGCTATTTTAGAAGCTATTAAGTTCTGTATATCTCATAACATACAAAAAGCGTTAATTCTGTCTGATTGCCTGAGCAGTTTACAAGCCATAACATCCAATCCATTTAGAAGTAAGAATAAATTCCCCATTATATTAGAAATCAAAAACCATCTCTTCACTTGTCATTCGAAAAAAATTGACATTATCATTGGCTGGATTCCCAGTCACTGTGGCATTTCTGGAAATGAGTTGGCTGATAATTATGCCAAATTAGCTATTAGTTCCGGCTGTATTGATTACTCAATAAACTATAGTCATGATTTATGCTCGTTAGCCAGGCCTCGAATGTTTGAATCTTGGAAATTGCTTTGGCTCCAGTCAAAATCTTTAAAAGGTAAATATTACGGTGATATCCAGGGTGACGAAATTCCGTCTAGACCTTGGTTTTTCAAATGTAAATCTGCTGACAAATGGGTAGCATCCACTATTTGTAGACTTCGTTTGGGTCATTCGTGTACTCCGGTTCACCTTGCTAAAATAAGGATAAGGGACAGTTCGATTTGCGAGTGTGGATTAGATGAAGGAACAGTTGACCATATTTTTTTCGCATGTCCTAATTTATCATTTTCTTTATATGATGTTTTGCCTCCTTTCATCCCTCTTCCTACTAATTTTAAATGTTTACTTTGTTTTGTATATACCCCTTTCATTAAAACTTTGTGTCATTTCATCAAGGTCCATAATATAAAATTATAATACATTCTTTTTGTTCATATTGTTAATTTTGTAGTAAATATTTTGTTGTTAATATTTATTTTATTTTTCAACCATGAATGTTCAGTGTCTGTTAATTAGTTTCAAAATTTTCTTAACTTAACAATATGTGTTTTCTTTTCACTGGACGTTGGCAAAGTAACTGTGTTTAAACACGGTCAAAGGCCATTGAAGAAAAATTGAATTGAATTGGTTTTAAATTTTTTAATTATATCATTACTGTCAACATACTTAAAAGAAAACTGTGCTGTTGTTTTGGTAACATTTTGTTCCAACAACTCAAGAGCTTTTTGGGGACATGAATTTAATTTCTCTGTTGTCTGAGTGGGGGTATTTATAAAATGATTTTCAAAAATGTCAGCAACTTGTGATCTTGACTGTATCAGTTCATTATCTAATAATAAATTGAGATCATGCGGGGACTTTAGTTTTCCAGTTTCACTGTTAATTATTTTCCAGACAGTCTTACTCTTGTTAGAAGAATTCTTAATTTTATGTTTTATGCATCTAGATTTAGCTTCACCACAAACTTTTTTGAAAATTTTTGAATAATTTCTGACATAAATAATAAAATCTTGGTTGAAGTTATAGGACTTTTCTCTATAAATGTTATATAGGTGATCTCTACTTATTCTAATTCCAGCGGTGGCCCATTCAGCAAAAGAGCATTTTGTATTACATAGTATTACCTTAGTTTTAAAGATTTTGTTAAATTCTGTTTTTAGCTCATTGATGAAAGAAAGACAATTCTCTAATGTTTCACTGCTTCTCATTGGGGGGCTGATGCTAGACCTAATATTATTTTCAAATAAGCTAAGTTTTTTTTCAGTTATCTGTCTACATACAATTGACTTTTTCTTTTCAATGGTAAATTCTAAATTTATGAATTGTCCCTTGTGGTCTGAGGTAATGCTATCAAAAAGGAAGTGACCAGAGTAGTCACAATTGCAATAAATATTATCTAAACATGTTGCAGAGGTCGAGGTAATTCGGGTTGGCTCATTAAATACATTTAGAAGATTAAATGATTGAAAAAATGTTAAGATTCTCTCCTTTACTAGACCCTCACCTAATAAGTCAACATTGAAATCCCCACAAACTACAACCTCTCTGGAGCTGCGGGAAGCCATCCCCAAAGCATCCTCCATCGCTGCTTCAAAGATGTCATAGTTACCTTTGGGTGGGCGATATACACACAAAATTATATACTTGCTCAATTCAATGCATGAGATTTCTACATGTTGTTCAACAGAGAGTCTACAGATGTCTTTTCTTTCTTTAAATTTAATGTCTACATATAATAGTATCATACTACCCCCACACATTATGGACTCTCTGTTAAAACAACTGCCCACCATGTAATTCTTTAAACTAAAGTTCATTTGTTCTGTTTTTAACCAGTGTTCTGTCAAACAAAGTATTTTAACATTGTACTTATTAACAAATAACTCTAATTCTAATAATTTGCAGGAAAGGCTCTGTATGTTCTGATGAACTAGTGAAATATATGCCTTTTCCTTTGTCTTACTACCTAGTTTAAAGCTAAATTTGCAGATACATTAGTACTTGTACTAATAACTGCATCCAAGTCAGTTGAAATAGTTATGTTATTCAAATTAATAACATTATTGTATACTATATTACTAGCTAGTAACATAGCTAGACGTTTTTTAGAATAATCAGGTACTTTCAAGGTACTCTTAGTCATTAATGATTTCTTAATATAATTATTTATATTAAAATTAACAATTTTTTGCCTATATCCCAAAGTCAAATTATATAGTAACATATTTAATTTATATATCCTAGTGTTAACCTTATAGCTAAGATGCTTGGAATATAGGAAGTCACTTATAATTATTTTTCTAACATTTAAATTAACTAACCTCTCAAATGATTTCTTTAAGTCACTTGGATTCACCTTATTACTTGAACCTATTAAAATAACTAAAGTAGTATTCGAGTCATATTGTTCTTTTAAAATAGAATTTATTATTTGAGAGTAACTTGCTCCGGGCATACAAGTATTTAAAATACATTGGTCTAATTCTTTGTTTAAATGATGGCCAATGTTAACACCAAGAGAATCGGAGAAGACTAAAGTCCTCTGAGTCGACACACTTCTATTGTAGGCAAAAGTGGGCTTAACCATATTATTTCTATTTTCAGGAGATACATCATTTATGACAGTACTTACACTGTCACACTTATTGCAAAAACCAGATAGCGTTTCTACTGTTTTTATATTTTGTTTACTTAACTCTATAATTTCTTCTAATCCTTCTATGTAGCTTTGCATCTCTAAGTGACTATTATGATACTTTAATGTTATATCTTGAAGAGATTTTTCTAATTCTATAATCCTATTACTGTCATGACTAATTTTAACTTTATTATTGTCTAGAGAAAGTTCATAATCACTACATAGTTGTTCTAACCTATTTAACTTAAACTTCATCTCATGATGTTGACTACACCTTAGTTTATTAAGTTTTTTAACATGATTCCTTACAATTCTTTTAAGTTTAAGGTACTTTTTTAACTTTTTTGAACCTTTTATGTTCACAATAGGTAGGGGTTTTTCTTCCTTTACCGGAGTAGTTAAGTCTATAGTTGGCATATGAATAATACTATCATACATGTGCTGTAGCATAATTGAGTTCTCCTCAGATTTGTTGCTCCTTAATGTATGAAGTTCTAATTCTTCTCACGTTATGTGATTGGTTTTTGTGATGGACAATTTATTTTAATTATGTCAAACTAGCGTTTGGTTTGGTCGCTTAGAAAATCTTTTGTAAAGTAAAAACATGTTTATAAACTGAAATTGTACAAACCATATTTTGAAAAAATGAAAAAATGTGAATGTAAAGAGTTTCTTTGTTGCTTCTTCTCTTTACGAACACCTTCCGAAGCAACGGATTAACGATTAATTTAAAACTTTGACGTTCAAAAAATGTTAGTATTTAACTTTATTTTGAAAAATAAACTTTTTGACTTTTTTTTTGACTTTTATAAATTGCAAAAATACAGTTTTGAGACAGCAATGTTATTTTTGAAAATTGCACGGGCACAATCTTTTTTTAAATTTATTTTATATTTTTTTTTTATAATATGACTATATATGGGAGATCCATTATTTGTGTTTATTATGTTCTAAAAAATTAAAGCGGTTCACAGTTTACATCTAAATCTACCTATTAATTATCCACCACAGAGTGCCAAACTCAAACGTTCATGCCATGCCGTGTCTCCCCGAAGGGGTTGGCAGAGGTACTGGTACTGATACTTATGAACATCATGTGACATTGTCAACTAATGTTCACAGTATCCACGTTTTACTTAGTCAGTGTACTCACGTTATAGGCATAGATAGGCGGAAGTCAGATACGAGAGGGACTGTTTCAATACTTTCAATATATTTTATTTATCTTAATCTTCCGCTCCGCGTAGAATGAGCTTTACTTGGGTAATATAAAAAAAAACATTTTAACACTGTAAATAATAAAGCTCAGTAATCATCAAATTTGCTAGTTACTCTAAATTCTGACGAGCACAATTACAATGTTGATCTTTCATATATTTAAATTTTAAACAATTATAAATTATTTTCTAAACATCTTTGAAGCCTTAGTTAACATATATTTCATTGTATTGTTTTTTATAATTCTTTTCAGATAAATATAGCCTGCATTATGATTGTATGAAAGATATTAACTTATGATATGTCTTACTTAAGCTTAAAATAACAATTCAGTGAATGTCTTTTCAGTTGGGGACATGCTGTTGCGGGTATAAGATTAGGACCAAACCACAACTTCGTCTACGTACCTACTATTATTTTGAAGAGTTTTAAGAGTATTTTATTTTCAAATTTATAGTAGAGAGATATTGATACGATTCAAAAATGGTAGTGTCGGCTTAGAATAGCACTAACACATTTCTTGTTGGTGCTAGCAAGAAGCGGCTAAAACACTAAATAAACTAATCTTCGATAACTGATTTATTAATATTTTCACTGAGCACTCCTGCCATTGTTAGTTATATGTTTTCTTACCTGTCTTGAAAACTTACTAATGTATTATTTAATATACAGATCCATTGTTTTTTTATTTATATTCCCGAAGGGGCAGAGGCAGAGGTACTAATACTTCCGAACATCACGTGACATTGTTACCTGGTGTTCAGTACCCACGTTTTGCATAGACAGTGTACTTACGTGATAATAATGACATGATTTTAGTACGAATACACTGTCAAATGACAAAGTACAACTTCGCCATGCGGCCTCACGATGCTTTCCCTTTTCCCTCACCGTTAACAACCATGATAGATTAACGACACATGACTTTAGAAAAGACCAATTGTTGTAAGCCGGGACCCGGGACCCGTCGTCGTCTGCACGATAAGCGGTATTCTAGCCACTGAGTTTACACGGTTACACTGAGCCATCACGGTTGCATTGAGCTACCATGGTTGCATTGAGCTACCACGGTTGCATTGAGCTACCACGGTTGCATTGAGCTACCACGGTTGCATTGAGCTACCACGGTTGCATTGAGCTACCACGGTTGCATTGAGCTACCACGGTTGCATTGAGCTACCACGGTTGCATTGAGCTACCACGGTTGCATTGAGCTACCACGGTTGCATTGAGCTACCACGGTCGCATTGAGCTACCACGGTCGCACTGAGCTATCACGGTTGCATTGAGCTACCACGGTTGCATTGAGCTATCACGGTTGCATTGAGCTATCACGGTTTATTAAAATATACTTAAGTGTATTTTTGGATAAGCTTATAAGGCGGGGTGGGGTGGTCGTGAGTATCGTACAAGTTGACTGATGGTGTTATGGTTTTTTTAGTGTTTGTTGGACTATGTAGCTCGATATTCAATATTTTAACTTCTTTAAGTGCCTGCATAATATCTCAAATTGAGCTGAGGCTGTATGTAGAAATATTGTATGTAGAAAAATTATCGAAATGGAATTTAATTTTGAAAAATATTAGTTTAAACCTCATCTCACATTTGAAAAACAATCACTAGAAAATTCCCTTTCTTAAATTGAAAAGTTAAAAATGGAATTTACCAGAGGTGCTATTAGTTTCAAACGTACTGAATCTTGAAGCTATCTTCTATCTATCTATCTTGAATAAATTTATCATGGTTGTTAACGGTGAGGGAAAACATCGTGAGGAAACCCACATGGCTGAGTTGTACTTAGTCATGTGACAGTGTATTCGTACAAAACGGCGATAGGCCTGCCCCCTATCACGTGAGTACACTGTCCATGCAAAACGTGGGTACTCTGAATACCAGGTGACAAAGTCACGTGATGTTCAGAAGTATTAGTACCTCTGCCAACCCCTTCCGGGATATTCGGCGTGAACGTTATGTTATGTTATTATGTTATGAATCTTGAAGGTCCAAGGTATGATTAAGATTTTATTTTTTTCATGAAATTTATATTTTTTATTTATATGAAAAATGTGCACCCCAAATGATTTCATCGCTTCGGAGGTTTGGCCGCCTGCAAGTCCAGTTCTTAATCTTTTGGATTATTTTGAAGCAGAAGTATGAAATGAAAAGTAGAAGTGAAAAGAATGAATTATTGTTTCTGTCAGCAAGTTGACATAAAATGGGTTGGATAGGCCAAACAACTTCATTAACAACAAAAAAATATATAGTAGAATCAAAAGATTTCATGTAATTATCACTAATCAATTAAGCAAACAAAAATGTTCGACATCAGCGGGACTCGAACCCACGACATCCGGGTTTACGCCCTCGTCGCTCTGCTAACTGAGCTTTGGTTTGGTATCAGTATCAAGTGACCACTCGCGCGAAAATTTGTATTTCCTTGTTTCTTTACACCTTTACTGGTGTTAGCGCCATCTATTGCCGAATTATTACAACTCGGATGTCGTGGGTTGCTTAATTGATAAGTAATAATCCCCACATAAGGTTTTCATACAAAACAAAGCCTGATTTCATATAATGTTTATTCGTCAAATATAAGTGGGGATTGAACAGCTCCAACAATACAATTAAAAACTAATTACTATAAAAAAACGTCTTACAAAATTAAAACAAATAGTAACTTCTAACACCAAGTCTTAAAAGTAACTAAAAACATAAACAAATTTCTCAAATGAATCTTACTATAAAAGTTGACTAAATTATTAGTAAACAGAAGTTTCAAGACATTGTGATGGAAAGGAAGAGTTTACATCACTAGAAACTATATGTGTCTGAGTAATTCCTGGAGTAAACTCTGAAGCCGGATGCAAAGCTTTCTCTATATCTGTATTGAGTGGTTCATGTACATTGATATCAAGAGCTTTCAGAGCACTTATTGCATCTTCTTGACCTTTAAGTGCAGCAATTCGAACAAGACGTTTTGCCATCTCCATATCACAACTGAGACCACCTCTCCCCTGACCATAGTAAATACCCAGATTGTACAAAGCTCCTGCATGTTCTAGTGCAGCTGCAGATCTATAGAGTTCCATAGCCTGTAAATGAGATTTTATTATGGTTGAGTAAAAATAACCCAAAGTATTTTAAAAACAGGAGCAACACTTATATAGCAAAACATCTATCAATAATTACCATCTTTTCATTGGCTTCTACTCCTAAGCCCATTTCATAACACAATCCTAAGTTATATAGAGCTGGTGCATGATTTCTGTTAGCAGCAGATCTGAAATTGAAATAACATATAATATTTTTTCATTATGCAGATTTCCAGCATTGCACTTCTCTAATACTCTCTAGCTTGAAAATTACAAACATTCTTCTTATTTACTGTGTAACTTTACTGTTTTTAACAAATGCAATCATTATTTGCATTCTTCTTTCTTCTGCAAGTTTTTTTTTAACAAGACTCTGTTTTTGGCATTAAACTTAATCATGTTGTGATAGACATGTAAATTTTATAATACCATAGATGATGGCAGACTAAAACATCTAACCAAAATAATCCTTATGTAATTGTGTTATATTCTTCTTTTACTGTTTACTATTTACTGTTTTAAACTATCCAACCTCATGGCATGCACCCTAAAAGAGGTAACCAAAGCTTAAGAACAAATTATTCATCTTATATTTACACGAGAGAGTACTGACCCTGTTGGTAGTTTTTTTAGTTAATAATCCCTAGATTGGGAGCCAGAGCTTCAGAAAAAGACATTCCCTAGCCACTTTTAGAAAGTTGAGTGGGGAAAAGATTGTAAAATGAAGGTGCATGGTGATGGGTCTCCAACTTCATTGCCAAAAAATCACTTAAAATGACCCAATACCCCCTTGATATTGACTAAATGTTGGTTCATAAGAGGTGTCTTACAAACACCCACAGGAAGAAAAGGGGTAGTGCTAATCTAATCCAACACTATACAGCTTTTTTATTGATACTTAACATAAGAATCAATAGGCATTTTGTGTCTGGTGCTTCACCTGTATCATACATGGTAACTTTTAGTGTGATGTAATTTGAGTTTGGTGTCGGCTTAGAATGGTAAGTCATTAGTACTGCCTAATTTAGAGCTTATGAGGCATTTTACTCTTTTATAGCTTTATATTTTAGAAAGCTATAAATTAGTAAGAAAGCCTCCACAATTCTTTAAAAAACAATCGGACTATAATCTAAGATTCCCATTAAGATGCAGAACGGATAAATAAATAGTACTGCCTTCAAGATTACAGATTCATTATACAAGTACTCTCCCTATGCGCTGTGAAATATACAACCACCATCCAAATCACATAGTTGAAGAATCTGACTGATTCTTTTATAAAACTTTTAAGATTATATTTAATAGAATTGTTTTCATAATATTTTGATAATAATATAATTTAATGTGTTATAGTTTAAATAATTACCAGAAATTTTAATTTAATGTAATATAATAATTTGATTGATTGATTTTTTGGTTGATTTTTTGATAAATAACTATAGTAATTTGGATTTCTACATTTAAATTTAATGTTTTTTGTCTGATTGAGTTTTATGTAATTAATGTTAATTCTAAATTTGATATGTGAATGTGATACATATCTTTAAATATTGTTACTGAAACTTTATTTGAATAAAACATTTTTACTTTACTTTTTTACTTTTAAATAATTATATATAGTGTTAGTTTTGATGAATATATGCTAATAAATTTAGAAATAAAGATTATTGCTATGCCCTTGCAGGGTTCAAATGTCTCCATTTATGTACTTTATGTCATGTAAATTAAGATATATAAATGCAATAAAGAATTTTAAATAAGGAAAATTAATTCTCTAACAAAGTAAAGTATAAAATAAAATGCAACCAAAAATACAAATAAGATAAAGTGCATATAATAATCAATATTGAAATCAATACCTCAATAAGTTCAGGCCATTTTGATGTTGTCCATTTTCTATTGCAGCTAGACCTAGTTTATTTTCAATTGAATTAAGCACATCTCCCAGTCCTGAATCATTGTTGGAGGTTTCAGAAGAGGCGGATCCTGGGGTACTGTTAGTACTGTGTCCAATATCATTTTGGTCATTTGATACTAAATGGACCGTAGGAATGAATTTATTGACAACATGTTGAATTGTACCTCCTGGCTCCAAGTACAGAGCTTGTTTGTTTACACAGTAGGTATAAGGACTCAAAGTTTGTACCAGGCAATTGAAAGCTGATAACTCTTTTCTGTTAGCTTTACGCAAACAACTACGCGTTTTAAGTTGAATCAGTTGCGTAGCGTACCAACCCAGAACTACAGCACCACTCTGAAATCATACCACATCTCTTTACCGAATTTTGCAAAGTGGACATATCTATCGCAATATTACAATACATACCCATGTTATGGCATTTTGCCAACTCGAATTTAGATAATCAAAATAACTGCGCTTCCTTTTAGTACCGTTTGGGTCATCACATCGAAACTTTCCACAATTTGTTATTCGGTACCATGAGCATGGCAGGTCGGAATTTCTATTGTTATCATTATTGTTCGGATTATTGGCCAATCCAGTTGTGCTACGTTTATCAAAATAATTTGCACCTCTTTCTATTGTATCGCGAAAACGGCGTGACATATATTTCCACATGATTGAATCTTTCAGGACTTACATGAATAGTAATTATTATTCCATTGGTGCCTAATTTAGTTCCTTACATTACAATAGGACCAAACTAAACCATATTTTAGACATGTATGTTTTGTATAGATTATACCACTGTATTGTTTCCGTATGAACTTAATTATTAGTATGTTGTTATTCAATAAAAACAAATCTTATTTTTCGCGGCGGCTTTTATCACCGAAATAAAGAATGACTGTGAACGAATGAACGAATGGCTTTTATCACCGATCACCGAAATAAAGAATGAGTATGAACGAGTGAAAATCAGGAACGTCAGGATCAGCTGATCTTGACGTTTCCGCCAATGTTTGGCTATTGTCACCGAAATTAATTTTCTTGGTTCGACGTAAATCTTGAAATTAATGGATTTTTCTATTGTTAGCGTGAATGTTTTCTCGCTTACATTTATTAAATTGACTCCAATGTGTGATAATAATAATGTGACGTGTTGTAGTTATAATTATATAAGAAAATTACTGGAATACTTTAGCTTAGGTTATAAAACGAAACCAAGTGTAGCCAAGAGAAACCGTTTAATGTAAAGTAAAATATTGATTTAAAGCTCATGAAAGTGAAGTTTTGTTTCTAACTGTGCTTTGTTTAATACTTTTAGTGAGGTTTTGAGTCATTCGTAACATTTTAAACATAGGGTTATGTTATGATATGACAATATGGCAGTGTTGCCATGACTGAGTTCTCAAAAAGATGTCATTTTTGGTCAATTTACTTTCAATCATTTCTTTATTTCGATTAATGCTAGATTGAAATATTGTCAGTATGTTGGTTTTTTATATACATACATAAACTTACTGCTATGAATCCCTTGAAGGGGTAGCTAGAGCTAGGGAATCAGAAATTCCTCAGCCACTTGGGGAAAAGATGGTGGAATAAAGGTTGTTGGTGATGGGTTTCATACCGCATCGCCCAAAAATCTCTTAAAACCCCAATACCGTTAGTCACCTTTTACGCACACCCACCGGAAGAAATGGGGTAGTGTTCTCTAAAACTCCCCTATATACATAATGACATCTTAGACTGGTCACACATTTAATTATTTCTTAACTGGCAACATTTTTGGTATCTCTTTTTCAAAAAATAATAATAATTTCAGTGAAAATAGCCTCGGCCCTTATTTTTATCTAACAACTACACTGGGCCGAGGCTATTTTCACAGAAATATTGATATAAGTATTGGTTTACGGACCTGGTTTCTTGATCTTTTGAGCCAACCGAAAATCTATGTTAACTTTCGAACGACTCAAATATTTACTAAAAAAATTAAACTAAGCACAATTAGGAACAAAACTAAGAAGCTTTATGTTCAGGAGTATTAAATTGATTTTTTACTGTACAGTTTCAACGGTTTCTTTTTGACACTTTTTGTTTTGCAACATAAGCTAAAGTATTCCAGTAATTTTCGGTTTTTGCTTGCGCAACTACAACAGCTCGCAAAAAATAACATTATTTTATCCCACATTGGAGACAATTAAATAAAAGCGAGAATACTGAATAAAATACTATAAAAAATCCATCAATTTCATATCCATCCGTCCATCCACGTCAATCTTCGGTGTCAATAGCCAAACATTGGCGGAAACGTCAACTAAACATTCACAGCTGATCTTCCCACCAAAAGAAGATTCTTATATTTTTTTCGGTCGAATCAGCCGCGGCGACTACACTGGTCTGGACTGGGACTGGATATGGACTGGACTGACTGAAAAAATAGTTTTAAATTATGGCAATATGTTAACTTTAGACAATATTCTTTGCCAACGTCATACTATTCTTATATACGCTCACTTTCACACACGTATTAATATTTATTTATTTCAATTTGTACTACCCTGATCTCTAACATTCATAAATTGTCTCTTGTTTCATTCGTTTCCGACTCCCATATTTCTTGGAGAGCTTATATTTTATCTACAAACGTACTATGGCAACTTAACTCCCAATGTCGAGTCGTCTATTGCTTAGTCTGAAATATTTTGTTACGAGCCATTGAACTAAGGATCTCGCACAGCCGCTCGCATGGTTTGTTTGTTAATTATATGTAGGCAATTATTTGAAATCCAACTAAGAGAATTGGTATTTTTTTAATTAGTTCATAGATTTATATTGGATTCATTAGTCATTACCCATCTTTTTTATTTTTTTTATATACTACATTTTTGTACATATTTTCGAAACGGTGCTTCTTAACATTACCAATCCTGTCACTACAGAGCAGCAGTGGGTGAACTGGATGTATCGATTCTCAACCTTAGGCAACTAATTTATTGCTTTAATAGATATTAGGCTATTAGAATGTTTCTGTTCATGAAAACCTCATGTGTCGATTATTACTAATAAATAAAGGATAAATACAGGAAAGAAAAAATATACCGGTCGAATTGAGAACACTCCTTTTTTTGAAGTCGGTTAAAAAGTACCAGGCTACTCAGAAAGTTTTGCGAAACTATATTACTTTATTTGGGATACTAGCCAGTTATATTTTATTTTGCAACCCTGGTTTCTTGAGAGAAAGAGACAACAGAAGATCCAATTTCGAATTTCCCTCCATAATATTTTACAAGTTGCCTTGAGGAAGTCTTCAAGAAGTTGACGCAGTCATGGAAGAATAAGGGCATCGATATCGGAGGCCACAAAATGACACACCTCCGGTTAACGAACGATATAGTCCTACTATCCCACTCAGCACCCGAGCTCAAACGAATGTTGCGAGAGCTATCCACAGCAAGCCTTGGACACACAGCTAGGCACAGGAAGCGTTGGACTGATGATGAACAGACGAAAGTTATGACCAATAGGACCAAACGTAGGGTTGAAGAAGATGGGCAGGAAATACAATATGTCTATGTGTACATTTACTTGGACCAGATGCGTCCTTCGCATCCAGACAGGACAAGGAAATCGATCGAAGGATTGAAAACGCCTGGAAGAGCTTCTGGTCCATCAAGTCGCTAATGAAGGGCGACTTACCTTTGTCCCTAAAGCGTAAATATATTGACATGTGTATCCAGCCTATCCTAACTTACAATGCAGAAACATGGTTACTGACCGAGTCTCAGAAGTCCAAACTAAAGGTTTGCCAGAGAGCGATGGAGCGCAGTATTTTGAATGTAAAGTGAAACGACCGCATTCGCAACAACGACCTGAGGGCAATTCTCGCAAGTTCGATATCATTACTATCATAGAAATTATATCAGGTGTTCAATGTCATGTTAAAAATATCACAAAGTGAAATATATCTGGGGGCACGGCAGTGCCCCTGCCAAGTCTCGAGCAAAACGGGCACGGCCGTACCATCTTTTCTCGAAGCGGTTCGCGGCTGTTTCGCCCCCCCTATATCTTCGACGTGGACAAAGCTAGGAGTTTAGGTTTTCGGTGAATAATAGTAGGCATTAGAACAAGCTTAAGTTCGAAATTACACGCCAAATGAATTAATAGTTTAGGAGTTACGGTCGATCAAAGTTACACCATTTTGTCACTCACTGACTCACTGACAGATCATCAAAAATCTAAAGTACTTCTAGCAGACTTAGAAACTTCAAATTTTGCACCAAGATAGGTCATTAGCCACATATAAAGGAAAAATTATAAAAACATTAAAAAATTATATGCCATAGAAAACAATTTTATATTTGCGGTTTGGCAAGAACATTATGTATGGATTTTGACTGCATTGTTAACTTTGTTCGTTGTTCAAGTACCTATTGAATTGGATGAATACATACATAGAATAGAAAAGAATAATATAAATGTAATACATAGACTACCATTAATACAAATTAATACATAAAGTTCATTAAATTAATAAAGCTAAATCTCCATTGTATTGCGATAAATATTGTATGCGCGCTCGATAGATGGCGTTGTACCTGTCTGAATCGCGCTATGGTTTCGTTACAAAGCGCAGTGTAAGTAGTACTTCAAAATAATTAATTAGATAATTTTCATTTGATAGCGATCATCTGTCTATGAAAACCCATTTCGAAACTAAAAAATATTGTAGTGATAATTGATATTCGGAGAACTTTACTAGTTATTTAGTTTAGTTTAGTTATAGTTTGTAAGTTAGTAGATATATATTTATTTAGTTAGTTATTTGTTAGTTAGTTTAGTTCTATTTAGTTTGCATATATTTATAAGTTTAAGCCCTATTGTTATAGAAGTAATTGTAAATATAGTGTAATGGAACGTGAAATATTGTACATAAATGGCGACCTTTGTCCACACAGAGTCATCTCTATTCCTGCCCGGGTAGCATGAGTTGTCATCTGAGAAGTGAGAGCCATGTCAGAAAGCATCTCAGTCAAGCCCCTCTTTCCCACTGGGCACTCTGGGCAAGTGCCCAGGGCCCCGTGATCGATAGGGGCCCCCTCGTCTCTGCCAGATCACGAAACGATAACCGACATTTATTGCCAAAGAACTTTTTCGATTCGTATACATCGAACCTAAATTACTGACTACAATACCAATTTGCTTACAGTTTTTATAGCTAAATAAATTTTAATATATAAAAATACAATTTAATGGAATACTAAGTACGTAAAATTGTCTAAAACTTATGTCTATCATGTGTCGATTTATAATACGTTGTTCTCGAGATATTTATTCAACAAAATATAAAAGGTACTATTTTTTTACAAACGAAGCGGTAGCGGTGAATTTCTAAAAAACGCTTAAGAGCGAGTCGGCTCGCGGACTAAGGGTTCCGTTCTATCATCTATATAGAAAATCACGTTTGTGCTTAAATCATAGGAGCCCCCCTTTAATATTTACTTGATTGTCGTTCAAAAATTTATTTTGAAAGATAATATATAAGTGATTTTGTATTGAGCAAAAAATACTAAAAAACATGTTTATAGTATGGGGACCCCCTTAATATTTTAGTATTTGTTGTTGTAGCGGCAAAGAAAATACATCATGTGTGAAAATTTCAGCTTTCTAGCTATCACGGTTTAGTTGGTTTATGAGATACATCATGGAGACAGACAGTGGAGGCTTAGTAATAGGGTCCCGTTTTACCTTTTGGTACGGAACCCTAAAAACGATTATACTAGCCTAATAGCTGTAGATATACAAAAAATATATATGTTAAAGTATTTTTTTCCAATTATTAATTGTTAACGGGCTGAAGTTCTAGTTCGACAACAGATATCGCTAAGATTTACTCGGAAGATCGTGACCGGATCGAAAAATGAATCTGGAAACTTGCTTATCTACTTTCTTTATTTATTCTAACAAAATAATGTTCTGTCAAAGTCATAGGGGCCCCTTTATTCTCATATGCCCAGGGCCTCCAATAGGTTAAAGACGGCTTTGATCTCAGTTAGCCAACCTATGTCATTTTTGCGAGCATGAGCGTCAATATGACAGACGGATGAGATCTGAGAGCCCTGTCACCGAATCGATAGAGCATTGTTGCCATCATTGGTCTGTGAATATTTTTTCTCTATTTTATTCGATCTTTTTGAACCAAAATAGTAGCTAAATCTGTCATATTTCACTTATTTTACGTCAAATATTGACATTTTGTAACCAAACAACGTAAACAAACATAAATATTTAATTTCTCAATACAAGTTTCCAAATTTTCAATTTAAATCAAAAGTTTTAACATTACAAGTTAAGTTTGTAGGGAATGTCCGACTAAACTTCCTTACAATGATAGGGGAATCATAAAATATTTAGTAAGTAATTAAGTTTTATTATTCTATATAACTATTATTTAACTAGAAAGTGAGCAGCATACTTTTAATGATTTGTATTGTCTTTTGTTTGCAGATATAGCACACTTATATAAGTGTTTGACAAGAAAATTGAAAAAATGCTGTGCTGCCTATGGCACATATTGCCTATAACATCTTAGTTCCATCCCGCCAGTCCATTCCCAGATTCCCATTCGCCAGTTCCATCCCGCAGATGGGCATTATTTAACTTAACAACCTTCTCTACATTTCAATTTCAACAATATCCTATATTCCCAAAAGCTAGTGAAGCTCTGATGTATGGAAATAGTCTTGTTGAATGCTCCTGTTTATTCAGAATTTGAGTGCATCCATACTTAAAGAGCATTCTTATGACTGCAATGTGTATAAACAAGCTGTAGTGGTTCTAAAGGAAAAAGTGATGTTAATAGAATAAAAATGTGAAGTACAGATGAGTTTGTGAACAGAAACTATGATGTTGAGCGGTTGTATAAAAGTGTTTCTTCAATAAATAAAGTTAACTCCACAAAATGTGTTTTACTAGCAAATAAAGCCCATTCATAGGCAGATTTTACTTTTACACTTGAGATGAGATTTCAGTTGTAAAAGGTGCATGCATATATTCTACTATACATTATTTCCCATTGCATGCCTACTGCGAATATTAATTGCCTCATCAATAAACTTACTCATACTTACAACCATTATTCCCACCTATATATCTCTTTTGTTACTTAATTTGTATCCATCTGCTCTATTTGCCCAAAATAAAATAAAATAACATTGCTTTTTCTATGTATTCAACTTATCCCCAGGCGTTGTATGATTCAATACCAAACATGCCATGATTATCATTTTATTCTAAATGGTCTGCAGAGTTCTGCTATGAGTTGGGTATTGGAAAATGTGGATTTACTTACAATGAAGGGGATTAAAACAAGTGGTTTTCATTAATAGTTAGGCAAATTTATTGATAATTAATTAAAAACTGTTACATATTGCTGATTTTTTCAATTTCATTAGACTCCTTCCAAGTCACTAAATTGTTCTCCAGAATCTTTGTATTAAATCAATATGTTTTACTGAAAATAAGAAAAGAACATGAGCATTATATTCATATTTAGTCATTTCAATATGCTAGTAAGGTGACCACCAAATTTGTTTTATAATGTTACACAAAGTACCTGCACCTGCATTTAAACAACTTTTGTAGCATTAAGTGTGTCGGTAGATAAAGAGGTAACAAAATTATGCCATCACCATTCTTTACATTCCTAGCCACACTAAGACTGCAAGCAGACTATTGTCTACTCACACTATCCAGACTTTGCCTGTGCCTGTTGATGCAAGCATATGCTATGAGCTCGGGTGTCTTTTATGATGATAATGATAATTTAAGACTACAAACCCTACATAACAAACAATAATGAATAGAAATCTATTTTACATGCATTGTATTGAACCTCTGAAACATACCATAAGTTAAGAAACTGTTCTTAATAGTTATTTTAAAGAAGATCAATGAAATTCATTGATTTTTTCAACTGCATCAGAAAATTGGACGTATACATGGATTTAGGCTGCAGAATTTGTATCCTCATGCCTAGTGCATTGCTGGTTATAAAAGCCAAACATATTTTAATGAATTTAAAACTTAATACCCAAGCACTAGTTGTAGATTACACTTAATTTAGTTAAAATTTACAATTCAAATGATATCATGTGGAATTATTAAATCCTGTATATATCCTTATGTGAAACTATACCCTGAGGCTTTTCATAGGTCACAACACAAGCTATCGTAGAGGTCCTCGGAAATCGTCATGAGATACAAATATGTTTCATAGGACTTGTTTGCGGCAAACTTTCACCCGGATGAGTATCATACACTGACCTCCATTATACTATATAAGTACGCTGGACTAATGATACGTATCAAAATGACAGCTATCTACTGTGCCAATTTGAAGCGCCCCTAATGAAGGAACGAGGAACTAAATATGACGTAAACTGCAAAATGGCCAGTGTTTTTTTTACCATAAAGCATAATATATCTATGGTTTTTAGAAACAATTATAAATCAATAGTGCTGTAAAGTTTCGTTTCGATAAAACTTAGCCTTTCCTTTAAGCAGAAACATTTTATCGATATATTTTATCTTCCTGTCCCATCTCTTTTATTAGTTCCTTGTTCCTTCACTGCTGCCGTAAGCGCCAAAATGGCGAAAATCAAATCGCCTCACTGTCACCCGGCCTATAATTAGTCCAGCGTACTTATATAGTATAATGGAGGTCAGTGGTATCATATCAATTTTTCGTTTTTTTTTTCCATTCAAAACAAAATAAGTGATGTAGTCGCTTTGCTATCACACTTTTACACTAAGAACTACACAAAACAGTTAAAAAAGCTGCAAAACAGCACTCATATTTTGATAAGAAATCTTTCTCACTGGCTCTCGCGCTCAATTTTGGCATCGACATAAATTTGATATAAAATGACAAACATCTCAGTTTATGTCGCTGTCACGCCGCTCATGCTCGCACATGTGACTCGGCGTTGCGATGTCAAAGCGAGTCACTAGCGCTCTCACATCTCAGATGCCTCATGCTCGGGCATGCGAGAAACGGTCAAATATGGCGGCCAATTCGCCCTTGAACGGTGACATAGCCCTATCTCAGAGGCTCTCACACGCCTCATGCTCACAGATTACAATTATAGATACTACGTATCAGATAGGAATCTTACTCTAGCGTTTTTGGTACAGTAGGCACGTTAGTTTAGAGTTTGACATGTTTTTACTTTTATTTTATATTGGCTTTACGGTACGTATCGAGACCTTTTGTGCCAATTTTTCTTTCATTGGTAAACGTACGCGTACGTAGGCGGGAAATTTGAAATTATGTGGTTTGCTTGGGTAGGTGGCACGCACCCATATATACTGAAATCCCACAAACTATTCACTATTTGCCAAATGTCTATCATTTTGGTAAAAAGGGTCTCAATAAAAAAACAGCATATAATTTATTTCTTTTTATTCTTAAGTCTTTTTTTACATTTAGCTAACGCTTTAGCTTGCATATTCGGCAAATCCTTATGTGACAGTCTTAACAGATCCACTCCTCTCAAAATTCTATTTATGATGTTACACCAGTTATCGCACCACGCATAATATTTATGCCCTTACTATTTAAAAAATCCCACAGGCATATAAAACTTTTCAGGGTTGTTACAAAGTTTTTTTGTGAAGGCACCATTACTTCTTTTCCTTTGTCCAGGAACCTCATTTCTTCTAATGTCTTTATACTTTTTATCCAGAATTCTTGATGTTCAGACTTCTTCGTGACTGCCCGTCGTAGAGGTTTCCCCATATTTTTAATTCCAGCTGCAGCTCCGTTGCATGAGTCAAATAATTTGTCAAAGAAAGTGACAATATCAGCTGTGTTTTTTAAAGTTGGGCTGACGGGTTTTCCATCTGGGTAAAGGGCTGTAACAAAAAAACTGGAATTTAATACACCCACTACTGCTATAGTTCTCAAGCTATTGTACATATACTCTGTTTGTTCAATAGTACAATTTGTGATACATGATAGTATTTTGTCACTACTTATTCAGCTAAATTGCTCACGCCTTTTATCTCAAATTGGGGTAATCAGAGTGTTAAGATTTTAAGGAATCTCAACCATATATAGATGTTTCAAGGGGAACAGATGTTAAAACAAGTAGTCACTGGTAATTGGTTGCTAACCCGATCTCCAATTGAATACTAATGGCTCTTAACTCCCTTGCATGGCTCTCACGACACCCAAGGGAAAAGATAGGGAATACTTAAAACGTGAAACACTAAGCATCACTGTTTGTTCATTATAATAAAAAAAAAACATAAAATAACTTACGAAATAATGATGTGTAGGTTAGTGCACTTGCAACTGTAGAACTCAAAACCTTAGTACAATTCTTGACCTGAAATATAAACACATCTAATCAGTTAGGCAGGAAAAATATAAACTGCAACTGTATATCAATCAGGTTTAAATAGCACTTCCATAACTATTTTACTAATCAGGGATCATATGGAAACTAATTTATTACAAGTAAAAGTAATGATGTTGTAATGATGTTCTAATGATGATACTTAAGTTAAAAAATAATACAATTATAAACTTTTCACTTTGTTTCCCTTTTATTAACCTTAACCTTTTATTATTTTAAATTAATTTTATTATTTTACTAACCTTCATTTTTTTTATTTTATCTGGTATCACGTAATCATCATTTAGTTTTTTCAGCATGCGCATATCTGCAAGTTCGCGGTCCACCATATAAACATCCATAATGTCACTCCATTTCGAAATTTTTCCCTCGTGTTTAATGTTTTTAGTTATAAAATTATTTCTAACACCCTTGATGAGGTGGGGTGGATCATAAAAAACATTAAGGCGGTTTTCTCCAATGATAATGGTATCATCTGTTATAAAACAAAAAGTTTTAAAACCTTGAATAATTTTAGTAAATTCCATTACACTATACATATAGAACTAAACGTACCATAATTGTTATACTCTCTTCTAGAGTCTTCTTTTAATTTATTAAGAGCCGACTGAAATGCTGACCCCTGGTCGGATACCAACGCTATTGGAACTAATCCTGTTTTTGCAACTTCAATGACTACTTCTTTGAGTATATTCTTTAGAATATACGCCGAAGTCAAACCCTCACAGAAGTAGAAACAAATTGGCTGTTGCCCATTTGTCCACTACACCACGAGCCATAAAAACTAACGCATGGTCAGCAAAATTGGTGGTTTTTTCATTTAGTTCCGCAAACCCTAGTAAACAATCTTTGTTTTTATTATATGTAACACCCAGTTCTAATGCTACTTCGTCAAATATAATGGAACAATACTTTTTTCGTTCCCTCCAGTATTGAACCTGCAAAATTAAAAAGTTTATTTAGTTTTCAGTAAGACCTTTATCACAATAATAATGATGATATAGACATAAAAAGACTATGATTTTGAGATAGGTTTAAGGATTATAAGATGTATCAGTAAAAAAGTTGAAATACCTCTTCTTTAATAGCATTAAATACAGATTTTTTTATTCCAGCCGTCATTTCAAAGTTTTCTATTAACTTTTTACGGGTTGACGGAAGGATAAAAATTCTTCTTAGAAACTTATAGCTTTTTGGGCTTTGTTTCATAATTGAAAGAGCCATCAATTTCTGGTCTTCAGTAAATCGGCGTCCTTTTCTTTGCTTGGTGCATTGAGATATTTGCATCCATATAAAATTTCTTGTTAAAGGATTTAATTTTTTTGTTAAATTCTCAAAGCTGTCCATTTTTGAAAATTTAAGAGCTCTTTTAGCCTTCACAGCATATCTCAACTGCCGTTTAGATTTTTTATATTCTATCTCTAAATCTTGTATAACTTGATACAGTCTTGTATCAGCTTTCATGTAACATATTTTTCTTGCAATCTGTTTACGTGCAACTGTAAAACACAAATGAAGCAATCTTAAGAATATTTTAAATTTATTAACACACTATGCTGTTTCCAAGAGAGTTGTAGGAGTTGAATAAAAAGACCTAATTATTTTGTGTCGTTTTCATCAAGCTTTGGCAGGCAGTATGCCTATGATAATGGTATTATTGTTGTATGAATAATTATAAAATACAGTAAACTAATTCTTATTATAAAAAATTAAGAGCACCAGTCATATAAGACAAGTGAAAACTAATTTATTACTAACCTGTAATTGGTTTCTTCATCTTCACATCAGTGGGTATGATTTGAGATGAAGAGGGCACAATTATATCTAAAAGGAAAAAAAACATAATTACCAAATTATATGGGTAAAAACAAATGATTACACCAGGTTTAAGTATAGTGTAACATGAAATACATGTAATTTTTGTGTGTGTGTGTGTGTGTGTGAATAATAGTTATAGTTAATATTTTAATACATATATATAGTTATAGTTTACACTTGTCTTATATATATATATATATATATATATATCAGGTACATACATACATATTCTCACACCGTTAGTTCCCATTGGGGCAGGCAGAGACTATCGATCACCACTTTGTACGATCCTGGCAAACCTCTCTGGCTTCGTTCACATCCATCAATCGTCTCAATCATGCTCTTTTATTCTTCACACTTCGGACACCAGCTGCCTACATATATCAGGTGTTAAATAAATAAGTTTAAGTAAATATTTTAGTCTTGGTGTATTGTACAGAACTAGTTTCTTATTCACTAGTTGTAAGTTAATGTTAAATATAGCTATCTGAGCACTCCGTAGTGCAAATAAACAAGTTAATTCATTTTGTCAATCCACCGAGCCGGACCTACACACGGCTAAGCACGCCTAATATCGTTTGACGACTGAAAACTCCCATACATGCTGTATGACAACGAATGAAATAAACACGACCCATCTCCAGCCGGGGTAGCATGAGCACAGGCTATAATCTTAGAACAAAAATTTTCGTTCAAGGTCAGACAACCGCGTTAGTTTAGAAAAAAAGTCTCCCTCTCCCCTCCCTTGCTTCAGTCAGAGGCCCCCGCTCTTCTGGCGCCCGCCGCCGCCATTTTGTTCATTGCCTGTGTTGTGTGTGTTCATTTCATTTTCTTTCATTGCATTATTGAGTTTGATCGATCGATCGAGTGAAGTATTAAGTGTGAGGAATTATCGAAGCTTAGCTTCAAAGGTCTACGTACCATGTTTGTGTGTCACAAACATTTTGAGAAAAGGTTTGTGACATCTAGTTCACGCCTAAAACAGTCGGCTTATCCTACCTTATTTTCCAATGAGGAAATAAGTACTGGAATACAGTCGAGAGAGAGACTGAATGATGGTGAGTAACAATAATACTTGTAATTACATTTCAACACTACACTATGCTACCGAACCATGAAAGTTATTCAAACTTACGTGAAGTTAATAGCCACCATAGGACCCTATTTGTTGCATGTATATTGTAATATATTTGAGGCTTTATATTAAGTCATAGCACATAATTACAAACACATAGCAAGGCTTGTAAATTACATAAATATAAATTGTATGTTCCAGGCTCTTGGGTATTTTGATAATGTGCATCGACATAACGCCTGCAGAAAATGTAAAACATTACAATCATTAGTCACATTGTTTAGACTCATAATTAAGCAATAAAATTATATTACTATTAACCCTACCTACCTACGGGCTGTCTTTTCAGCAATGTTGTAGCCGCGAGTGACTTATTTAAACTTTAAACACTTACCAGGCACGTGGCTGGCAGGGGTGGCGTTCGAACTCTCGAGAGTTTATTGATGAATCACAGCGCAGGCTTACACTTTTCACCATAGGTCCATAGATAAATGTGGTTCAGTCCTTTTTCACTTTGTTCGGGAAATAGACTTGATTCGGAATTTATTTGGTAACCTTTATACGAACGTGTGTATTCACATCGGCGTGTTGAGAAAGAGAGACTAACTTGCGGAAACGGATGTAGTTGCAAGACGTCAGACGTCAATGTTGCCAGTTTCCCGCATCAACGAGGTAGTGTTAGAGAAAATAAGCCACATGAAATAAATCTATTTCTAACGTGAATTAAAAAGTATGTAAACTATGTTTTGTTGTCTTGTGCACACCTAATAAAGAAAATTATAAACTAATTTGTTCCAGTACGGAACATAAACCCGCTCACCTTAAAAGTATATAACTTTTAACAAAATAAAAGAAAATATAACCTAACCTATGACTATGATTTAAATATGTATAAAGTACTCTATTCAATAGGTAGCGGACACAGTTTAACCACTGGCCGCTTAAAAAATTTGTTATTCATTTTGAGCGTAACCACACGGGTGACGTTGTCAGTCCCGGGATGGAGCGCGTGCACGCGAGCCAGCTTCCACTGCAGCGGCGGCAGGTGGTCGTCGCGTACAATAACAACAGTGCCTTCACTAATAGAAGGGCCTCGGTCTTGAAGCCACTTTTGACTTTGTTGAATTTCGTGAAGATATTCCCTACTCCATCGCTTCCAGAAATGTTGGACGGATTGCTGAACCCATCGCCAGCGCGTAAGTCTGTTAGGATTAACGTCTACCAAGGAAACGTCGGGTAGGGCCGTAAGCGGTTCACCTATCAAGAAATGAGAGGGTGTGAGGGGAAGCGGATCTGAAGCTGACGAACTCATCACGGACAGAGGACGCGAATTAAGAACCGCTTCGATTTGACACAGAAGTGTGTGCATTTCATCGTACGTTTGGGTACGAGTTCCAAGTACTCTACGTAAGTGGTGCTTAAAACTTTTCACCCCAGCTTCAAAAAGACCCCCGAAATGGCTTGCATGGCTTGGTTGGAAATGCCAAGTTATACACTGTTGAAGAGTTTCCTTTTGTAAATTTCTTTGAACTGAATCATTACCTAAAAAGGCATAAAGCTCTTTCAAGTATTTGTCACAACCCACAAAGTTTGTACCACAGTCGGAAAATATATCGGTACATAATCCACGACGGGAAGTGAAACGTCGTAACGCAGCAAGAAAACCTTCAGTGGAAAGCTCGGAAACGATTTCGAGATGAATAGCCTTGACACTCATGCAAACAAATACTGAAACGTAACATTTTATAACTTTGGCATTACGCACCTTATTGGCGCGAACAAAGAAAGGGCCGGCATAATCTACAGCTGTTTTAATAAATGGTCGCGCGGGCCGCAGACGAGTAGCGGGGAGAGGTCCCATGCGCGGTTGCACTGGTGTCGGACGCGCGCTGAAGCAACGAACGCAGCGATGTATACGTTGCCGCACGATATCGCGACACGAGATTATCCAGTACTTTTGCGAGAGCAGGTACTGAACGGTCTGAGGTCCGGCATGTAGATAACACACATGAGCATCATCTATGATTAGGTTAGTTAATGTATGTTTCTTTGGTAAAATCATTTGATGTTTACTATCATAAGATAAGAGTGACTTATGAATCCTACCACCGACTCGTAACAAACCGTCACTATGAAGAAATGGTGTAATACGCCTTAATGATTGAGAAGGCAAATTCCCTTTTGAAATCTTATTTATATCTTCGGTAAAAACCGATTGTTGCACTAAAAGAACGAGTTTTTTCAAGGATTCATTATATTCTGGAACCGTTATATAATCTGAGTGGTGGTTAGTTAAATGTTTGCATTTTTTGTAGAAACGAATTATCCAAGCGGTGATTCGTACTAATTTACCTAGCGAAGAATAACGCTGTATAATCTCAATATCTGTATTAATCGTCGTAGACGCGTTTGATGAAACAATACGCTTCTCTTCATTGGTATCAAATTGTTCATTGAAAGACGGCCATGCATGAGAAGGTCGTTGTAACCAAGCTGGGCCGTGATACCACAGGGGGTGTGCGCGTAGCACGTGGGGCAGTGCACCGCGCGAGGCCACGTCCGCGGGGTTGTCAGCAGAACGGACATGGCGCCAACGAGATGCGGGCACAACAGACAAGATATCACTGGTGCGGTTGGAGACGAAGGTCTTCCAAGTATGAGGTGGTTGGTGTAACCAAGCTAGCACGATCGACGCATCAGACCATGCATACACGTTATCCATATCGACCCGACTGCCGTAGATTGAAAGAACTTTGTCTATTAATTTTGATAATAATAAGGCAGCCATTAATTCGAGGCGGGGTATTGTTAGACGAACCCGTAAAGGGGCCACACGAGTTTTAGCTATAACGAGGTAAGTACGAATTTCTCCGTCACTACTTGTTAAGCGAAGATAAACACAACCGGCATACGCGGTTTCACTCGCGTCAGCAAATCCATGCACCTGTATGGTACAAGTATTACCTAAAATGTGACGCGGAAAAGAAATACCTTTTATTATCGGTAGCTCTTGAATAAAAAGTCTCCATGAATTAATAATATCAATAGGTGGGGTTTCGTCCCAACCAATATTAGCTACCCATAGCAATTGAATTAAATGTTTTGCGTATAAGGTCAGAGGGGACAAAAATCCTAGCGGATCGTAAATCCTAGCTATTTCAGAAAGGATTGCCCGTTTAGTGCATTTTTCAGAATTGACCTGAACATTAAACTTAAAACAATCAGTTTGCGGATCCCAATGTAACCCTAGGACTTTAGTGTGTGTATCCTTCTCGAGGTGCGCAACGGAGACGGTTTCCTGCCGCCCACCATGAGGAGATGACGACTCAACCGCGGCAAGTATCGCCGGCGAGTTGCTGTGCCACTTTCTTAATTCAAACCCAGCCGAGGAGCAAATACCAATAAGCTCACGCTGTAACGCTAGGGCATCGGACTCGGAATTGGCCCCCGCGACCACGTCATCTACAAATATAGATTCCAAGAGTACAGGTGCAGCCAACGGGAACCGGTGACTTTCATCATGAGCTAACTGTTGAATAGTACGCAGAGCGAGGAACGGGGACGAGCTAACTCCGAAGGTGACTGTACGAAGACGAAAATCCTGTACAGGTTCCGCAGGTGAACTCCGCCAGAGGATACGTTGGTAATCCAGATGATCTTTACACATACCTATATTTCTATACATTTGTTTACAATCTGATGTGAAATCTATGAGATGAATACGAAACTTAAGAAGGATATCCACAATGTCGGGATGAAGCTTGGGTCCAGTGAGTAGCACTTGATTCAGGGATACTCCGTTGGATGATTTACACCCTGCATCAAATACTACGCGGGTACGTGTGGTCTCACTGGACTCTTTAACCACGCAGTGGTGCGGAATATAATAGTGGGCGCCCAGGGCGGCATCACTAGTCACGGGCTCCATGTGGTTTAAATCTAAATATTCTTGGATACACGCGTGGTAGTCACGTTTGAGGGTTGGATTACGTTCGAGCCTATACTCGAGCTTATGAAGCCTCGCGAGGGCTGTCTGCCGCGACTCGCCGAGGGGCGGAGCATCGGGTTTAAACGGAAGAGAAACGACGTAGCGGCCGGTAATACCATCGCGAGTATGCGTCCTTTGAAAAAGGGATTCACATAACTCTTCATCAGGAGTGTAACTCCGTTTCTCAGGAAGGGACTCCAGCTCCCAGAACCTTTGCAAATTGTCATTGTCGAATGAGCTAAAACACACATGGGGTGGAGTCGAAACCACGGGATCTAAGTTTAATTTACCCAATAATAAATAACCGAATACACTGTTTACAGCGATCGGAGAACCAGGCAAACCGGAAACGATATTACCTAATAACACATGGGATAGTATATCCGCTCCTAACAACATTTCCACGGGTTGTGGAGTACGAAAATCGGGGTCAGCTAAGGTCAAATTGGTTAAATGTGTCCACCCTTTCTGGGGAAGTGGTACGCTCGGCATGTGAGACATCAACTTTGGTAGAATTAAAGCTTCTACTTGAATTATAGGGTTTTGTTTACCCTTGGGTTTGACTAAACACGAAATTACACCCTTTGGTTTAACTGGTTCGCTATCACCAATACCATATACTGGAATGTTTATTTTCTTACGATTTAAACCTAACCTTTGCGCGCACGACTCAGTTATAAAGGAAGCCTGGCTTCCCGAATCCACAACACACCTAACGGTCGATAGTATAGATGAGCCAACACATACATCGATGAGCGCGGTCGATAGTAGCACCGTGCTAGTTCGCATAGAAGGAGCATTGGAATTCGAAGCGCAATTATTATGAACAGAATTCGACTCGGACTGAGTTGGTGGTACTGGGTCTACCTTGGCAGGGGGGAGGGTGATAACAGCGGAGTCACTGACTACCGGCGAGGCTTGATTAGACAAATGAATTAAACTGTGATGCCTTTTGTGACACGAGCGACACACATAACTCGATTTGCAATTGATAACATTGTGACCTACATTTAAACAATTATAACAAATACTTTTATTTTGAATTAAATTGTACCTCGCGTGAGGTGTAAGATTTAAAAACTTCGAACATTTTGTCAACGAATGTTGAGCTTCACAGCATATACAAGTTTGCTTCTTAATTACGTTGTAACTACGTTGATTTTCGTCTGTTTGACGAGTAGGAAGGCTGACATTGTTTGCAGCTAATGCATTGAATGATCGCTGCTGCGTGATAGTGCGGCTTGATAGCGAACTACCCACTTTTGTATTTTGTTGTGAAATGGACTGCCCACCAACGGAAATATTTATAATTTCGTCAGCGGAAATTTCTTTTTCAAGAAATGTGATCAATGTGTTTACATCGGGAATAGAAGATGGTTTCACTAGCGATCTTTCAAAACACTTCCTAGTACTAACTGGAATTTTACGTAGTAAAATGTTTAAAAGTATGAAATTCCATTGGCCCACGGGAAACTGCATAGCTTCAAGTGCCTTAATATTTTCTTGGTAGACGTTAAGTAGCCGACGCAGGCTATGAACCGATTTATCACTGCAATTTTCGATGTCGAGAGTTCGATCGAGATGTTTTGACGCGATGACTCGCTTATTTTCATAACGAGAAATTAATATTTCTAAAGCGATGGCGTAATTATCTTCGGAAATCGGCAAGGATTTTATAAGATTAAAAGGTTCGTTCTTTACAGTAAGTATTAAGTACCTAAGCTTCTCGGCATCCGTGTAGGCACTGTTGCTATGCACTAACGACTTAAATAAATCAATGTATGATGGCCAATCCGTAGGATCGCCACTAAACGAGGGCAATGGTAAAGTAGGCAAAGTTTTACTGTGATGACACTGCTGAGGAGCCTCAGACGATGAAAGAAAAATACGACTTGAGCGACGGACACGTTCCTCCTTTTGCTTAAGGTCGTTAAGATGAGCTAAGATGCCATAATACAAATCGTTAAATTCATTCCGAATAGTTAATTGTTCATCTTTATCAAAGCACTTATGTTTAAACAATATTTTTTCTATTTTACACTGGACTTTCGTAAACTTTCTCTGATGAGCTGAAATATCTATAGTTCGCGAACGAAATTGCTGCTCATCGGTAGTTGCAAACTGTAATGTACGCCTAAGTTCTTCGATAATCAAGTCCCTTTCGAATATGTCTTGTTCACAAACATGATCGTTCTCGGCCATTTTGCGTAACAAAGATGGCGACTCAAACGATTGAAATGAATTTGAAATTACTGAGTACGTAGTACTGCACAACACAAGACAACAAAACAAAAGATGAAATCGGATCCGGCTCGAAGGACCAAAATAATTTATGTAGCCGCGAGTGACTTATTTAAACTTTAAACACTTACCAGGCACGTGGCTGGCAGGGGTGGCGTTCGAACTCTCGAGAGTTTATTGATGAATCACAGCGCAGGCTTACACTTTTCACCATAGGTCCATAGATAAATGTGGTTCAGTCCTTAAATAGACTTGATTCGGAATTTATTTGGTAACTTTTATACGAACGTGTGCGCTCACATCGGCGTTGAGAAAGAGAGACTAACTTGCGGAAACGGATGTAGTTGCAAGACGTCAGACGTCAATGTTGCCAGTTTCCCGCATCAACGAGGTAGTGTTAGAGAAAATAAGCCACATGAAATAAATCTATTTCTAACGTGAATTAAAAAGTATGTAAACTATGTTTTGTTGTCTTGTGCACACCTAATAAAGAAAATTATAAACTAATTTGTTCCAGTACGGAACAAATGTTATCATAATCACAGTATGTATACACATCAAACATACGATTTATATTTATGTAAGCTACAAGCCTTGCTATGTGTCTGTAATTATGTGCTATGACTTAATATAAAGCCTCAAATATATTACAATATACATGCAACAAATAGGGTCCTATGGTGGCTATTAACTTCACGTAAGTTTGAATAACTTTCATGGTTCGGTAGCATAGTGTAGTGTTGAAATGTAATTACAAGTATTATTGTTACTCACCATCATTCAGTCTCTCTCTCGACTGTATTCCAGTACTTATTTCCTCATTGGAAAATAAGGTAGGATAAGCCGACTGTTTTAGGCGTGAACTAGATGTCACAAACCTTTTCTCAAAATGTTTGTGACACACAAACATGGTACGTAGACCTTTGAAGCTAAGCTTCGATAATTCCTCACACTTAATACTTCACTCGATCGATCGATCAAACTCAATAATGCAATGAAAGAAAATGAAATGAACACACACAACACAGGCAATGAACAAAATGGCGGCGGCGGGCGCCAGAAGAGCGGGGGCCTCTGACTGAAGCAAGGGAGGGGAGAGGGAGACTTTTTTTCTAAACTAACGCGGTTGTCTGACCTTGAACGAAAATTTTTGTTCTAAGATTATAGCCTGTGCTCATGCTACCCCGGCTGGAGATGGGTCGTGTTTATTTCATTCGTTGTCATACAGCATGTATGGGAGTTTTCAGTCGTCAAACGATATTAGGCGTGCCGTGCTGTCGTCCATTATGTAGTGGAGAATTGGGATGACATGCAAGTCTATAAGTCTATGTTTACTGAATATAATCGACTCCGAAGTATATATCGCCCAGACTTGTCTACCTTAGAAGTAACGAAGCCTCAGAGAAGAAACAAAAGAGATAGAGATAGAGAATGGGTTCTAAACAAAGCAGTAGCTGACGTCCAAGAAATTGTGAGGTCACCTAAAAGTAAAAGAAAGAAATACCCTTACAAAAAATAAATGAGATCCCACCAAAAACATTAAATGTAAAAAAATGCCAAGTCTCTCGATGCAGTCTTTCCATCGTAAAAAGTTTTGAGATCTCATAGAAGCCAAGTCCTATTCAAAATATTTCGTAGTTATAAATCAACATTTAGTAATTGTATCAATAGTTTTCTTTATATTATAATTAAAGTGACTTGGCAATGAGCACAAATTAAAAGCTGCTTGCTGCCTGGAATTGGCCTAGACCTCGCTTTTATAACATACCCTTTTTATATTATAAATCGATAAAGGACATCAAACTAAACAACTTTGCCCATGGAATGCCTATCTAAAACATTGTAATTTTCAAAAAATAATAATAATTAAAAATTGTCGTACCTAGTTCAAACTGAGAATGTATAGAATGAGATTCCTTGCTTCAGTGAAAATAAGAAATTAAAAAAAAACATTTGATCTATGCTTTTCGCTCTGTAAACAAAAATATAACTTCTTTCGGTATTTTCCAGTTGTATTGATCGTCGTTGAAAAATAATATCATGAAAATAAACCGGTAAGCGAGCGATTGAACTGGAAAATACAGAAAGAAGTTATGTTTTTGTTTACAGAGCAAAAAGCATAGATCAGATGTTTTTTTTTAATTTCTTATTTTCACTGAAGCAAGGAATGTCATTCTATACATTCTCAGTTTGAACTAGGTACGACAATTTTTAATTATTATTATTTTTTGAAAATTACAATATTTTAGATAGGCATTCCATAGGCAAAGTTGTTAAGTTTGATGTCCTTTATCGATTTATAATATAAAAAGGGTATGTTAAAAAAGCGAGGTCTAGGCCAATTATATGCAAATGTTACTGACGAGACCAGTGATCAGATTATTTGTTATGTGTGAATCATGATGGTCACTACCGACTACATGCTCCAATACAATAATTAAGAATACCTTACGGGCCATCGCTTTATGAAAGTAAATGAATCGAGAGTGCACTAAGACTGACTGCCGTTGCCGAAATTCGGTTGGGACGACACGGATAAATCAAAAGAAAATTAATTTTGTGATATTAATGTTTACGCATGCGGTGTGTGTAACTTTCAACTCCTCCAAATATGCCGTTTTATTTGTTTCTTCCTGTGCTCATTGCCAAATCACTATAATTATAATATAAAGAAAACTATTGATACAATTACTAAATGTTGATTTATAACTACGAAATATTATGAATAGGACTTGGCTTCTATGAGATCTCAAAACTTTTTACGATGGAAAGACTGCATCGAGAGACTTGGCATTTTTTTACATTTAATGTTTTTGGTGGTTTCTATTGATAGATTGAAACTGTATTCTCGCACACGGTAGTAATTTTTCCCTAGACATTAAAGAACGAAGACCGAAATCAATGATCCAAGCGAATGAATTGAACGAAAGGTCAGTTTAACTGTCATCTTAGATATGAAAAGGTCTTCATATCTGTCAATATTTTTACTCGACATTGGCGAAGTAATTGTGGCAAACACAATTGAAGCCATCTTAAAAAATTGAATATTGAATTTCTCAATATTTACATATGTTTTGGTTTGTTTAAATTTTCCTTTAAAAGTGTACTTTGCCGGTAACTAGCAAAGTCTGAATTCCCTAATGGACCATCCGACAACCGAATTTAGTTTTTGAAATTTTATTATGGAAAAATCATATATTTTAATAATATAATTAACGTTGATCCAAGTAGATTTTATTTACAACTTCTAAGACTATTTGATCTATGATCCATTTTAATATATTTACCTACATTTTAGTTTTCTATCTATAAGTATTCAAACAAAATGGCTACCGTTCGCACGACATCTTAAAATATCATCATATCGTCTGATCGTGACCACACGATATCATCCTTTAATATATATCATCATATCGGCTGGTTTTCAATAGAAAAATATCGATCGGATGGAGTGAGAATAGCTCAAGTCAAATATCGATCGCAAAATATCACAAAAGCGATAAATATCTAAAGTGATATAAAATCTACCGTGTGAGAAGTGCGCCGAAACTCAAAAAGCCGACGTGGATGCTAAAGCTACCAAACTGAAGTGGAACTGGGCGGGGCATGTCTGCCGTATTATGTCGCCGCAAAGGTGGGCTAAAAATGTCACTTAATGGGTTCCCGGCAACGGCCGCCGGCGTAGAGGCAGATCAAGAAGGAGATGGCGGGATGCCCTGGACCACTTTCGTAAAGGCTGGAGAAAGCGGGCCCAAGACAGGGATGAGTGAAGGATCCAAGGAGAGACCTTTGCCCAGCAGTGAGCAGTGGACACGATAGTTCAATTAAAAAAAATACACTTGAATCATTTCAGTGTCACTAAAAAATGGAACTGCAACGCGAACATTTCGGACGATGATTTTCTACGACTTTAAACCTAAGCTTTTTGCTGTGTAGTGCCAGCTTAGAATAGCACTACCCCATTTCTTCCGGTGGGTATACGTAAGAGGTGACTAACGGTATTGGGGCTTTTAGGGATTTTTGGGCGATGCGGTTGGAGACCCATCACTAAAAAACTTTATTTTTACCATCTTTTCCCCATAATTTAAATCTTTTTGTTCATGAAAACCTCATGTGGGGATTATTACTAATAAATAAAGAATAAACAAAGGAAAACGTGTAAAAGAAATAAAGGATAGAAGAATTTCGCGCTGGTAGCCATTGACACGGTAGCTCAATTTATTTATTTATTTATTTATATGCATCACACTACAGACATGAAACATTACATGATAAATAACATGCTTAATGCCTTATAATCTAGTTACAATGTCCTTAATTGTGTGTTGACAGCTTTTTTTGTAATTTAATTTATGCGTGTAAACGTTAAACTCTTAAATATTTATAAAGTACACTAGTTAATAATAATAATATTGTGAAAAAACCTAACAAGACAGAGTAAAATAAAAATAAAAGTAAAATAAAATAACAACTAAGGAAGTAGAGTAGTAGTATCAACAATTTCAATTTTGTGACTTTAATTTTGTTTGTTTTGAAATATATTTCTTATTTGTGATCTAAAACGGTTGAGACCCACAAAAATGTCAAGTCTATTGTTCAAACTATTATATAGGCGTCTCATATGAATGAATGGGTCGTGCTGAGCTCTTAGGCTTTTACAAGTAGGTAAATTAAAAGTGTTTACGTTTTTGACAGCTCGAGGTCTGAAGTTAGGAATATTTAAATTCAAAGTAGAGGCTAATGTAGTACAAAGTGTACTGTGCAGAATCTTATGGAGTGTGATGAGCATTATTTCTGTTCGACGGTTTTCTAGCGTGCTAACTTTAAAATGCAGCTGCCGGCTTAGGTACGATCGTTGTGTATATTTTAGACCATAGCGATAAGTTAGCATCCTGAGAAATCTAGCCTGTACCCTCTCGATAGCGTCAATATGCACCTGGTAAAATGGGGTCCAGATCACAGCGCAATATTCTAGTTTACTACGTATAAAGCTATAATAAAGCAAAATGAGCGATCGTGGATTACGTAAATCTCTACTGATTCTGGACAAGAAACCTATCATTTTATTGCATGAGGATATCAGATACTCATAATGTGGTCTAAATGAAAGTTCCCTGTCAAGTATAACCCCCAAGTCTTTAACTTGATCCTCTTTCTGCAAGCGTTCATCATTTATTTTATATGGGTAGTCGGCATAATCTGATTTGGTCGTGGAAAAGCGCATTAAAAAACATTTACTGGTATTCAAATACATCCGATTTTCCTGACACCATTTTGTAAGCTGTTGTAAATCATTTTGTAGCAATTGACAGTCATTATAGTCCTTGATACGACGAAAAATTTTCAAATCATCAGCATAAAGGAGACAGTCGGAATCTATACACTCTACCAAGTCATTAATGAAAAGGACAAAGAGCAGTGGGCCCAAATGGCTTCCCTGCGGGACGCCAGATGTGACCCTCAATGGAGCCGACAAGAAACCCTTAATAGCAACAAGTTGTGATCTGTTCCTTAGATACGCAGAGATCCACCGAAGAAGACTACCACAAATTCCAAATTGCCGTTTTAGCTTGTGAACAAGTATGCCATGATTTACCTTATCGAAAGCCTTTTTAAAGTCCGTATAAATGCTGTGGATTGGCGTTTTATCGTTGAGAGAGGTATGTATGTAATGAACATATTCAAGAAGATTGGTAACCGTAGATTTTGACTTTACAAATCCGTGCTGCTTTTCAGTTATTAAATGTTGTACGTGGGAATAAATGTAATTATAGACCAGTAGCTCAAACAGTTTCGCCAGGCAGGATAGAATGCTAATGGGGCGGTAATTATCACACATATCGCATGGACCAGATTTGTGAATAGGTATAATATAAGCTCGTTTCCAAAGGTCGGGGAACACGCCTGATGATAATGATTTATTATATATTATTTCCAGTGGTATGACGAGCTCTTCAGCTAACAATGTAATAAACTGGGATGGCAATTTATCAGGACCGGGTCCTTTATTTGGGTTGAGATTTCGTAGTTTAGATAATATTTCATCGCGAGTAAGCACTAAAGTGTGAATGGCAGGCCTACCAGGGTCATCATAGTAATTCGATTGCTCAGCAATTTGGCCGCTGACACTGTCGTAAACTGAACCAAAAAAGTCAGAGAAAAGATTGCATATCTCGATAGGGTTGCTGGAACTCTTGTTGGCATAATGCATATTTTGTGGTATTGACGCAGTACATCGTTTACTTTTGACAAAAGACCAAAAAGGCTTGCAATTTCCCGAATTTAGAGAGTCCTCCACTCCGGTAACAAATCCTTCATAACAGTCGCTTAGCATTTTCTTAACACGAGAACGTAGCATTGAAAAGGTGTCATAATCTCTGGGATTTTTGTACTTTTTGTATTTTCTATGGTATTTATGTTTCTCCGATAAAGCCCGTTTTAAATTATCTGAGAACCAAATTGGATAAATGTGAGTGTCGTCTTTTTTATATGGCGTGTTTTCTGCAATGATCAATTTAGAATATGGTAGAAGTTTGGCAAGAGCGACGGGGGCGTATACCCGAGGTCGCGGGTTCGAATCCCGCCGGTGTCGAAATTTTTCTTTCCTTTATTTATTAGTCCCCACTCAAATTCCAAAAGTGGCTGAGGAATTTATAATTCCTTAGCTCTGGCTACCCCTTCTAGGGAAATATAGCCGTGAGTATATGTTTGTATGTTTAAACCTAACTTGAAATCGGATGAATCTTTTAATCGTGACTAGCTTTTTCAGGTGAGTCCCTATCTCAAACCAACTGTGTACCGCTGGTTTAATGAATTTAAGAGCGGTCACTTAACTTTTAGTGATTGAACAAAGAGTGGTAGTCCTTTGACTGCGGTTTGAAAAAAATGTATTTGAAGGCAATCTTGAATATTTTATATTGATAGTTTAAATTCCTTGAATTTAATTTAATAAGTTTTTGTAAAAGAAAAAAAAATGAATATTGATCCTCCCGATCCCCCTGATCCTCCTGATCCGAAAATTCCTTTGGTATGCTCTTTTAATTCTTATACACAATGCCAAGACATTTTATTGGCGGAAATACAAGTACGTCTAAATCTTTAAAGAGGCATTCGCCTAATCTGTTGCCTGATTCTATTCCATCAAAACTATCACGTAGTCCATTAGCTAGACAACAATACCATGTATCAGATCAAGGTCCATTTATAGTCCATGTTGTTAAGAAATCATCAGACTCGGAGTTACCCAACAACACACTTCCATTCATTCACCCTGTAAAATTGGGCATATTTTTACGAGACAACAAGGTATCAGGAATTATTTTAGGCGGTATAAAGAAGGCGGGGAGGAATAAAATCTCGATTGAGTTTAAAAATGCCAACTCGGCTAATTCTTTTATAAACAGCAGTGTTTTAAATAATCGGTATGATATTTTTATACCATCTTTTAATGTCACCCGCATGGGTGTCATCCGTGATGTGCCTAAAGATATCACGGATGAAGAGTTAATTCAAGTGTTAGAAGTCCCTAATGGTATTGGCAAGATTTTAAAGGCTAGGAAAATTTCAAGGAAGTCTGTGATTGAAGGGGTTAGTTTTTGGCTCTCAACTTTTTCAGTTATTGTAACCTTTGATGGGCAAACTTTGCCCGAGCATGTATATTGCGGTTATAACTCTCTCCATGTGGAAAAATATTTATTTCGCACAATACAATGTCATAACTGTTGTAGGTTTGGTAATTCTAAAGATCAATGCCGTTCCAAAGCTAGATGTTTTAGATGTGGCGAAGAGCATCCAGGCCATTCCTGTGATACGGTAAGTGTTGATCCAAAATGTATTTTATGCTCTGTTAATCATTTTGCGAACGATAAGAACTGTCCCGAACTTTCTAGGCAAAAGACAATAAAGGCTGTTATGGCCGAAAAGTCTGTTTCATACTTTGAAGCCAGTCAACAAGTTCCGGAATCTAAGCGCAGTTATGCTGATGTTTCCAAATCTATTAATAATTCTTCTTCACAATCTTACAAAAAAACAGTATTTCTTCCCAAAAAACTCATTCAATTTCGCCTGGATACTGGATAATAATATGATAAGGCTGAACATCATAGACTAACTAAAGACTATGCTTTCTTCACTCAGTGTTCTGGTGGAGGCTATCCTTCCCAGCCGATCCATAAATCTGTTGATTATATTTTTTCTCAAGTTATTGAGAGTATTTCTTCTATTATTCTCTCGTTCACATCTTCTTCATCTCCTATACCGCACAACGTTGCCACAATAATTTCGGATTTGCTTAATTCTATCAAAACATGGATTATTTAACCTTCTTTCAGTGGAACGCAAGGAGATTCATTCCAAAAAACAGTGATTTAATTTATTTAATAAACAAATTTCACCCTGTTGTCAGCAGTATTGCTGAAACTTGGTTGGAACCTCAATTATTTTTTAGTATTCCTTTTAATATTATTTTTCGATCTGATAGACCAATAGGTCGGGGCGGAGGTTGTGCCCTTATAGCTAATAATCGGGTCTTCAATTGTGATGTAAATATAATTGTAAATAGTAGACTTAATGACTGCATGAATTTTGTTTTAAGAAAAATTGAAGATTTTTATTTTGTTATATATATATATATATATATATATATATAACAAAATAATTTCCTGTCTTCCTTTTATACGGGAGTTTTTTAGTAAGATTTTACGTCATTGTATAATAATGGGGGACTTCAATGGCCACCATTATCGTTGGGGATCCGAGCAATGTGATTCGATTGGTGAAGGCCTAGTGGAAATTTTTGATGACCTTGATTTA
Organism: Bedellia somnulentella; assembly: GCA_963576735.1. NCBI lineage: Eukaryota > Metazoa > Arthropoda > Insecta > Lepidoptera > Bedelliidae > Bedellia > Bedellia somnulentella. The sequence goes on along the minus strand of OY755172.1, from coordinate 14,185,525 downwards.
TGTATTCTAAATGATGGTAGGCCTACAAGGAGATCCTTACCAGATCAAAGGAAAAGTTGTGTGGATTTGAGCTTGTGCTCCAAAGATATAGCAAGCTCTATATACTGGGATCGCTTAAACACAATTTTTGGTAGTGATCATTTTCCAATTATTATAAGACTTGCTAATTCTAATATTCCCAATAGATCACATCCTCCGCTACTAAAATATAGGCTGGTTAAGCAAAATTGGATTCAGTACATGAATAGCGTGGATTCTAAAGTTCTAATCTTAACCCTCTCAGTTCTTTAGGTAATAATGTGTCAAAAATAATTTAAATCCTTTTTTTGATAATTTTACCGAGTGTGTCAAAGACGCCGCCGATGCAAGTTTCCCTCTTAAAAATTCAATAACTGGCAAGCTTTCTTCTCCTGCTTGGTGGGATGAATAATGAACAGAGGCTATTAAAAACCGTGATAGAGTAGAGATCACTTATAATATGAATATGACTCCAGAAAATTTAGCTAAGTATTGTCGTGTAGCTGCCTGTTGTAAAAAAATACTACGGAAGAAAAAGAAACTTGGATGGAAATCCTTTTGTACAAGTCTGGCTCCCCGCACTCCTCCATCTGTAGTATGGAAGAATATTAAGGGGTTCCGAAGATGTTTCAATCCTCATCCTGTCTGCCCTATTTCAAAAGAAACAGCCGATACGTTTATCTTTAAATTCTGTCCGCCTCATGTCCCATCTTTAGATGAGATGTATGAGCTTCCAGTATATCCGTCTCAAATTTCGATTTCATATTCTTCTTCTAATGACAACTATCTAGAAAATCCGTTTTCCCTCCTAGAATTACAAGAGGTTTTGGATCATGTCCGTGACACATCCCCTGGTTCTGATGGTATTCCGTACTCCTTGATTGTCCGTTCAGGTGAGGTCACACATAAATATCTTTTAGACCTCCTGAATTTATGCTTCAATAATCAATTTATCCCTGATTCTTGGAAAAATCAATGTATAATTCCAGTGGTCAAACCAGGGAAATGCTCTGATGATCCCAACAACCTTAGACCTATAGCCCTCGAGTCGGTGTTAACGAAATTATTAGAACATCTTTTAAAACGTCGTTTAGAGTGGTTTGTAGAGAGAAACGGTATCTTTCCATCATCTCAATTTGGATTTAGAAAGTCTTTGGACAGTGTTGGAGTTTTAGTTACGGACATCCGTTCAGCTTTTACGAAGAGTGAGTCTACGGTAAGCGCTTTTTTAGATATAAAAGGCGCATATGATAATGTCCTTTTATATGTCCTAAAGAATATATTGTTAGATTTGAATATCCCGTCCAAAATTGTTTTTATTATTTATAACCTATTCACTAATCGTTTTGTTTCTTTGCGAACTTCAGGAACAGAACTTGAAAGTAGGGTTGCCTTCAAGGGTTTGCCCCAAGGTTCAGTTTTTTCGCCAATCCTATTTAATTTCTATACTTATAATCTGTTTAAATCTGTATACCAAGATTGCCAACTTCTTCAGTATGCGGATAACCTAGCTGTGTATGCCTCTCATAGCTCTATAGAACAAGCTGTCGTATCTCTTGAGCGTTCTCTTAACTCAATTAACTTTTCTCTTTCTGACCTGGGGTTAACCCTCTCCCCTTCTAAAAGTTATTTTGTTGTATTTACGCGAAAACGTTCTTGTCCTGTCATTTCTGTAAAGATAAATGTTGTACCTATTTCGAGAAAAGACAATGTTAAATTTTTAGGCGTTTATTTAGATTCTAAGCTGACCGGAGTTCCTCACATAAATCATTTACAAAAAAAATGTGAAAGAGCCATCCCGGTACTAAAATCTCTAGCTGTTGTGTGGTAGGGCGCTCACCCGTTTACCTTAAAATTAGTTTATAATGCTACCAAATTGTAAAATACTAACATAACTAGGGAAAGCGGCAGGGTATGACAGGATAAACACTGAAATGCTGAGGGCTGGTAAAGGGGTGGTTGCTTCCTGGTTGTACTTCCTTTTCCAAAAATGCTGGTCGAGTGGCAAAGTGCCACAAGACTGGTGCAAAGCGGTAATTGTGCCTTTATATAAAGGAAAGGGGTCACACCAGGAGGCTAGAAACTACCGTGGAATTAGCCTACTCAGCATTGTCGGTAAATTGTATGCAAAGGTTTTGATTGAAAGAGTGATGAATGAAACGGATGATAAAATTTGGGATGTGCAAGCAGGATTTAGAAAGGGAATGGGATGTATGGACCAAATCTTCTCTTTAAGGAGCATCACCGAAAAGTTCTTAGCTAAGAACCGAAAGGTGTATTACTCCTTCATTGATTTAGAGAAGGCGTATGATAGGGTGGTAAGAAAGTGTTTATGGGAGGTCTTATCCAAGTTCGGTTTGGGTAGTCGACTTATACGTGCACTGGTATCACTCTATGAGGATTCCAGTGCATGTGTGAGAGTAAACGGGGAAAATACTGACTGGTTCGGGATCTCTCGGGGTGTCCGACAGGGTTGTGTAGCTTCCCCGTGGCTCTTCAATTTGTTCATGGATGACTGTTTAACAGAGTTGCGTGAAAGTGATTATGGATTGAGAATGGGTGGATTCATCATTAAATGCCTCTTATATGCCGACGATCAAGTGCTACTTGCATCATCGGTGGAAGAGCTGCAAGAGATGATGAATATTGCATGTGCGTCTTTTGAAAAAAAGGGAATGAGGGTGAATGTGGATAAAACAAAAACTATGGTTTTTGAGAAAGAGGTGAATATGACCGAATGCGTGATTGAGATTAATGGTAAGAAAGTGGAACAAGTGAAAGAGTTTGTATATTTGGGAAGTTTGTTTACTAAGGATGGAAAGTGTGATGAAGATATCGAGAGAAGAGTGAAAAAGGGTAATGCGGTAAATGGAGCACTGGATAGTCTCATGTCTAGTCAATCGGTGTCCGAAAAGGCCCGAATGGCTGTGCATGATGCTGTCCTCATTCCTACGCTTATGTATGGCAGTGAATGTTGGGTGTGGCAGAAGAAGCATGAAAGCAGAGTGAATGCAGTAGAAATGAGATCCCTCAGAAAAGTGTGTAATGTAAGGTTATGTGATCGTGTGAGGAATGATGTGATTCGTGAAAGGTGTGGTGTAAAAGATGATATTGTAAGAAAGATAGAAAAATTAATGTTGAGATGGTTTGGGCACATAGAGAGGATGGATGACAGTAAATTGGTGAAAGAGATATATAGAGCCAATGTGGAAGGTAATGTTAGTAGAGGACGACCTCGGAGGACACATTTGGATCAAATAGAAAATGTGCTCAAAATGGATGTAAACGAAGCCAGAGAGGTTTGCCAGGATCGTACAAGGTGGCGATCGATAGTCTCTGCCTACCCCAATGGGAACTAACGGCGTGAGAATATGTATGTATGTATGTACTAACATAGACTAAGTTTACTAATATTATATGGACCTTGTTGTCTGATAATAAACGATTTATTATTATTATTTAATTAGGAGTGTCATTGAATACGGAGTATTTTTACTTAAGCCTTGCAATAAAGAATACTTACAAAAACTTGACTAGATTCAAGCTCAATGTCTTCGAATCATCACGGGTTGTATGCGTTCTACTCCTATTAACGCAATGCAAGTTGAATGTTGTGAGCCTCCTTTAGACCTTAGAAGACAATATATTGCTGATAGATTTATATCAAAAGTCGTTTCCTCGTCCTCGTCCTCTCATCTCATGAATTCAAAATTACTCAATTTTAACTCTCTAATTTCTCTGTATCGTGGTAACTTATACGATTACTGGAAAAAGAAGGATGTCCCTTATTTCCTAACTAGCTTTTTAAAATGCCAGTCTAGTAAAATTCTAAAACTTGATAATCTTCCTTTGTACAGGTTTCCTTATCAAGTTATATCCTATAAACCCCAAATTATTCCAAGCGTAGGTTTATTCAGGGCTACATTAGGTATTACTAAATGTAGCCATGATGCTAACTCCATCTTTTGTTCTATTTTACATGGAAAATGGAAAGATTGGCACCACTTCTATACTGATGCCTCCAAATTTTCCTCATCGTCTGATAACGGTGTTGCAGTTTATTGGAGTAACCGTAGATACCAGTTACATTTTAAATGTCCCCCGGCCTCATCTATTTTTACTGGTGAGTGCATTGGAATTCTTGAAGCTGCTTTGCTCATTTAGGCTCTTAATTTAAGTCTTTTGGTTATCTTTACAGATTCTTTAAGCTGCCTATATACTTTAAACCAAAATCCTTTTTAAATCCTTTTACTTTCACACTAATATTATCATGGATCTGAAAAATACCCTATATAGATGCTCAATTAAATTATTAGTTATTCAGATAGTATATATCCCTAGTCATTCTGGTATAATAGGACATGAGAAAGCTGATATTTTAGCTAAGGATGCTTCCATGTCCAATGTTGATAGAAAATATTACTACATAACAAATTATGATTACCGTAGTCTAGCCCTGCCTCAGCTTCGTTCTTCTAGGCAATCAAGATGGGAAGGTGCTAGTAAGGGTTTGTTTTACAAATCTGTACAACCAACAATTCCTAGTAAAGCCTGGTTTTCGAAATTCAAAAAACTATCTAAGGTCGTAACTTCAATTTTAATTCAACTTCGAATTAGTAATTGTTGTTCCCCAGTGTTTTTAAATAAGATAAGAGTTCGGGATAGTTCGTTGTGTGAATGTGGAATGGACGAAGGCTCCTTGGATCACATATTTTTTTCTTGCCCCCAAAATTCCGCTTTTAATTTATACTCAGCTTTACCCAAGATTAAGATTCTGCTTCCGTCTAATTTTAATAGCATGATTTCCTTTTTTCCCTCCTCGCCTGATATTATAGCTCTTGACAAGTTTATCAGGAAGTGCAATATTAAATTATAAATATGTTTTCTTTTACTTTTTATATTTTTTTCTGTTTGATTCGTTTATCAGGTTTATATATTATCGTCTGCTTACTGGTAAAATGTAGTAAATACATATTTTGTTAAACGGAGATTATAGGGTTTTCAAAGTTTAAGTATTTTTTTTACTAACATCTAAATAAGATGTTGCAGAAATTTATTTAATAAATTATTGGAAATTTCACGTTCTTATCTGCGGTAGCATATTAGAGGCCATTTTCTTATAAATATAGTGAAAAAAATATACATTATTTTTAGCATGGGTGTGAACTTATCATATTTGACCTGTAATTGAGAAATGACCTATAATTAACAGTCCTATCATTTATTGCGTTTTTACAGTAGAAAGAGCGTCAAAAATTACATATAAATTCATTATTAACTATTTTTTTGTAAAAAAACGCATTTACTTCATTTTACCAGTAAGCAGACGAATGTATGTTGTAATTATTATGTAAATAATTTCTCTTTCTCTTCATTTCCTCGGGTTTTTTTAGTTTTTATATTGCCTTTAAATATCTATTTGATTTTTTTGTATACTATATTTTCGCGTTGATTTCACTTATATCTTGCAAGATCTCATCACGTGGTTCGTGGCGGAATTGTTGCAATAACTAAAGCGACAGATTTCGCCAACTTAAAAAAAAATGTTTCTGACGTTTTAATTTTCTTGCAATTTATTATTATTGTTATTGTATTGTATGAATATAAAGTTTTGAGATTATTGCAGCAATAAATGTTACAAATTTGATCGTTAATAAGAACGTCCACGTCCAGACTTAGAAATATTTTTTAGTTCATGCTCCGTTAAATTTCAGATGTCTATCAATACGAAGTGATGTTTATTTTATTGCAACTTTTGTTATTATTTAGTGTTTTTCAACGATTGTTGGTAGTTTCAGTGAGTGAGGAATATTCGAGGAGAGATTTACATGGTACGAAAGATAGCCAATTCGAAATTAAACTTCAGTTTTGCAGTGATATAACTATTTTTCTTAAATTTCGTTTCAGAAATTTTAATATGTCGAAAATGTGGTGCTGATGTTGTCAATTCATTCTATATTTTGAGTACAATAAGCCCTGGAGTTCAAAAAACAAGGAAACAAAATCTCTTTGGAAAACAAAATGTTACAATACAAACACTGAAAAATCCATTTGGTGTTACATTTGATATAATAACTGTAGAAAAAGCACAATGTGACAGTGTAGGACCGGTATGTGATACTTAATTTTGTTTTGGTTGTTAATTGTTAATGTCATGGTCCTACTTTTCTAAAATTTATTAAATTTTCAATATTGTATTATACTCTTCGTAATATTGACAGTATAAAAGGCAAAGTATGATTAAAATTAAATGCTGTGATTCCTTATAAATTAAAGAGTGTAAGCATAAGGAAGATCACTAATTAGCCACTGCCTTCTTTTGAGTATTTCAACATTTGCAAATAGTGACAGATATAGATAGTTATATGAAGTGAAAAGACAAATGTCTAATTTTATTCCCTTCCCTTTGATACTCAACAGGTCTCAAAGAGCATATGAAAAGTGTTTTAATCATTAAACATAGTAACTCTGATATAAATGCCATACACTTATTCTTAGTAATTTATGGTTTACAGCTATTTCATGAAGTTTCTACTTGAGAGGCCCCTAAAATTATATATACATTTAAGTACATAGAAAAACTTATAAGTTAAAACTTTTTTCATAAAATTCTTAATAAATTCATGTTTACCATTATCAACCCATTGGGGTAACAAGAGCCTATAAGTTGAACTATTAACAAATCATGATTAGACAATTCCAGTAATAAACAGAAACAAGTAAAATTTCTTATAATCTATCTAACATCCAGGAGTCAATATAAAGTTAAGATTGACGGCTTTCCTGAGGGCTTTTTATACAACAAAATAAATTATATACCCAGCATTGTATTGTATTTGAACGGGTAATTTCCGCAAGTCGAGGTCTTCTGTGCACCTGTTTTGCGTTACCCAGCATTGTCTATCTCAATTTACTCCATTGCAAGCGTATTCTGAGTGTCTAGCTGAGTATTTTGGCATGCTCTGACACTGAAAATATATGTACCAAAATAAAATCAGCCAATGCAAAACCATGTACACACATACTAATACTCAAGCCATAGCCCCCCCCTGTACAGCTGTTTTTTTCCTTTTAGAATATAATTTTTTTGCTATAGTAAATCATAAGTTAATTTTAGCTGTGTATATAGTCATGTATAGTTTATGAGTGATTTAGTATTAATATTTGCTGACTATTTACAGTGCTAATGTATTTGTATGTAATTCATTAACATTTATTGTGTGGGTGTCTGCTATACAGGTTAAACCTTATGTAGAATCCAAAGATTCCCTTCAAGCTATAGCTTAAGCATGAACTGTTAAGGTTAATTTATTTTAATTGTGTGTACATCAATGACTTAAATTAATGCTTGAAATGTGAACTTAAATTTCTTATTATTATTTAACATACTGAAATGTAACTATAAAAAATTCAACTATCAAGATGCACGCATGAGAACTTTAAACAAAGTCTAATTGTATTTATTGCTTCTTCGTAATTTAAAAAAAATATAAATTTGTTTATGACATTTTATTGTATAATTAATTCATTGTTATTATTACTTATTGACATTTATGCTCACATTGTTATACTTCTTCTGTTTTTTTATTGATTGTTTGGTTATGATTCTAATTAAGATGATTGTTCGAAATATTATAATTTGTAATGGTTTTTAATTAAGTTATGTTTTATTATTATTTTGATATTTATGTTCATATCTTAGTGCTTTTTTACTTTTACTTAATTAATTGGCTTGGATTTGAATTTAGATAATGGTTTGGAATATTATAATTTGTAATAAGTTTTATGATGGTTTTTAATGAAGTTATGTTTTATTATTATTTTTATTAATCATTTTAGTTTTAAATTATGTATTTGTATGTCAAGAAACTTGACGAGACATGTGGTTCCCTACAATACTGTAACATCTTTTAATTACCATGTTTCATGCAAATAAACTATTTCATTTCATTTCATTTCGTAATATATGTGTTTCATATACTAAAATATACTTTTAGGACATAATGGTAACATTTAGTTAGATTAGTTTCAAAATTGCTGTGCCTAAAACTGATTGTATTCCATTCCATTTGTTAAGAAAATGATTGTTTTACCTTCTTTGTTAACAATAGCATAGCAAGTGATGCCCTTGTTGTTTGGATGCAACTAGTAATCAGATCATAAATTCGCAGGAGCATAGTGCTGAGTCATGGTTTCCTGGATATGGGTGGAAGCTGTGTGTATGTCCCCACTGTGGTCATCATTTGGGCTGGACATTTCAAAGAAAATCCACCAGTGAAAATGAGCTATTTCATGGATTAATATTAGATAATGTTCTAGGAGAAAATTGTAAGCATATTTTTTTAAGAGAATTTTCATAGGTTCCTTTTTTAGTTGTATGACTTTGAAATTATTACTATTACTTCGAAAAACAAAAGAAATAATTGGCAAAAGTATAATCCTGGACACAACTTTAATTTAAACTATATACATATACTTACAGCTGTAACTCCCTAGAAGGGGTAGCCTGAGCCAAGGAATTAGAAAAACCTCAGCCACTTGTGGAAGTTAAGTGGGAAAAAGATGGTAAAATAAAGGTGGTTGGTGATGGGTCTTCAAATGCATTGCCCAAAAATCAATTAAAAAGCCCCAATAACCTTAGTTGCCCCTTACATACAACCACGGGAAGAATGAGGCATTTAAACAACTATATAACAATTATACTCTTATTACAATAAGCAGACATTTTAATACTGATCTTTATTTTGCAGTTACCAACTCACTTATCATGATGCCAAACATGTACAGAGCATGATGTAAGTTTGTCTACAACTGATATGTAACGAATTGTATATAATAGATTCCACAAAGTTTATGAAATAAATAAATAAGATGATTAATACAAATGAGTTTTATTTGGATCCAAAACAATGGAACAAAACTTAATATTAGCACTATTCTTACGAACTCTTAGTCACTTATGCCTAGAGATTAGTGTTCATGTCCTGAATTATTAAATAATTAAACTTTAAACTCAAATCAACATTTTTCACATCACATATGACAGCTATTTAACACAGGTTAAATTGTCTCAACATTTATTTCAAAGAGGTGCAACCGGTTATGTGTAAGCAAATCTTTCATGCAAAGTTTGTCTAGTAGCGGTTGGGGTGGGATTGAAATTAATACCACTTGGTGATTCATTAGATACAGAACTAGCAGCATATGATTTTCCTTGAATAGCAGCTATTTCTTTCTGTAGTTTTGTATTTAATACTTGCTTGTTTACAAATTTCCTGCCCACACCACGGTTTGCACCCCTTCCTCTAGATCTGTTTGATCTATTACTCACATTTGATCTGTTAGATCTATTGGACCTGTTGGATCCAACAGATTTTACACTTCCAGGTCCTCGCCTAGTGTTGTATCCTCCGAACTGATTATTAAGTTGAGCTATATTGTTTTGAGTTAAAAACCCTGCATTTCCCATGCTATTGCGTCGTCGACGTGCAATATCATTAGCAACACTTACTGTAAGTGCATTCATGGAATTGTTCCGAGAGCGCGTAAATGTTTGCGATCTTATGACATTCTCATTCTGTCTTCTTTCCTGAAGTATGTGGTCTGACCTCATTCCAAATCCATTAAATCTTTGGTTAGTAGTGATTCCTCTTCCCCTTTTTGAGATTCCTCGTTTTGCCACAGCTAGTGGTCTTCCACGTTGCATGTTTACTCCTAATCTGCTATGTATACCACTTCTCATATTTGCGCGACCTCGGGTTTGTAGTCCACCTGACAAAAAAAAGAAAGTTTTTTGTCATTTAGGTCAGGTAAGAATTGAACAAACAATGAATAGTCAACTACGCTTGGGAGTTATTTACAAGACTATATGAAAGCATATCGATGATTTCAAAATTATTTTTATAATATTGTATTGCTATAAAATTCACGCAGAGAGCTATGTGAATTTGTATTGTGGTGAGTATATTATATGTTTATACCATAAAAAGGCATTGAAAGTTATTTTCAAGCCCATATATGTCCCCACCAAGGGGCTTGAGCCTACCCTATATAGGGTGCTTTGGCCATAGTCCACCACGCTGGCCAATTGCGGGTTGGCAGACTAACGACTACTACCGTAATAGTAGCCGGGACCGACGGCTTAACGTGCCCTCCGAAGCATGGATTCATCTTAATTTACACTGGACTGGGTTAAATCTTACAAATCAAATTTGTAAGTTTACCACCCCTCCGGGATCGAACCCGAGACCTACGTACTTGAAACCAAGCGCTTAACCGCGAGACCACGGAGGCAGTTATTTAAAGATAAATGACTAACAAAAGAGAGTAAATTATGTTTAAAACGGTATTAAATAAAATTTATGTCGTTAGCGAATAACAGTATTTAATCATCTTGCACCAAACTTTTTAGACTGAGACAGTTAAACAAATCAGCTGAGACAAATCGAATGCGAAAGGCTATGGACTACTTCTATGTTAAACCTGCTATTCTATAGATGATAACTAATTACTATATATAATATTCTAATTACTGATGAACTAAAAAAAAACAATGATGTATATTTACCTCTGTTGAACCTTGGCTTAGTTAAGGCTGGTAGGTTAGACTCCTGCAGCTGCTCAAGTCCAGCTCTTCCTCTTGGAGTGAGACCTCTGCGTTGCTGAGACCTTGATCTAGATTGAGATCGAGTACGAGACATTGAGCCGAATCTTTGTCTGGAGCGAGAGCGTGCTCTGGATTGAGAACGTGCTCGGTTCTGAGATTGGCCGCGCATTTGGGAGCGTCCACGAGACTGTGACCGGCCACGCCGCTGTGGGCGAAGGTTAGTCTGGGATCTAGCCCGGGACCGCGAGCGGGAACGAGAACGAGGTCCCGGAGTTCCTGATCTTGATCCTCCTCCGCCGCCGCCACCGCGACCGCGCCCTCGCCCGCGACCTCTCATGGACCCGCCACCGCGACCCCTAGCGCGACTATTGCGGTTTTTCTTTATGATGTCATCTAAAATAACAAGTCAAAAATATGAATTTAGGACTATTTATACAAGTGATAACTTCAGTCAGTATAATTAAACTCCATTGTTGGTGGAACACTACAATTAAGTTGTAAATATGTTTATCTATGTCATTGCGAAAATTTACGACATTGTACTCACTAGATGCAAAATTTCCTTTGTTTATAACTCACATGTGACAAAATAAAATCATGTAAAAGCTTCCATGCCTTTTAGACTAAATGTTGTTTAGTTGTTGTTCCAACAAAGGCGTAACGCCTTTTCATTGTAATTTTGCCCAATATAAACCTTCTGTGCGGTAGCATATGTGTAGATGCATACATCCAAATACTCATGCCATTGGTTCTTATAAGGGTGGGCCAAGTGAGACTACCAATTACCGAATTGTACAATCCTGACAAACATCTCCAGCTTCATTGATATTCGATTGAATCAGGCATTACCTTGCGGAAATCCATAGCAATACTAATACACTAGTACTATATACTACATACTATATACTAATAACGTGAGGAAACCCACATGGCTGAGTTGTACTTAGTCATGTGACAGTGTATTCATACAAAACGGCGATAGGCCTGCCCCCTATCACGTGAGTACACTGTCTAAGCAAAACGTGGGTACCTTCTCTGGAAACTAGATGGCCCTTGCCATGTGAGTTCAGGAGTATTGGTACCTTCGGGGATAAACGGCGTGAACATTTATGTTTATGTTATATACTAATACTAGTATTCATTTATATTCATCAATAATTTCGAATATTATTTCTTAGTTAGGGGCTATGTGGCTTGAGACCAGAGTTGTGGTTGAATCTATTTGCACCCAAATTAAAAAACTGGTTGTCTATTTTCCCATTCTGAAGCTATGGCTACCCCTAAATAGTTTTTATAGCTGTGAGAATAGGTAGGTAGTACGAAACAGTAACTTTCACTGATATTCACTAGAACTTGTTCTTTATATTAGATACAAAATTATCAGTACTTAATTTTTTTTTTGGTTATAAAGACAGAACATGTTTAGCATGCCTTAAACCTTATTTCAAAACACTTTCCTAACTCAATTTATAGTACTGGCCGAAGAATTCTTCATTCCTTAACTCTCTTTATTATTTATGATTGAGTATTGAATCATTGTTTGAAGTCATAAATCATTAGTCAATTAAATCGAGTATTATGTTTTATTTAAAGTATCAATTAGAAACATGTGGTATTTTATTTCTATTACATAAGTATAAGTTATGTTACTGTTATCTGAAGGGTGGCAGAACATTGCTGAGAAAATTTGTATTATTACTATCTATATGCTGATTAAATTGAATATTTGTTCATAGTGATTAATGAATTATAAATTTTCCTTTGCATTGGTTATTTAGCAATAATTTTCAACCCTGCTACAGGAGATACTCTTAACTGTATGTTGCACTTAAGATATAAATAAATATTGCTCCATAGAAGAAACACTACCTCTTCTAGACCAACAACAGGAAGAAAAAAAATTCAAATGTTTATTTTACAACATATTGATTTGATAAGGTGATGAAAGATACATAAACTCACATTATTTCTTCCCATTAGAGTGGGCATCACAACTTTTCGCCATCTTGGCAAATCTCTCTAGTTAATTGGACATTCATCAATCTATTTGTACATGTCTTATTATTCTTATTTCTTCCTACATCTGCCTTGTTGAACATATTTTCTATTTGATCTAAATGAGTCCTCCATGGTTATCTTCACCTGACATAACCTTCCACATGTTCTATAGAAATCTCTCAGAAATTTGTTAATGATTAAACATTTTTTCTTTAATTAAATTTACTTTGATTACAAGCATGGTGTTAAAAGTATCTTTAACTATGAAATATGCAAGGACAAATTAGCTGGTTCCAATATCTTTTAGATGCTGAGATGTACAAAATTGCAAGTAGTAGTACCCAACTACATACTCATACTAAACTTTATTTACACAAAATATTTACATTGACAATAAATAGATTTTTAGTATACTAATAAATTATGTACATTACGAACAAAAACTTCGTTAAATTTATCGCTCTCAGTGTAGGGTAACTTGCCCAATATACCAGCGGCATTTCCTCTTGGGATAAGTAGTACATATCATCAGCCAATAACAAAAATAGCAACTATATATATAAAAAATACCACTTCCAAATGTATCCCTAGAACAGCAAGTAAGCAAATGCAGTTGCTTGTTATTACTACTTCAATATTATTATATGTTTGGAGCTAATAATAACATTCGCAAATGACCTAAATTGAAAACTGTTACCGAGTAAAGTTTCAATAATGATGCATTAAGATGAAAACGACGCGCTGACCAAAATAGACCGCAAGTTAAATAATTGTTACAATACTCACCTAGTGACATGTTTACCGAGTCAGACATGGTAATTTGAACCTACTGTTACTCTTCAGTTTTTAAGAAGGGTTAACCAAAATTAATTTCAATGGAATAAGGTAAAAATTAGTTAGAAGAGTGGCGTCAAAGGTTAGGTTAGTATGGTACACAGATAGATTGGTTTGGTTATTATGGCACAGATTATAATATTGATTGGGTTATTTGACATTGAATTGTTTTTTTTTTTTTTAAGTTGGCGCCATGGAAGTATTATTTAAACAGGAACGCGCGCTGGCGACCTAAAGTGTCCTGAAAAAGGATGGCTAACTAGCTAACTGTGTCTCGTTTTATGTAGGGTGACCATCTGTTGGTGTTTTAATAAGAGTTCCTCTAAAGGATACAAAAACACTTATATTTACATATTTTGAATGTTTTTGTTCATGAAAACCTCATGTGGGGACCTGATGCAGCCTTTGACACGGTAGCTCAATTGGCAGAGCGACGGGGGCGTATACCCGAGGTTGCGGATTCGATCCCCACCTGTGTCGAAATTTATCTTTCCTTTGTTTATTAGTTATATTTAGATACATACATTATAAAAACACTTATATTTACATATATACATTGTTTTTGGTAAATCAACGTGTTTTTTATACATATTTATTCCTAATTAGTATATTATAAAAGAATGGGTAGCCAGTGCTTGGGAATTAAAATTTTCTCAGCTACTTTTGGAAGTTGCGTGGGGAAAAGATGGTGAAATAAAGGTTGTTGGTGATGGGTCTCAACCGCATTCCCCAAAAATCCCTTAAAAGTCCCAATACCGTTAGCCGCCTCTTACGTACACCCACCGGAAGAAATGGGGTAGTGCTATACTAAGTCGACACCACACAGCTATATTCAAATTCAAATCGATTAATGCATTCATGTGGTAAAGTTCGAGATGATACAGGTTATTTTATTTATTGTTCCATAACATGAACCCATATTTATCACTATTTTCTTAATTAAATGATAAAAGCTCCAAAACACTCAAACAGATGATAAATTGTGGACACCACATTTATCTTGTTTCGATGGGGATACCCGTGACAAAATTAATATCCCTTTTGCCAAACTTAACCAATTATTTATCTCCAAATCGATAGGCGACAATAATAATTAAAATAAAATACAAAAAAGGAACAGTTAATAACCTGTTTTTTATAAAATATTCCCTATAAATAAGTTTGAATTTGTTTTTCTTTGAACTTAATCTCGACTGGCAACCGCGCGAGCGGGTCACATTTCTCTCTCACACGGCTCTCGTTCTAGGACGTTTCTCTGCTTGACAGTTTTTAAAAGATAATTAACTTTATTGCATGGTAATAAATTGCATTTTTGTTTACCATATTTTTGTGAGTACGCTCTCCTGTTTAGTTAGTAGCTTCATGGTTGGCGCTATCTGTAGCTTTAGTTATTGCAACAACTCCACCACGAACTACGTGATGAGATCTTGCAAGATAAAAGTGAAATCAACGCGAAAATATAGTACACAAAAAAATCTAATAGATATTTAAAGGCAATATAAAAGCTAAAAAAACCCGAGGACATGAAGAGACAGAGAAATTATTTACATAATAATTACAACTTACTACTCTGTGTAAAAAGTATCGGGAATATGTCAATAAAAAGACCCGCGTAAAAGAGGTCGTTCAAATTTTTTTACTGCATGTTGGTAGCACTGTACTGATAGATAGATTAGATAAATGGTTTCCTTTCCGCAATTGGTCACTACAGGGCCATTTCACGTGGGCCACGGCCGTCATTCTATCCACCCGAGCTCTACCCAGAAGTCAACTAGTTGTGTAATATGTTTTAAGTGATTTGTCATACTACCTGTGTTTTCCAAGTTGGTGTGGCGTTGGTCGTTCAAGGTGTTACACTCGAACATTACAGTGCCCAGTAAAGTAGTGTTTGTTTAGTGAGCAGTGTCCTGTTATGATACCTGTAACCATTCGTAGTTTTCTCCTGTCTAGGTTCAAGAGTTTTCTAGTGAGCTGTGGATTCAGGTTCGGCATTGCTTCTTTGGATTGTCGGCATTCTGACAGGGCGCGCCATATTACCTTGTGTTGTTCTTGTGTTCGTTCCCTTAGCCAAGTACGATATTGGTTGTATGGGATTGGTATGATAGGTTCTGGCCCTTCTATTGTGTTGCTGGATCCTCTGCGGGCCAGTTCATCGGCCGCGTCATTTCCAAGCGAATTACTGTGTCCTTTTATCCATTGCAATGTGATGTTGTTTTTCTTGGATATACTTTCAAGTGACTCGTGACATTGTAGTATAATTCCGTTATTGGTTTCGTTGTTTTTCAGAGCGTACAGCACTACTTTGCTGTCTGAGAGTATTCTAATATTTGTATTTTCAACTTTTCTATTTATTATGGCTGTTGTTGCTAGGAGTAGACCTATACATTCAGCTTGATAGACACTATTGTGTCTTCCTAGCGTTGAGTATGTCTTGATGTTGAGGTCGTATGAAAAGGCTCCTGCCCCTGTTCCCTTATTTGTTTTCGATCCGTCTGTGTATATTCTCAACTCTTTTATGTTGGGGTGGTCGTTTGGTTCTTCCTCAAGATTGACTTGATAGTGTTTGTTGAAGATGTATCTCTTTTGTATTCTGTCGCATGGCCCTGCCAATAGGGGTTGATATTCCATTGCCTCTGCCATGATTGTTGTATGTTTTATTCTGGAGTCTTTACTTAATGTTTTGTTTCGATCTAATCTGATGGTGGCCATTGCTGCTTCTTGTTGTATGTAAAGATGTAAGGGAGGCAGGTTGAACATAACTTGCAGAGCAGCTGTTGGTGTTGTTTTCATGGCTCCTGATATTGCTATGCATGCCATTCTTTGTACTTTCTCTAGGTCTTTTTGACATGTGCTCAGCACGGTCCTTGGCCAGACCTTGACAGACCAGGGCACCGTATGATATAATTGGTCTTATTACTGTTGTATATAGCCAATGTGTGATACGTGGGTGTAGACCCCAATTCTTTCCTAGTATCTTTTCACATTGCCATAATGCTATTGTCGCTTTCTTTATTGTGTTTTCTAAGTGTTTGTTCCATAGCAATTTGCTGTCTAGTGTGCCTCCTAGGTATTTAACGTCTTCGATAGAGTTAGCGTTGTGTCGAATAGTTTTGGTGGGTCTGAAATGTTTATTTTGGTCTTTTTCGTGAAGAGTATCATTTCAGTTTTGTTTGGATTCACGCTGAGCTGTTGTTCTTCACACCATTTTTCTACTATTTTAAGTGCGTGATTCATTTGGTTTGATATCGTGTTTTCGTTTTGCCCGTCTATAAGAATTACAATGTCATCTGCATAGCCGACGGCATAGTATCCCTTGTTGTTAAGTTGCCGTATGAGATCGTCTACCACTAGGTTCCAGAGGAGTGGGGATAGTACACCACCTTGGGGGCATCCTCTCATTACTCGGGCTCTGGTCACTTCATTTAATTCGACTTGTACGGCTCTTTGTCCCAGCATGTTCCCGATCCATTTTCTCATGGTAGAGTCAATATTGTATCTTTTGGGTGCTGTATTTATGCATTGAAAGGTGGTCTTGTCGAATGCTCTCTCTATATCTATAAGTACAGCTAATGTCATAAGCTTTTGACTCATCGCTATTTCGATTTTTGACACCACTTCATGTAGAGCTGTTTCTGTAGATTTGCCTACAGTATAGGCATGTTGTCTTTTGTGTAGAGGCTTGACTTTAAGTGGTCCATCTCTAATATATCTGTCGCATAATCTCTCAAGTGTCTTGAGTATGAAAGATGTTAGACTTATCGGTCTGAAGGACTTGGCTTGCTTGTAGTCTGCCTTCCCTGGTTTTGGTATGAAGGTGTCTTTCACTTCCCTCCAAGAGGGTGGAATGTATCGATGCGCGAGGCATGCCTGAAAGATATCTAATAGCCATTGTGATATGATAGCCTCCACCCATTGTAGAAAGGCAGGGATTATACCGTCTAAACCAGGGGATTTGAAAGGTTTGATTGCCCAACGAATAAGGTCTTCAGTGACTATTTTGTTGGCTGTTTTCCAGTCTTCTGGTGTGGGTTTTGTATGGTTTATTTCCTGTACTGATTTAGCGCGCAAAATTTGAGCGGGATCTGTCTGTGTTTTAAACTAAATTTTTTGTTGGTCATAGTTTTGAGTCCTCGGCGATTTTTACAATGGAAAATATTGTTGAACAAAGAGTGTGCCTTAAATTTTGTGTTTCGAATGATATTTCATGTGGTGAATCACTAAAAATGCTGCGAAATACATCGAAAACAAGGGCTTATGAACGGTATAAGGCTTTTAAAGAAGGCCGAGAAGTAGTAGTAGACTTGCCTCGTTCTGGTAGACCTTCAACCGCTACGACCAAAGAAAACTTCGACAGAATCAAGAAGCTAGTGCTCGAAAATCGACGTATGAGTCTGAGAGAGTTGGCTTGTGAGGTGAAGATATCTTTTAAGTCCGTCCACAACATTCTCATTGACATTTTAGGCATGAAACGCGTCGCCGCTCGACTAGTTCCAAAAGAGCTCAATTTTGTTCAAAAAGCGCAGCGAAAGCATGTCTCTGAAGACATGGTTTCCCGAGCTTCTACGGATCCGACCTTTATGAAACGTATAATAACTGACGACGAGACATGGGTTTATGAGTAGTATTAGAGTACGACATGCAAACAAGCCAACAGTCTTCAGAATGGCGTCTCGAAAACAAGCCGAAACCAAAAAAACCGCGGCAAAGTCGCTCCAAAATCAAGGTGATGCTGACAGTTTTTTTTTGACTACCGTGGTGTGGATCACTCCGAATTCCTTTCAGAGGGAGAAACAGTGAATAAAGAATATTATTTAGGCGTCATGAAGCGTTTGCGTGAGAGTATCCGCCGAAAACGTTCAGATTTGTGGCAACACAACTCATGGATGCTGCACCATGATAATGCACCATCACACACAGCCATTATAGTGAAAGAGTTTTTAGCGAAAAATTCAACAAAAGTTCTCGACCAAGCACCGTATTCACCTGATATGGCTCCGTCTGACTTTTTTTATTTCCCAAGTTAAACTTACCACTTCGAGGAAAACGTTTTGAGTCGACAGAAGCCATTAAAGAAAATTCGCTGAATGAGCTAAAGGCCATACCGCAAATAGCCTATGAAAAATGTATGGAAGACTGGGTGAAGCGGTGGAGATGTTGTATTGCAAGCGATGGGGCCTACTTTGAAGGCGATAAAATAAATTTAGATGAATAATTTGTATTTTTTGTTTTATTGACAAATTCCCGATACTTAGTACACAGAATGTATATAAACCTGATAACGAATCAAACAGAAACAAATTATAAAAAGTAAAAGAAAACATATTTATAATTTAATATTGTTCATCTTGATAAAATTGTCAAGAGCTATAATTAAACCAGGCGAGGAGGAAAAAAAGGAAATCATGCTATTAAAATTAGTCTGAAGCGGAATCTTAATCTTGGGTAAAGCTGAGTATAAATTAAAAGCGGAATTTTGGGGACAAGAAAAAAATATGTGATCCAAGGAGCCTTCGTCCATTACACATTCACACAACGAACACTATCCCGAACTCTTATTTTATTTAAAAACACTAGAGAACAACAATGACCAATTCGAAGTCGAATTAAAATTGAAGTTACGACCTTAGATAGTTTTTTGAATTTCGAAAACCAGGCTTTACTAGGAATTGTTGATTGAACAGATTTGTAAAACAAACCCTTACTAGCACCGTCCCATCTTGATTGCCTAGAAGAACGAAGCTGAGGCAGGGCTAGACTACGGTAACCATAATTTGTTGTCTAGTAATTTTTTCTATCAACATTGGATATGGAAGCTTCCTTAGCTAAAATATCAGCTTTCTCATTTCCTATTATACCAGAATGACTAGGGATATATACTATCTGAATAACTAATAATTTAATTGAGCATCTATATAGGGTATTTTTCAGATCCATGATAATATTACTGTGAATTTTGCTAAAAAAAGGATTTTGGTTTAAAGTATATGGCAGCTTAAAGAATCTGTGAAGATAACCGAACGACTTAAATTATGAGCCTCAATAAGCAAAGCAGCTTCAAGAATTCCAATGCACTCACCAGTAAAAACAGATGAGGCCGGGGGACATTTAAACCGTAACTGGTATCTACGGTTACTCCAATAAACTGCATCACCGGTATCAGACGATGAGGAAAGTTTAGAGGCATCAGTATAGAAGTGGTGCCAATCTTTCCATTTTTCATGTAAAATAGAACAAAAGATGGAGTTAGCAGCAGGGTTACATTTAGTAATACCTATGCTTTGAATAATTTGGTGCTTATAGGATATAACTTGATAAGGAAACCTGTACAAAGGAAGATTATCAAATTTTAGAATTTTACTAGACTGGCATTTTAAAAAGCTAGTTAGAAAATAAGGGACATCGATCTTTTTCCAGTAATCGTATAAGTTACCACGATACAGAGAAATTGGAGACTTAAAATTGAGTAATTTCGAACTGATGAGATGAGAGGATGGGGAAACGACTTTTGATATAAATCTATCAGCAATATATTGTCTTCTAAGGTCTACAGGAGGCTCACAACATTCAACTTGCATTGCGTTAATAGGAGTAGAACGCATACAACCCGTGATAATTCGAAGACATTGAGCTTGAATCTTGTCAAGTTTTTGTAAGTATTCTTTATTGCAAGGGTCAAGTAAAAATACTCCGTATTCAATGACACTCCTAATTAAAGCATTATAAACTAATATTAAAGTAAACGGGTGAGCGCCCCACCACACACCTATCTTTACAGAAATGACAGGACAAGAACGTTTTCGCGTAAATACAACAAAAGAACTTTTAGAAGGGGAGAGGGTTAACCCCAGGTCAGAAAGAGAAAAGTTAATTGAGTTAAGAGAACGCTCAAAAGATACGACAGCTTGTTCTATATATTGACCTAGCTGTGTATGAGAGGCATACACAGCTAGGTCATCCGCATACTGAAGAAGTTGGCAATCTTGATATACAGATTTAACCAGATTATAAGTATATAAATTAAATAGGATTGGCGAAAGAACTGAACCTTGGGGCAAACCTTTGAAGGCAACCCTAGTTTCTAGTTCTGTTCCTGAAGTTCGCAAGGAAACAAAACGATTAGTGAATAGGTTATGATATAAATGATAAAAACAATTTTGGAAGGGATATTCAAATCTAACAATATATTCTTTAGGACATACAAAAGGACATTATCATATGCGCCTTTTACATCTAAAAAAGCGCTTACCGTAGACTCGCTCTTCGTAAAAGCTGAACGGATGTCCGTAACTAAAACTCCAACACTGTCCAAAGTACCTAACGACTTTCTAAATCCAAATTGAGAGGATGGAAAGATACCGTTACTTTCTACAAACCACTCTAAACGACGTTTTATAAGATGTTTTAATAATTTCGTTAACACTGACGAGAGAGGTATAGGTCTAAGGTTGTTGGGATCATCAGAGCTTTTCCCTGGTTTGACCACGGGAATTATACATTGATTTTTCCAAGAATCAGGGATAAATTGATTACTGAAGCATAAATTCAGGAGGTCTAAAAGATATTTATGGGTGACCTCACCTGAACGGACAATCAAAGAGTACGGAATAAAAAAAAGATAAAAAAAAATATTTCAAAATACCATCAGAAACAGGGGATGAGTCACGAACATGATCCAAAACCTCTTGTAATTCTATTAATGAAAACGGATTTTCTAGATAGTTGTCATTAGAAGAAGAGTATGAGATTGAAATTTGAGAGGGATATACTGGAAGCTCATCTAAAGATGGGACATGAGGCGGACAGAATTTAAAGAAAAAAGTATCGGCTGTTTCCTTTTAAATAGGGCAGACAGGATGAGGATTGAAACATCTTCGGAACCTATTAATATTCTTCCATACTACAGATGGAGGAGTGCGGGGAGCCAAACTTGTACAAAAGGATTTCCACCCAAGTTTCTTTTTCTTCCGTACTATTTTTTTACAACAGGCAGCTACACAACAATACTCAGCTAAACGTTCTGGAGTCATATTCATATTATAAGTGATCTCTACTCTATCACGGTTTTTAATAGCCTCTGTACATTCTTCATCCCACCAAGCAGGAGAAGAAAGACGTCATAATTCAAGTAATAAAATAAAATGTGTTCTTTGCGTGCTATATTCTATATTTCTTTCTTTTTTCATTGAAAAGATTGTTTTTTGAGGGAACAAAGCTACGGGATTTTAAAAATATTCACGTAATTTTTGTGGTAAAATGAACGTTTATTCGTGAGATCACAATTATTTGGCACATTATTTTAGGGACTTACTTCTGTCTTTTTTTTTCAAAAATTAAGTAATTAACAACAGTTTGAACTAAGGATATGTTATCTTCAATATTAAATTATCGAAATAAAATATAAATCTTAGTTCTTACGTAAAAAATTAAAAAAATGTCAGCACTTGAATATTTGGTACATTCACTACGTACGTTCTTCGGAAGCATGCGTAATTCGAACCCTACTTGTTCAGCTCATCCACCTCCCATAGGCTTATTATTATTAGATGCAGATTCAGTTATATTGATATGGTGCACAGAAGATAATAGTAATGAAGCTTTTTTTAAGCTTAGCCACGTAAGACAGAATAGTATTGTCTTAAGGGAATCCATGCATCATAGAACCAACCATTTTACCTTTGTGAGGCTAAAATTCTGGTGCGATCTTCCTCTTTAAAGTGCCCAAGTAAGTAAATCCACGATCTTGTTGTGTTTTTCAATGTCTAAGCGTTTATCATGTCACACTTCTCTTTCATGTTCTTTATCTTCGTAATTAAGGTTGATTTCTCCGTGGTTAACTCCTTCAACATGGGGACAGATGACCTTAACGTTAGTCTCATGGGATTGTTTGGATAACATGTTGTGATTGCTTTCTAAAGTAAAATCAGGATCGTCTACATCGTTCCAAAATCGCTACAGCTGTCATAACTCTCGTCTATGAGATTATCAAATATCTCTTTATCTTTTAAACACTGATTCTGTTTTTGGAGTTTCGTACACTTTTCGGAATCTGAACCGTCATCATTTGCTGGGTTTTTCTGCTCACTAGACGTGATGTGTTTTCTTTTAAGCAATCATCAATTGATAGTACACTTTTAAAACCGATGTGACGTCAATCAGACACTATAAGCTAACTCACATTAATACCGAGGTGACGATCAAGAGACGTACAAATTACAACAAATAAACAATATATAATTATATTAAATACACAAACTACGTACTTACGTCTGTGAGACGTCGATTGCTTCGATACGAGAATGTATGCTATTGCCACGGACGCGGTGTCGCCTGATGGTTTGTGACGTGGAGGGAGGAAGGTAGCAAGGGGGTCAGCGCTGAAGGTGACGTAATTTTTGAAATACTTTAAAATTAAAAATTGTTACGTCTGTGAGACGTATAGGTCGGTAGTTAAAGGTTAATTGAGCTGGCTAGATCTTTGGAGCATAAGCTCAAATCCACACAACTTTTCCTTTGACCGGGTAAGGATCTCCTTGTAGGCCTACCATCATTTAAAACACATAAATCAAGATCGTCAAAAATTTCCACTAGGCCTTCACCAAACGAGTCACAGTGCTCGGATCCCCAACGATAATGGTGGCCATTGAAGTCCCCCATTATTATACATGGACGTGAAATCTTAGTAAAAAACTCACGTATGACAGGAAGAAAGGAAGGATGAGGGCTATATATAATAATAATAATAATAAACAAGTATCTGCCGGAGCCAATCCTAGAAAACGACCAAGCCAAAATCTATTGGGACCGATCCGTTATCACGGACAGGACTATTCTAGCGAATAAGCCTGATATCGTGGTATGGGATCGGTCGCAGTCGAGGGTATTTCTAGTGGATGTCACTATCCCTCATGACGAGGGTCTCGTGAAAGCCGGAACCGAGAAGCGTCGGAAATATCTCGATCTGGCTCACGAGGTCACCGACATGTGGGGTGTGACTTCGACAGAAATAATCCCAATTGTTTTGTCCGCAAACGGGTTAATTCCAACCAGCCTCTTGCTCTTGCTTCTTGCTCTCTTGCTTGCACATGGCTGAGTTGTATTTAGTCATGTGACAGTGTATTCGTAACAAAACGGCCTGCCCTCTATCACGTGGGTACACTGTCCATGCAAAACGTGGGTACTCTGAACACCAGGTAACACAGTCACGTGATGTACAGAAGTATTAGTAACTCTGCCAACCCCTTCGGGGTTATTCGGCGTAAACGTTTATGTTATGTCTATAGTTGGTCCTGAATAAATAAAACTAATATTAAGTTGCGTGAATTTTAATTAACAAAATTGAAAATAGGTGAAATAAATAACACAATAAAGGTACTCATGAAATACACAATTTGTACATTATTTTTTAAATTTATGTTAAGTATATTGCGTACACATACTTCGAAAAAATGTACAAAAAACTTAATTATACTTGACATGATGAGTACTTAATTTAAAATACTATTAACTTGGAATTATTGTGAAATAAAATAAATTTAACCAGAACATGACCCATCCATAAAAGTTATTTTAATTATACGCACCTTATTACAACATTTGTTAGCTATTTATGAATTACAATAAGAATTGAATCACAGTTAAGCGCCATAAGGATTCCATAAATAGACACTTGTTTGTTTAATTTGATCATACATCTATAAAGCTGTTTGGCACCAATGCAAAGCTTCATTCATTTCTTTATTTTAATAGATGCATCAAACAGTATTTTGAATGATAGATTCATTTAAAACATAATTTTAAACTCTCAAAGACTGAGTAACATCACCCATATATATTTCATTTAAGCAGTTGAAGTTAAGCTATACTGTTATTTATTTTACGTAGCTGAATTAGTTTCTGTTGAAAATAATTAAGACTTCTTTAAACAAGTTGATTTGCTTAATATATTATTTTGGACACCAAGGCCGTTAGTAGTAGAAATTCTGTAGGCCGTAAGAAAACATAGAGCCTCTTTGCTTTTTATTTATTGAAGAAAATGTGCGATTCAGTTAGTTAAAAGAGGATGACATGTTTATAATGAATGCGTATTCCTCAATACTGATAAACAAGAGATTATGGTAAGGCAAGAAATTTGGCACAAATATTTTACATCTCATTTAGAGCTTGGGTATAATTTGAAATGTGACAATGAAATAAAGTTTAAAACTTAACATACTGGAAGATAATTTGTGAGTCATTTTTAATTACACTGAAAACATTTAATACGTAAATTGAGCTTTAATAAATAAGCATAACAGCTTGACGTGACTGTTAATATTATTTGTCTTACTAATAAAAATATCTTTTTATTATTTTTTAATGGACTAAAAGATTTGTCATACTGTTACCTAACTTTCAGATTGTATTTATCTTAAAAACTACTTATTTTAAAATGAGACAATTTATCATATTGTTATTCTATAAGAACACTTTTCTAAAGAATAAGATCTATCACAACACATAACTTTAGATCGTGTAAAAATACACAGATATAGTTATAATTATTATCAATAAGTAAATAAATACAATTTTGTAATAATAATACCTTCGAGTAAGAAAAATATCGTGACGCAATATAAACTATCAATGAGTATACAACATATGACGAACATTAAAATCTAATACTTTACTCAGTATTACGCTATCGGAATCACTTGACACGTGGTCTCTTACGACCGGCGGACAGGCTTGGCACCTTTGAGTATTTTGCTTAGTCACATTCGACACCGCCGCCGGCCCGGAGGCGGGCGAACGCGGAACTAGCCGCTCCTACATTCGAGTTAGGT
>OY755172.1:14070403-14160047 GCA_963576735.1 Bedellia somnulentella | reverse complement strand
AGTAATTGGATGTAAACATATAGTAGTAATTGGGAACAGTCGTAGTTTGAAGATTATATATTTGTGTGAGTGAGATCTGTCTATTCTAATTTTAATACAAAGGTTTACACCAGTAATTTACTGATCTAAAAGTGGGTTTTTCGGCCACGATTGGTGTTTTACGTCTTCTGACTACACAGTTTATTCATTACGCCCACTAAAAAATACCAACTGTCCTTCCAAGGTTAACTTTCGTCTTGTTTTTAAAGTGCCTATAGGCTAAGGTTGTTCGGTGCAATTGGTCTGGAGATTACTTTGTCTGTATTATGCCTCAATGGTTCAACGGTTAGAGAGCATTAGGCCTACGACTCTAGAGAAGGTTTCAGGTATGAGTTCATTTGATTTAAAATGTTGTAAGCTTTTTATATTAATTATCCGCAAAAAATATTGGTTTCTGTAACTTAGGAGGTACCATGTGCATGGCAATCGTAGCGGTATCTGTCACGGTGGTGTTCTTAAATGTATTATCGTTTAGTGTTGTTCCGAAATTACATTAATTTCAATGAAGAGATATTTCAATGCAAGATAATGTGTAAATAACTTACCAGGCTTTTACAGAGGAAGGAACACTTTGGCGAAGTTGCAACCGCACCTCTCCGAGGAAGACAGGTGTGGCCGCGTCATGCCACACTGATACCCGCGCCTCACACGCAACTCCAGGCTGGAAGAGATAGGTTTAGTTATCCAACACGCTACTCTTAGCTTGTACCAAATATTTTCTCAGATGGTTGATAAGAAATATACTATGTGACAAGTAAGTATAAATAATTATATCTATTTATTTATTTATTTATTTGAGAAACAAACGGTACACAATATTTCAAATAAGACAAAAATACAGAGAAGTTCTTGACCTATAAAGTTTCTACCAATTGATATACAGACGATACAGAAAAACGCAAATTAAATAACTAATGAAAACAAAACAATTATACATCAGTTGTAATATGGATAATTTATACAGATGAAATTAAGTAAGTTAAATGAATATCGGCCATATTCCCCCTTATATCATGAAAGTAATAATGTGCAAGTAAAAGTACATACATACATATACTCACGGCTATAAATCCCAAGAAGGGGTAGCCAGAGCTAAGGAATTAGAAATTCCTCAGCCACTTTTGGAAATGTGAGTGGGGAAAAGGTGGTAAAAATAAAGGTTGGTGATGGGTCTCCAACCGCATCGCCCAAAAATCCCTTAAAAGCCCCACTACCGTTAGTCGCCTTTTACGTACACCCACCGGAAGAAATGGGGTAGTGCTATTCTAAGCCAACACAACACAGCAAGTAAAAGTAATCTTTTAATAAATGGGGGGGGGGGTTTAAATATTATTAGTACTCTTAAGTTATGGAAAGAGAAGAAAGAACTTGTAATTATTATTCGCAAAACTTAATATAATTAATATGTTACTAAAAAGACTCACCGATTGTGAACTATCTTTATCCTTAGGGTCAGCAACCATAACAAGATCGAAACAAAAGATTTCGTCAAATTGTGGATTAACAGTCTTTTTTCGGGGTTTGGTGCGCTTCTCAATTCTACGTCCATTGGAGTAGAGCAGCGTGATGAGCGCGAAGGGATCGCACTGGCCGTTTTTAGTTGTTAGCTCAGAGCATTCCAGCACGCGTAGACGCACGCAGTCGGGGCCTACTCGCGCCGCGCAGTGCCTCTCAGGGTCCGACCAGTAATCCGCAGCACTCGGTGGGGACGCATCCTCCTTCGCCATCGCGTGCAGCGGCGGCTTGCTACGAGTCGCCCACTGCCCCTTATCCTTCAAACTCTCCGACCTCGTCAACGCCAGCGCCGGCTCTGTCGACGCACAGCTCAGAGACTTCTTACTCGTCGTATTCGACGACGAGCCGAACCTTATGCTCTCCTTACAGTATTCCGATAACCTAACGAGATTATTGCCTTTAGTTTTCGACGAGCCGTAGTCGGAGGGCGACTCCGGGTCCGGGGGTTTCGGATCGACTCGCAAACGTTTCCTCGAGTCCTCGAGCGTGAGCTCGATAAATGCTTTACCCTGCACCTCCGAGTCTGCGTCGACCGGCCGCAACGCGAACCAGTGGTCTTTATTGTTATATCTGTGTAAGTCTTCTCGCTTGATGGCGACCTTGCCGAGCACCTTGTCCTGTTTGAGATGCTTGTCACGATCAAACACGTATATGGAGAGGTATCTAAACCTCCGGGGTACTTCGAACTGGAACTCTTCTCCGAAGAATGGACTGCAACAATGATAAAACATATAAGTCAATGTTATTTATTAAGGTGTTGGTTGATGAACAACTTAAATATTATATAAGAAAACATAAAAAGTGCGATGTTCTTATAAATACGTATACGTGCGAAATCGAACTTACATCTTAAATTACGTAACCTAGTTCATAATAAATAGTATTTATTTACACATGCAAAATAATGAAGCGGTTGCCAAATAAGATGCACTTATTCACAATATGTTTGGTACCACTTACGTCATCTCTTTGCATTCATTCAGTAATAGTTGAATGTAAAGGTATCAAAACAAAAGAATTCATTGACGAATAACTAAATGATGACATTATTTTTTCAATGACATATAGTAACAAACTAAAGTTTTGACGACAGCCGTGGCCGAGTGGATAGGTGACTAGCTTCTCGGTCCGGAGGTCGCGGGTTCGATCCCCGCTGAGAGCATCATTTATGTGATGAGCATAAATGATTGTTTCTTAGTCTTGGATGTTATTTATATGTGTATAATATAATATTAAATATATCGTTAAGTTAGTATCCCATAATACAAGTTCTACTTAGTTTGGGGCTAACTTGATCTGTGTAATATGTCCATATATATTTATTTATTTATTTAAAGTATTATTTATATCGGTAACGACTTAGGGAATCATAATAATCTAGTATTTTTATGATTATTTAGTTGTAATTCAACTAAATCATCTATCGGAAAAGTTGGTAACAAAAGAAATATCAGAAAAATCACCGGCGGTTTAGGTAAGACTTAGAAGACAGTGTCATTTCAAAAGCTTGAATGAAATTGTTCTATAAAACAAGACCTTCCGACGACAAGTTATTTTTGGAAAAGCCAACCCTCGTAAAGTCGGGGATGGGAAAGCGTCATCACAACTTCATGTAGAAATATCGATACTCTTAAAAATATGTTACACGAATAAATCAAGTATGTTCTAATTCATACTTGATGAAAAGAACCAAATTACGTAGGAATAAAATCTGTAAAAAGAATTGTGTAAATCTAATACAGTAAGTATACAAATAATATTTGGAAGTCAGTGTCTATGCTGTATTCTCTGCAATATCCCACGTCAAGTGTTAGCCAGAACCAACTTCCGGAATGGTTTTGTTACGAGTACATTGTATAAAGAGTATTGTAAATAATTCATCGAATTTAATCAGTTGAAAATCTAGGAATCATGGCTTCTCGTGCACAGGTCGTACATGTGTACTTTCATGTTGAATGAATACAGACATTTTAGAAAAGAATACTTCTTTTGTTATCATTTCTCAAAACTATATATCATTTATATTAAATAAAAGGTTGGTGATATATTTAAGAAATACAAGGAAAATAACTCCCGTTACATGAAACGGAGTATTAAATATTTTTTGCTGGTTTATTAAGAAAATGAAAAACCCATTCAATAGTGTAAGGCTTGAGTCTCCATCCTATACAATCCGAAATTTTATACAACAACAGCACATCAGCATGCCGCGGCAATCCGATAAACGTATCGAACATTACTATTCAAGACATGTGAACGGAATCGTCGCTTAAATCTATTAGGTCGGTAGCTGTATCTATAGAAACGTAGTATTTTTCGGTGGTCGCAGGTGTCGCTGGAACACATGTAGAGTGCAGTGGCAAGTGGCGGGCGCATCCGGCGCCAGACCGGTATTTATAACTGGAGGCGGGTTCCTGGCGGGGGCGACCCATACCGATTACTGCCACTCCAAACATTACCTACATTTGCATTTTGTACTATGGCTGAGAGCCATTCTCTTTGGATTTTACAACACTAGCGACAACGTAGTTGACTATAAAGTGTGCTTATGTTGTTTAATGATGTAGGAAGAAAGTTTTGAGCAATAACAAAAGTATGAGAAATTAACATAGTTCTATGGATATTTTCATGCTAACACTTTTACTGACAACTGTTTTTATAGTACTTTCTCTCCTTGCAACGTCATGTAAAACCAAACTGAAACGTTTTATTTAGCGGACTTCTTCTTTCTCCGTAACTAATAACCCAGATATTAATTATTATAGGCATTTGTTATTACTTTATGTTAACTAATAGAATAATCCATCGAACAAGAAACAACTTTTCTGGTTCGATGGAATAAGCGGTAGTATAAAATAAATCGTAAGAAATCCCACGTTTCTGAGTTTAAACTCAGGCAAGGGACATTGAGAAAGTCCAAAGCGACGATAGGGTACATATTGCATTGGTCCACTGTTTACGTGATAATCAATGTCATGTGATTTTGAGAAAAGCTTCTATTATGTCACCTCTTCTGTGAAACACGATGCGAATATGTATAAAGCTTAAGAAAACCAAACATTTCGTAAAGCCTGTTTAATAACTTGAAAACAAATGGCTAAGACGAGTTATCAGAGGCAAGCAAATGTATACTACAAAGCAGCTCAAAGTATCGGTCGAGTAGCACTTTATCGTCATAAATAGCACGCCGCTGTGCAATACAAGATAAACAGAGCATTGCACTTAAAAAGCAGCGATGAACTCAACGCGGCCCATTTCGGGCGATCATCATTTTACGCGCTGCCTTGTTCCGGTACCACTTTACTACTCAACGGCTTCCTTGCTATGCAATGCCGAGACCATCGTAATCTTCACGTAACCGCTTCGTTTTCTTACTTGTTTGGGAACACGTGCTACTTTTGGATTTTATATTTCATTCACCTTTTTGATATAATCTAATTGGAAATTATGCCATGCGATAAAATAAGGAATTGGTGTCCTCCGTAGAGAAATATCAAGACGCTACTCTGTCACTGAGAAAACCACTTTTTCACTGTTGCGCGATGAAGTAATTACAAATTATAAACTTGGCTTCTCTGCACTTAAATATTGGTTAAATTGGTTCAACGGAGTTGTAACAAATTAAAATAAAGAAATTTTTTAACGGTCTTTCTTTTGCCTTCAAAGTGAAATCGCAAACAAATTGTTTGCATCGAACACAGAAGACGAGAGCTTCGTACGTGTCAGTGGGCGGCAGGGAAAGTGATATGATAACGTATCACAAGACAAAGAACCCATTAACGCGACGATTGATAGATGTGACGCGTCGTTTCCTCTGTATATCCACATCCTGCTCGGGTCACCGCTGGGTCACCACCGCTATTGTACTATTACACCGCTAATTGTTTCCCTCAACTATTGAATTTGTAATAGGCAGTTTACTCAAACGTGTACGCGCTCTTATTACTACAAGTATTACAAGTAATAGAACACATTTTTGCCTTTATTTTGAGACAGCATTCATAATAGGTTTACGGAGATACAGATAATAGACAATCATTTCAACTGCCTCTGTTTTATGCTCAAGGTTTGTTGAGTCATATATAAACAACGTCCACTAGTATAAACAAGCAACTCTTCCAAGCTTTGCATGGGTGGCATGCTTTGGACTTTACGGAACAATTCGGTATGCAAAGTTTTTTTTTGGTATTTATTAAATATTTTTATTCGATAGCAAACACGAAAATAAAAGACTAATTTGAATATTTTTCATCTAAAATGAGTAATTGCAAAGTTATGATTTTTTTAAGATTGTTCAACTTTTGTACTTAATGACGTCATCGATCGAAAATATCACGTAGCGACATGCAAATAAAGCGAAATCTATACTAATATTATAAAGCTGAAGAGTTTGTTTGTTTGAACGCTAGGATCTCAGGAACTACCCGATAAAATTGAAAAATTCTTTTTGTGTTGGATAGTCTATTTATTGAGGAAGGTTTTAGGCTTTATATCATCACGCTGCGATCAACAGGAGCAAACTATCAGCGAATAATGTTGCAAAAACGGGGATAATTATTCATACTAAGGCTTCCGTTGTGTGCGCTGCGTAAACGGTTTAAGTTACCCAAAAAAAATGTATTAAAGAATTATTTCTCTTTAAATGATCTAAAAAAATGCCAGCGACAGTATATGTCTAACTTTTAAGTTTCACTTACTATAACCATTTTTATGGTAAATAAATTTGGTCGAATTTAATGCATAATTGCCATAATGTTTTATCAACATAATATTAATCTTTATCCAAATAAATATGTTGTTGATTGAGAGTATTTAATTGAGAACAAAACTGTCCTTGACATCACATAATTTAAATAAACATCTTAGAAGATAATACAATTTAAAAATTACTCCGTAACAAAATTTACACGCGTGCATGAAAGCGCACAACAAGACGCTGCGCTGGCCGGCGAGCGAGGTCACCTGCACGAGAAGCTTATGTTTAAGCCTTATCCTATTAATATAATAAATGTGAAAGTTTACATATTTGTAGCGAAATGAAGACTAATTCACAGAACATATTTAAAATAAAATTTACAGGAAGCCAGATAATGATCCCAATTAATACAATAGGACACTTTTTTCCCAGAAAAATTAAGAGAATAATAAATTGTCTTAAAAAATGGTGAAACCGACTAACTGACTAAGAATCAATGCTCAGCCGAAACTACTATACTTATAAACTTAAAATTTATAAAGTGAAAAAATTGTGAGGACACTATGAAAAACACCTTTTTTCTCATCCCATGACAGAGACCCTCAACAGGTCAGTTAAATATTTCAGTTTGACGACGTGAAAGTCTACACTTTTGACAGTACGAAGTCTGTGGGGTCAGCTAGTGTTTAATAAAAATGTTACTTATTGCAAAACATTTCACGAATTTGTGATTTCAAATGAAATTATTACGATTTGATACTAAACAAACTTTTCATTTTCGATATTTTATTTATAAACTGCAAAAACGATTGTCTTTGAAATAACGCTGAAGGTCAAATACTGTTACAGTATTTTGTTAAAATAACGGTCATCTTAGCTTTGTTTGATTTCATTTCAAAACATAATATCTCGAAATGGTTTCGTAATCAGCACCACTTTTGTAAAACTTTGCATACCGAATTACTATTACTACCACAGCAGCTTGTCACTCACGATTAACGTAGCTGGTTTGGTAAAAAATCTAACCGATTCAGCAAATAGAATGTTTCCCTTCTACAAATTTAACAATATATAATGAGTTAAATTAGTTCTAATCAAGAATTAACAAACGCAAGGCAACAAGACTCGCAATATGGAAGAATTCAGCGAGTTCAATTATTAAACGTAAAACACAAAAAGTATTTTTCGATACGTTTTTAAGTAGCTTATATAACATTGACATTTAAAATAACATTTAAAAGTTAAGTGATCATTAAAAATATGGCCTCATAATTTTTATATATTAAAGACATGACTCCGAGCGAGACTAAGGGTCGTTTTGATATGATCACTAATCAAATATCTTTACACAATTGATTAGCAGTACGGAATCACTATTTGTGATTGCGATCCTTAAAATAATTTTTGTTTAAAAATTTACAGATTAAACTAACAAATCACTTTCCAATTTTGATAAGAAGGCTCCCTTGAAAATATTAATTGATTGTATAAAATTGTCAGTTTTAAAAACAAACTTTAAACCCTAGCCTAAAGAGAGAGATCTGCAAGGAAAAATAATAATATGTATTGAATCCGACAGTTTAAATTTGAAATCAATTTTAACGCGTTCAATATGCTCCACAATCTCTCTCTTTTATACTGATTTTGCTTGAGCGCGTTACAAACTCGTTATTATTTAGCTGTTCCTTAAATGTTTATAATTACAAGCTACAAGCTAAACGAAACATCTCAACTCAATTATCTATCAAAAATGAATTAAGAGTTATAAGTTCATACGCCACTGTATGATTTGAAACTCCCGAGATATTTTAACTGGCGATGGTTGGGCACTGCATCTCATATTTTAAGTTTTGCTCCTTCAAAGTCATCGTGAATTGGCATCATAAAATTATAAAAATATTTTTTTGGATAGGTACTATACCCACGTTATTTTATAAATAATACTACATACATAC
Source organism: Bedellia somnulentella (assembly GCA_963576735.1). NCBI lineage: Eukaryota > Metazoa > Arthropoda > Insecta > Lepidoptera > Bedelliidae > Bedellia > Bedellia somnulentella. The sequence continues at coordinate 14,151,842 of OY755172.1, read as the reverse complement.
ATATACTCACGGCTATAAATCCCTAGAAGGTGTAGCCAGAGCTAAGGAATTAGAAATTCCTCAGCCACATTTGGAAAATTGAGTGGGGAAAGGATGGTAAAGTAAAGGTTGTCGGTGATGGGTCTCCAGCCGCATCGCCCAAAAATCCCTTAAAAGCCCCAATATTTAACACAAAGTAAAAAAAAACCTCAGTGCGGAGTTAAAGTTAAACATTTGTCATATATTCAAATTTCGAAATGGATTAGTAGGGTTACAGGAATCTAAGCGGAAGGGCCGTTACGCGTCAATACTCCCGCCCGCCGGAAACGCATCCGGGACGTGGCTTGTCGCGCTGAGTAAACCGCCTCCCTTTACGATAGCTCCCTTTCTTTTCATTTACTTAAAAAACCGATACTCCAATTGATTCCAAGTTAATTGATGATTCTCATATTAAATTTTACCGTTGCTTATGGCTTGCAACACAATGTTGATCACTAAGCTCAAATCGCATAAGACACGTCTCATATTTAAAACATGTGGGAAGCGCGTATTGTTATACATTATGTTGAAATAAATCAGTGAATGAAATATAATCGCCGTTATTTTTAGCCTGTGATCGGATATGAAATCAAACGTCACGTGAATGCCGGATACGACGCCATTTACAAATGACTAGGTCACGCTCGTACACTTTAGCGGCAGATGCCGTGTATGGGTGGCGCTGGCGGCGGTACGATGTGTGACATGATTTATGTGTGCTGTTGACATTTTAAATGTATCATTATAATGCATCCTTTTCGCAGTGCTTCAATAGCGAATATTAATTACTTTATGATCATTGTCACACCATGATTGTTATTTTGCAATCTGAGTTAGTAAAAGTTTCAAATTATACGATCATTTATTCTGAACGAACTCGGATAAACTTTATGAAATTTGTTGAAAGTGCACTTTATCTAACCTTAAAGTCTTCTCTTTTTGTCACAACTTTATAGTAAAATATATCATTCAAACAAACCATTCAAAACAAAACGAACAACAGCTAAATTAATTTAACGAGTGAGCTTGTTAATGAACAACTCGATAGAAAAACAGTAGAGTATAAAAACACAAGTGTAATAAAACGATAACGAATGGCTGAATGAATGATGAATGGAGCGGTCTAGTTATCAATGAATAGGTGTGCACACGTACAGTACACACACAATAATAAAACGGCACGATAAGGGCGAAGAGACGAAGACAAACAATCATTATCTACCTGGTAATCTTCATAATGATAACGTGCCGATACTAAGCATCATTGTTTACATGAAAATGTATACATAGGACGTTGAGTTTGTCCCTGACCAGTTAAATAAATTCATATTTAAGTATGTCCCGTCTACAGGGGTGAATCACAATGTGATCCTTGGAAATTATGCATGAGTTCGTTATTTATTACATTCAAGAAAACGGATAAAATACTGCCATAAAATGACTTTCAATCAGTTCATTTCAGCTTTTTTTTGTTTTTACAAGTTAACTTCGATTTCATTCGAATAATACTAACGTTCTACACAGACTAATTTTTAAAATACATTATTCATAATCATATGTAGCGGTCTCCTATAACGAAACCGATTATTACCTACCTATTAATGATAAACCAAGGCATTGGTTACTTTCTATGTACATAACATTAATCTATCAGTGATCTCAGTATTGTAATTTACGGGTTTCATTCCACATCTGGGTTGTTTCTTTACTTGTTGAAAATAAAAATAATACAAATAATTTCAACTATGAACTACAATGTATATTTCACAAACAGTTGAATAAAGGGAATATTGTTAATATGTAATCATGTAAGCCTAAACCCCTCTTCGGCTCTAGAAATCGGTTCCTTACTTGAGTGTTCGTTCCATGGTGGAAGTGCGGAAGATCTCTTCCTGGTCGAGCGACAGGACACAGTAGGTGTCGCGGTGGCACGGGGATCCATGGCTGCGCGCTGGGAGATTCTTGGCTTCACCTGCACAAACATGGCGGATTTCAAACAATGCCCGACGGACAGGTGGTATGTTGATACTCTAGTTGGATTGTTACGGTTTATTAGCTGGTAGCTAATCATAATCATAGTACTAATTGGTTATTAATATCTGGTTTATTCAGCAAATTTGTCTAATTTATGTTTTGAAATACTACTCCTATTGTTTTTTTAATAATATTAATATGTTAGTCAATTAACTCCCATGGCTATCCTTATCACCAGTCAAGTCACCGTTTCATCCTCCGGTTTCCACGAATTTAGGATTTTCAATCCTAAATCAGACAACCTAGAGTTATAGTTATGATCGTTTGTATGTATTTATATTCGCACACGCAAGTGTCAAAGGTGTCGATCTACATGGAGCGGCGGGTTATTAATCAGTGGCACGACCGTTGCGTAAGTTGGCCGGCCTCGCTGGATATACCCAAGTATAGGCGTGCAAGGTAAAGCTGCGTCGGCTATGCGCAGACACACGCCCAACCTATGCCTTGTGCGTCTCTTTATGTTTTTAAAGATAAAATGTAATGTTCCTCGAGTACTTTACGCAAAATACAATTATTTAAATTGAACCATTTAAAAACCGCGCGATTCTCACAAAGTTGCGTATTTCTTATCGTAATTAGGGCAATTGCTTTTACAATAAAATAACGCAGATTTCCATTGTTGTTAACAAAAGCTCATACTTCATAAGATGAAAAGTACCTTGATTGATTAAGATTACTGTTACCCTTTGTCAAATCATTCTCACGCGCAACCCGCGTTGTCAACAACCGCATACACACGTAGAAAAAAGTGGGAACAAAACTACTGTACTCTTTACGTTTACAAATATGCTTATAATTGGCTAAAAAGTTACTCAATTAAGAGATTATATCTATTATTATGTTACCGCTTGTAAGTTAGAAACATTGTCGTACTTTTATCGTGCTTAATTATATACTTTGAGTATGGGTTGTGTTGTGAATTAAGAAGTTAAACTGGAGTTATTTTTGTGATATAAACTTACATTTAAATATCATAATTAAGAAAATTGTAACATGTTACATAAATTGAAATCAAAGTAAACCAACAAGTTTGATTTTAATTTTCTAAACAATTCCCTATTCCAGTTATTCAAAGTACTTTATCGCTGGTCTTATGAAGAGAAATTGTGGGAGTGAAGAATAAATCACCGCTACTCCTACACACGTACTCCGGCGGGTCGCAACTTAACTACTTTTAACTAAGTCTATTCAAGTGGCAATTATTTATTCAAAGATGCAGCCATAAATATTGATGACGTCGGACCTCTGGAATAGTTTCCAAGTGACGCAAATCCTACAAGTCTGTTATTGATAACAGAGAAAGTTTTGAAAACAAATCCAGAAATACGATTGTGATGAACAAAGAGATTTTCGTAAAGGTTGAAATGCAATACGGTTATATGATGTTATTAGGTGAGTGTAACCTAACACGTAAATAGGCATAATGGCATTCTAAACTTAAGCACAAGGAACCTTAAGGCATAAGTTTATAATACTGTTTAAATTTATAAAAAATAAATAATAAACAAAATATGTATCCCAATAAACAAATAAAATGTGTAACATTAAGAAACATACGAGGCCCATCATTAAAATAACAAGCAAACAAGACCACCATAAAGTCCCATTGTCTTAGCGGTATTTTATAATTTCGTAACGTACGAACGCAGATAGTAGGTTAATTATAAAAAATGCTTAGGGCAAACAAAGGAAGAAACTTCTTAAAGGCACGTAAGCTCCCACAAATGCGGCATAATTGGATGTTGGAGTGAAATCAGTTAACTGTACATAATAGAGGAGCCGATGCAAAAACAGTCGTCATCATCATCAAGAAGACAGAAACACACGTCAACCGAACTGGATCGTGGGACGTAGAAACTACACGTCACAGTGGCCACAATGGGGAATTAAACTATCATTACCAGGTTTCCTAACTTTAATACTTTCCAACAAACAATATAGCATTACAAAAGCGAGAGTTTCGACTGCGAATATTGTGTTATATTTTTTTGATTGCTTGAGATTTTCTTTGTATTTTTTAGTTGGTCATACCATACTGCTATAAACAGTAGCTAATGTATGAAGGACGTCGAGGCATTAGGGATATAAGATGTCACACACAGGAAAAATATTGTTCCTAACACTAAGATATGACCAATGTCCAGCAACATTTTCTGCCCTAACTATAACAACATTATACCGCGTTTAATATATAACCTATATATTATTATTATAACCTATAAATATGTACACGGGCCATTTTTTCACTTGTTTTCAGAGGATCACTTATTTACAAGCTTTATCAATGGTCCAATATTATTTTAGAGAAGGCATTTCATGATTGCGGAGGTGGTCAAAAAAGAGGTAATCGTTAAACCTCATCTAAGAATGAAATCATCAAAACCCTCCACATATGGCTTACAAATAATAAACAAACATAAAGTTCATTGTAATTGAAATATATGTCATTTTCGAGGAATACGAAAGAGACATTACAAAATAAACGTTTGATTACACTAACAAATTAGTTTGATTATATCAGATAGGTATCAGCCAGCACACCCATGTTTGTAATTACGACCTACGTGCCATCCCACGTTGGAGACTAAGCAGCCACCATATAGGTCGACGAGTGCGACGCACCTCTTCATTCCTCACGTTGGAGGTTGAACATTTGATTGACAATATTATTTTTTAGTAAGGAACAACTTGTTCAATTCCGTTTCCGTTACTTTTTAGTTGAAGAAAATTTGTGCGCGCTTTTATATAACTGTAACCAAGAAATCCGACATGGCTTTATTCCAACTTTAACTTTATAAAAATCAAAAGAACCAAAAAACCGCTTTTATTAGACAGTAAACAAGTATGTATCTACTAATAAATAAAGGAAAGAAAATTTCGAAACCGGCGGGGATCGAACCCACGATCTTTTCTTTCCTTTATTTATCCTTTTTTTTTAGTAATAAGCCTCATATGAGGTTTTCATGAACAAAAACCTTCAAAGTATGTATCTATATATGCAAAGGCCCACAACAAAAAAAATAAATAAACATAATCGCTTCTGTTGTGTGCGTAAACAAAGACAGAGCTTATTTCTGATAAGAACTATAAACACAATTGCACTGCAGTACACTGTACTCTAACAGATTTTTAGAAACATTGTAGTGTCGAAAGAGCAAGTATCCTAATAGATAAATGGCGCCAGCGGGTAGAAAGCCCGGTATTTTGTACAGTTATTTTTCCGGCTAGTCATAACAATTTATCAACTGCATACAAATGGTGAGATAAGACGCACTAGGGAATAATAGTAGCGGGGTCGTTTTCTACGGAACATTGTCATTATGATGTCGTATTGTTACAATCTCAAAGTGAAGTAGCCCCGAAAATACTACTAAAGCAAGAAATTATCAAGAATTTTAGGTGTAAAGGTAAAAAATGGGAATCATAATTTGACAGTCTAAACTATGAGAAAATGATAATAAAACTTGAACACTAAAATTCACAACCAGGTTCATTGGTATAATAGAATTAAAGTTATTAAAAGTGTTACAATAGAGTTGGAGTTATAATTAAAACATTTACAGCAAAAAGCTAATTCGAAAATGACATTATAATGAGATGATTGAACGTACAAGGTAAATGTAATATTTATTAGGTGAGGTTATTACGGTTTATGTACTCCGATAATGGTAATGAGCTTTTTATCTGCCTAATAAATTGACTGATTTATCGCAGCGAGTTCGCGATTTACGATAAGATAAATCAGTTTTATTTCCCATTTTCACTATTATCCATTTATTGATAAAGGAAATGAACTTTACTATACGAGTTCTGATGTACTTTCGAAACGGATAACTCAAGATTTATACATTATACGAGTTTCAAAAGAGTTTCAAGCTAGGTTTACTTGAATATTTAAGTGCTACCTCACTTTGCCTCAGTATTGAGAAACGTAGTATAAGTCAATGAAATAGAAAGCGTAGATCTCAATGGGGTTAGGCAGAGACTTCCGATCGCCATTTTGCACGATTCTGATAAATGTCATTAGCTGTTGTATGTGTAATAAATACATCTTCACATTGTAAAGAACTCAGGCTATCCAAAATATACTATCATAAGTGAAATAGAATAGAAACTTTTTATTGCACATCAACATTAAAACATAATATAGAAAGTACAGTAATTACTATAGTAGTTCAATGGCGGTCTCATCACTTAAATTATTTAGGGAAAATTCCCTACTTTTCATGGATTCACTATTTCTATCCTATAATTATAACTTCATTCTATTGAACATGCCAATGATCTAGAAAATAACTACATCCTCTTTTTCAAATAGTCTCTCAAGTAAATTCTTCATACCAGATTTATAGATTTTTCAATCAATCAAATCGCCAATTTACCCTATCATGTTCTAATAATGTTGTTTAAAAATTAATTGCATTTTAATCGTTACATGCAATGCTATAGAAGTAGACAAAACGTCACTATTGCCATAATAAAAAGCTATTCAACCTCAAATAAACGTTTAAAGTAGTGAACCAATAAAAACGATGCGGGACACAAGTGATAAACCCTGATTACAAGTCTAAGTGTGACGATGCGAGTCAACGGAGAAGCAACAGTTTTCATTAACGGAATATAGATTTTTCCATGAATGAGCGGTCTCAATGGAAAACTGTTTCATGTACAGCTCGCCCCGCCCCCCGCCAGCCTCGCTCACGCGGTGCTAATCGACTTTTTTAACTGCTTGCTATTAATGACGTGTCTATTTCAATTACATTACTTAAATTGTATTACACTTTCAATGATTACTCTAAGTTCACCGATACCGTCAGTGTCTGTTAAGATGTGATTTGTCAGTATGGGGTCAAGTCAAAATAAGAATACAAATACATGATAGTTGTTTACTACTAAAATTGCCCATAGTAAGGACATAATTATTCTGAAATTTTAACTTTAATTTTAATGAAAGGAATAGCAACCCTCCGACTTCAGCACTTAGAGCGCACATACGCTAATAAATAATTAAATATTAAAAAATAAAAAAGATTGTACGTTAACGTTACTAATACTCCATTAATGTGAGTATGTGTGTGGTGTATAGCGTATATATTATTTACAGGGAACGCTACCGATACTGATCCTTCAATATAACGTGACATCCGTCGTAAATTGTTCAACCCACATTATAATTACTCGTAATTAACAATTCGCAACCGACTGTTATAACATTTTGATACCTTTTCACTACGGACCAGCAAATTTTATTGTGATAATTCCGTTTTAAACATCCATTTGAAAACGTCACTAAATTCAAATTACACGGTTATCAAAAACCTATTGCAATGATAATCAACACATTGATTACTTACAATACCGCTATCACATCGAAGAAGCCGATGCCAGATAATCGAGTGAACAAAGTGAGGAACTTGATAAACCGGAGACAATGACTTCCTCTTTAATATGCCACGCGTTTTCCATTGTACCGGTGGTGTGTTTTGTAAACAATAATTCGATATTTGAATATCATTATGGACACAAGTATGCATCCTTGAAGTGCGTCCTCAAAATCTTTTGTCATGTTTACTAAGTTGTGAGATTTTATATTAATATGAACATTAGATTTATTGAAATAGTGAGAATAATGCTAAATAGGCAAAGTGTCTGCTTATAATAGCACTAACACATTTCTTCCCGTGGGTTTCATACGGGCGACCAAGTGTTTTAGGAGTTTAAAGTTAATGTTTGGCGATGTGGCTGGAAACCTTCAGTTCACATATTCCGATAATAAAATGTTCTAAGAAGTCCATAAAAAGAAGTACCTACCACTAATATTTTAGAAAGATTTGATATCGGAAAGGAACTCCACTAAATCTAAAAAGTTGATGGCAAAGATAATAGTATTTGATTTAAACCAATATCTTTAATAGTGAATGCTATATATAGTTTTAAAGATAAAATGAGCACAGCAGAGACCTAACAAAGGGTAGGTTGGTAGAGATGTTATGCCTTTGTATATATAAATGTGGTTATTTATGTGTAGCAGTAAGTACAGTAAGATTGATTAGCTTAAAAACTCTGGTTTTAATACACTATAGGACATTAACTTTTTCATTGTATTGGATATTGCTACAGGAAGAATTTATGTAAAAAATAAATGAATAATTGCAACAAAAACAAGATAGGTTTTACCAGCAATTGAGAATATTAGAAGATAATGTTTTACAATAGTATGATATAGGTACTGTGTGAGAGGTCGCGGGTGCCGGCGGTCGCGCCCCGGAAACCATATTGCGCTCTACTTCTTATCTTGCAGACACACTTAGCCTTATCATGGATTTATGCGCTGACAAATCAATCATCTTGACAGCGCTTGCACGTTATTTTACAAAAACATATTACAACAACAAAGAAGCTATAGTTTTAAAGTGCTTTGTTAGATGTGACACAATAAAATTGCAGTAAACGTAATTTAAATTTTGAGTTGATTTGCATGAAAATAAGAATATGATGAAAGAGCATGTTTTTTTTATATATATATTGAGTCAGTTCCAAAGTCAAGAATTTTGTGCTAACTACTGTAGTATGAACATTTAATAAACCTACTTAAGCATATTTTGTTTTAAAGTTTTCATCTAAAACAAAATATGCTATACAGGGTGGCTCATTCAAACCGGTCAGTATGGGAAAGTCTGAAACTATAAGACATACGAAGATTTGTTCTTAGGAACCATGTCACCGATTTTGATAAAAAGAAAAACTGCATTCATACATTTGAAAAAAAACTGTACCCAACTCGGGAATCGAACCCGGTTGTTTTGAAAAAATAAACTTAATCTTTTCTATTTTGATATCGATTGTGTAGGTCTTAAACTGTAAATGTCTCCATAAAACATGATGTCTAAAATGAATAGAATGCATTGTTTTGACATACTTTATTTTCTCAAAGTAGGTGTTCGAAGTGACCACCATTTTTTTTCAATACAATTTTCAATACGTTTAGGTAACGATCTTACCATTGCATTTTGTATCTTCATGTGGTGAATTTGCGTTAAAATTTACTCTATGGTCTTCAACGGTGTCATAGCTTGTTTTGTTAACTTCATACTTAACGTAACCCCATAAAAAATAGACTAGAGACGTTAAATCGGGCGACCTCGCCGGTCATTTGATAGGGCCGTTCGTACCAATCCATTTTCGCGGAAAGTTTACATTTAAAAAGTCTCTCGCTATGCGACTATTGTGAGCCGGTGCTCCGTCCTATTGAAAACAAAGTTGTTCTCTTACTTCTGCTGAAATTTCTCGTACGGCCTCTAAAAGATCTTCTAAGATTGCAAGGTACTTGAATCTGTCCAAATGCCTGAACTTGTTGAATATTGTAACGGTGCTCACTTCGAACACCTACTTTGAGAAATTAAAGTATGTCAAAACAATGCATTTTATTAATTTTAGACATCATGTTTTATGGAGACATTTACAGCTTAAGACCTACACAATCAATATCAAAATAGAAAAAATGTAAGTATATTTTTTCAAAACAACCGAGTTCGATTCCCGAGCTGGGTATTTTTTTTTTCAAATGTATGAATGCAGTTTTTCTTTTTATCAAAATCGGTGACATGGTTCCTAAGAACAAATCTTTGTATGTCTTATAGTTTCAGACTTTCCCATACTGACCGATTTGAATGAGCCACCCTGTATATAACAAAATAAAAATCATTTTAATGCTTCAATTTGTTAATGATATGATTTTGTGTTTGAAGTAAAGTATGACCAGCACAGTAAAACCTCAAGAATGATTCCTTCCTCGCCTAACCTCTTTTTAAGGACAGTGGTGGAGGTGAATAAATCACTGAAAGTAGCAACTGTACCTTTCAGTTCAATATACTTTTAGGCCCATGAAATTAAAAAAAAAGATTTATATAAATTGGTTCACTTGTATCAAGTCCTAAAATAATAATTATCTTAAATATATGCAAAAATCTGTGATCAAATATTCTGAAGATTTTTTAGTTATGATTAGATTAGTAACAGTCAGATATAACTTCTTTTAACATTAAAATATTAAATATAATCAAAATATTACTTCTGAGTTCAATAAAACAAATACACCCCCATTTCATACATGCTAATGGACCTTTTAGGGGGTCATTTGTAAGTGTAGATAAGAACAGTGCATAGTCAACAAAGATAGGATAAATAGCACACCCATGTTTTGAATTAAACTTAAAAGCATTAAGTAAAATAATGTATAATGCAATGGAATAAGTAAAGTTATAAATCTAAACAGTATTGGTAGATTTAAATTAACATTTATACCTCAAAGAACAAGTGGACATAGCTCAGCAGAAAGTACTCACCCCACAAAAAGTAGATTTTGAGATTTGAGCATTTGATGTTTGAACTAAAGTGCCTTTTTCTTATTGTAGATCAATTTTGGTGCTCAAAATAAAGAGTTTGGGTGCAATTTTTATAAGTAAAAATTTCACTACTTCATAGATTCAACCCTCAGCAATACATTGGCATACTTAACTAAATTTTAAAAAAGTACAAATATAACAGAGACATTATTTAAAATTTTGTGGCTTATTTGTTAGGCTATGGCTCAGTTAAAACAAAGTGATTATGACAGTGTATGCCATAGTATGATAAATTATAACACCATTTTTTTCCAGTCATCTCTTCAATGAAGGAAATACTAGATGATAATGAAAATACTGATCATGAAGTAGTGTGAAAAAAAACCTCCTTTACTATCAAAAAGCTCTTCTTTATTTATTTCAGACAGAAAAAATATAAGTTGACAAAAATGTTTCATTGACCAAAATGGAATGAGAACAGCTAGTTTGCCAAATATTTGTAGTCTTTAGTTGCAGTGTAGGACAAGAATGTTATTGTTTTCTGATGTTGTAATTAAATGGAAGTAAATCTATCAATCTGTTCAAAAAGTGCTTTCAAACCTACCATGATAAGTAATACACAGCTTTAACCATTGTGTAATTATAACTATCCCTTTTTATGCTGATTGATCAATATGTTGTCCTATTTATTTTTAGTATATGAAACAAGTTGTAAACCATAAGTTACATAATAAACTTGTTTATAAATTGGGCTGCTAACTTTAATAGGTTGTAAACATGGTTAGTTTACAACAAAGTTGCTTGTCTTTGGCATAGAAATACAGCTAGTAAAAAGCAATTGCTTTGAACATAGGCAGTTGACTAATTGTGATGTTTTAGGTCAACATAAAACTTTGTTGGCATAAGCCTTTGCCCTGCTTGTATTATTTTCTCTGATTTATCTTATTCTCAGTTCTATACTCTAACATATGTTAAGCTGAAAAGCCAATCAAAGTAATTAATAAACAACACCAGACATTCCCAACTTATGAAGTTACTACAGTTATAAAGCCTCCAAGCATTATGAGATGAGGGTTGAGGTGTGTTGTGGTAATAACTAAGGCTGTAATACTCAGGTTAAGGGTTTAACCTAATAACAAGAATCATATAGAACTTTACATTACATGAAACCAAAACTAGCTACATATACACTATGTTTAGTTCATTAATATAAACAAGAAAAGAAATTATACAAACATGTTTAAATAATGAAATAAGAGCTAGTATCTCTTTTGGTTTCACAGGCACCTTATTTTAACGGAATACTTAGTACATGATGCAGCGCAAAACTCATCCATTTTCTATACACACTCTTTTATAGAGTCATATAGTCTGCTAATCAATTCTGTGAGTTATAATGTTAATTTATAGAGGGATATGACCCTTTGACCTATTTATTTTAATTTATTAAACACAGTGTAGAAAATGAGATGAAACAGTTCAAGCAATCTCATTCACATTTTAAACACATTTGAGGGGATATTATATTTTCATAAAATAGTTCTCATATTAAACCAATATCAATAGTTGCTGCTTGAGAAATACAACAAAAATAATGCTATCCACATCAACTAGGTAGGTAGTGTACTCAATACAAAGAATCAAACAACGCGTGCACGGTTGTTTCATTCATAAAAAAATACTCAGCCAGCTAATGTCAAACCTCAATTCAAAACATCTATATGATTTACACTTTATATAATATCAATACTAGGAACAAATCAATAATAATGTAGGCTGCGTGGAAATGTAAAAAACAATTATTTTACAAGAAAAAATGAATTATTCTTGATTTTTGACACCACCTGTTCATCTTCTCAAATGACAACATTGGTAACGATTGAAAATGGAAGCTGACCGTAATATCAGACAACCACATAATTTTAATAGCTATAGTGTTTTAAGTGTCGTATAGGATAAATGTAAATGTAAAGCACATACCAATTTTTATTTTCAATCTTTCTTCAACTCGCACTTGACGCGTATCGTCCGCCATGTTAAATCCATAACTGTTTATCTCTTTCATCCGCTGTTATCTCTTTCGGAGCTCGACCGGTGTTCCGCCACTTCCGGAGTTTCGTAATGTGTGCTACACAGCCTTTTGAGAGATTTACACAACACAGAACTTCATGCAGAGGAGTGCTAATCCCACATAGTTATTTTAGAAAAGAGTACCTCACAAATCAAATTCAAATAAAACACACACAGCACATACTCGATGCTTTCACTTCTTTAGGTGTTTATCGATTTCAATATTGTCATGATAAAACTAAATCTGTTCATAATTATTTATTAAAAAAAATGTTTATTGTCAACAACTAACGAAGAGACAAATCAAATTCTTTTCTCAATGAAATGAACAAAAAGTATGAATGAGCAATTACGTCACGTCACGAACTAGCGCCTGCGCAGAAAGGAATGAAATAAAATAACGGAATGAATGAATTTATTTCTTTAAAATAAACAAAACCGATCCTGGAATCATGTTCGGTACAGCCACAGATTAGCCCAACAGAAGAACAGAAAAAAAAACATACCTATTTATTTGATAAAAAAATCAACTTTTAACTTTAAATGTTTATTAATAAAAAAATCAACTTTTAACTCTAAATAATTCTGAATATTTAATAAAATACGTACAGATAAAAACATTAAATGTTAGTAAACTGAATACTTAACTTGATAGCTGTGTAATGTCGGCTTAGAATAGCACTACCCCATTTCTTCCTTGGGACTTGGGGCTTTTTAAGTAATTTTTGGGCGATGCGGTTGGAGACTCATCTTCAACAACCTTTATTTTATCATCTTTTCCCCACTCAACTTCCAAAAGTGGCTGAGGGATTTATAATTTCTCAGCTCTGCCTACCCCTTTTACGGATTTATAGCCGTGAGTATATGTATGTATGATAACCTGTTGTGAAGCGTTCAGCGACTTATCATGTGAAGCCAATTTTGAAAAATAACTTTGTTTTAAACTGATAGGGTTCTCATATAAAGATACTAGTGTGCCTATATATTGTATAACGAACTATATATTGTATTGTTAGACGATGTTGCGAATGGGTGTGATGAAAATGAGAAAATTGTTATGTTAGGAGATTTTAATGGTTGGGTTGGTGTGTCACGCAATGGTTGTGAAAGAGTTTTAGGAAAGTTTGGTGATAAAAGAGTGAACGAGAATGGTGAGAAAGTGATTGATGTATGTTTGGAGAGGAATCTTTGTGTTACGAACACGTTGTTTGAACACAAAGATATCCATATGTATACTAGACAGAGGGGAAGCGAGAGAAGTATGATAGATTTTCTGATAGTGGATGAAAGGCTAAGAGCAAAGGTTGTTGACACCAGAGTCCATAGGGGCATTAACGTTGGCACAGACCACTTTCTCGTGATATCACGATTGAGGGGACTGTGCACGCGTTGGCGTCACAGGGCCAAAGTGTCGACAACTGAATTTGCTAGAATAAAAGTGGAGAAATTGGAAGAGGATGAAAATATTAGAGATGAATATATGAAGAAATTGGACGACAGGCTAAGTTGCGTGGAGATGAAGGATGATTTGGAAATAGAAGAAGTATGGGATGTGCTCAAATCGTCAATGGTTGAATGTGCGACGGAAGTATGTGGATTGACTAAAAGAACAAATAGACCACCAACAAGTTGGTGGGATAAAGATGTGAAAGAGGCAGTTGGAGATAAGAAGAAAGCTTGGTTAGATTTACTAGCGATTAAAGCTAGTAAACGAATGGATGCGAGAGTAACAGATGATGTAGTGAAGAATAGTGAAGATGAATATAAGAGAGTTAAGAATGAGGTTAAGAAGAAAATAGAAAAGAAAAAGCGTGATCTGATAGAATGGTGTGAGAGGAAACTCTCTGATAATTTCTGGAATAACCAAAAGTTGTTCTGGAAATATATCCGGAAAGAAAAGGGAGTTTCCCAATACACGAGAGTGAATGTTGTGAGAGATGAACAGGGTGAATTGGCGACGGATGAAATTAGCATAAGACGAGTATGGAAGAACTATTTTGAGGGACTCTTTGAAAAAGAGGATACATCCATTTCTTCGCCAATCGGCAGTAATGTTGATTGGAACGACGTTATGGGTGACTTTAGTGACAGTGAGATCAGTATGGAAGAAATAATGAAAGCAATGAAAAGTATGAAACTAGGGAAAGCGGCAGGGTATGACAGGATAAACACTGAAATGCTGAGGGCTGGTAAAGGGGTGGTGGCTTCCTGGTTGTACTTCCTTTTCCAAAAATGCTGGTCGAGTGGCAAAGTGCCACAAGACTGGTGCAAAGCGGTAATTGTGCCTTTATATAAAGGAAAGGGGTCACACCAGGAGGCTAGAAACTACCGTGGAATTAGCCTACTCAGCACTGTCGGTAAATTGTATGCAAAGGTTTTGATTGAAAGAGTGATAAATGAAACGGATGATAAAATTTGGGATGTGCAAGCAGGATTTAGAAAGGGAATGGGATGTATGGACCAAATCTTCTCTTTAAGGAGCATCACCGAAAAGTTCTTAGCTTAGAACCGAAAGGTGTATTGCTCCTTCATTGATTTAGAGAAGGCGTATGATAGGGTGGTAAGAAAGTGTTTATGGGAGGTGTTATCCAAGTTCGGTTTGGGGAGTCGACTTATACGTGCACTGGTATCACTCTATGAGGATTCCAGTGCATGTGTGAGAGTAAACGGGGAAAATACTGACTGGTTCGGGATCTCTCGGGGTGTCCGACAGGGTTGTGTAGCTTCCCCGTGGCTCTTCAATTTGTTCATGGATGACTGTTTAACAGAGTTGCGTGAAAGTGATTATGGATTGAGAATGGGTGGATTCATCATTAAATGCCTCTTATATGCCGACGATCAAGTGCTACTTGCATCATCGGTGGAAGAGCTGCAAGAGATGATGAATATTGCATGTGCGTCTTTTGAAAAAAGGGAATGAGGGTGAATGTGGATAAAACAAAAACTATGGTTTTTGAGAGAGAGGTGAATATGACCGAATGCGTGATTGAGATTAATGGTAAGAAAGTGGAACAAGTGAAAGAGTTTGTATATTTGGGAAGTCTGTTTACTAGGGATGGAAAGTGTGATGAAGATATCGAGAGAAGAGTGAAAAAGGGTAATGCGGTAAATGGAGCACTGGATAGTCTAATGTCTAGTCAGTCGGTGTCTGAAAAGGCCCGAATGGCTGTGCATGATGCTGTCCTTGTTCCTACGCTTATGTATGGCAGTGTATGTTGGGTGTGGCAGAAGAAGCATGAAAGTAGAGTGAATGCAGTAGAAATGAGATCCCTCAGAAAAGTGTGTAATGTAAGGTTATGTGATCGTGTGAGGAATGATGTGATTCGTGAAAGGTGTGGTGTAAAAGATGATATTGTAAGAAAGATAGAAAAAGGAATGTTGAGATGGTTTGGTTTGGGCACATAGAGAGGATGGATGACAGTAAATTGGTGAAAGAGATATATAGAGCCAATGTGGAAGGTAATGTTAGTAGAGGACGACCTCGGAGGACACATTTGGATCAAATAGAAAATGTGCTCAAAAAGGCAGGTGTCCGCAGTATGAAGAATAAAAGAGCATGTATGAAAAGATTGATGGATGTAAACGAAGCCAGAGAGGTTTGCCAGGATCGTACAAGGTGGCGATCGATAGTCTCTGCCTACCCCAATGGGAACTAACGGCGTGAGAATATGTATGTATGTATGTATGTGAACGGCAAATATTTTGGATTGTACATATAATAACGCTATTAGTTCCCATTGGAGTAGACAGAGACTATCGATGGTACTTTAGAATGATCCTAGCAAACCTCGCGATCTTCATTTATATTTATCAATATTGTAATACAGTTCTCCAAAATTAATAATACGCATGCAGATCTTTGCTAATTCTCGTATTCCGGAAAACCTCGAATAATTGAATCGTAAGTGCCCCAAACGACGCAATTGCATTTTGCAACTTGTCTCAAACTAATACGAGTCAATATCACCTGTTCTCAAACGGGGTCTTTCTTTCCATATTGTTAGTGACCGCACGTGTTCTCTCTGTGTGGGATTATATAGAGCAGCTCTATATATCATACACCCTTCTTGGTTTTGTTTTCAAATGTGAATTTAATTCAATTTTTATTGGAGCGAAGCTCCATTTACTCCTAACCTTTGTATTAGGCTTGTCATAGAACTCCTCCTAAACGGTTGATCTGATCACGTTCAAGACATCAAGGACAAGGTTTTAAAAGTACTATACAATTTTCGAAGTAAATCAATCCAACAAAGATTGTAGCATATTCGCAACTGAGTAGATATCCTCGCATTTTGGACTTATCGAAAACCACGAAAATCGTCATGAAATCATCAAATCAAATTCCGTTACTGATAAATTATGACATGCACTTAACCACACAATATACATATCGTCTCCCGACGCTCGGGGAACACGATCGTTGCCGAATAGAGACAAAGATTTCTATGCGCATTATTAATTTTGGAGAACTGTACATAAATTTTTGTTTCTACCTTGGTACACCTGCTTTTCTGAAATTATTTGGATTTGATCTAAATGTTTCCTCCGTAATCTTCCTATAATGACATTACTATCCACGTCCTTTCAACTGTTTACTTTCATTTACTATCCTTTAGAGAAAAATCAGCTTTCGATTTCTGGGGAGTTAGATCCTAGATTTAACCAGTCTAGTCCGTTTCTATCGACAAATTTTAGCATGCGGTAATTGGAGCAGTAAATGCCCTATATATGATTGATTAGTCAATCGGTGTCTGAAACGGGCCAAATGGTTTTGCTTTTGCATGATGCTATTCTCATTCCTACGCTAATGTACGCTAGCGAATGTTGGGTGCGGCGGAACAAGCTTGAGAGCAGAGAGAATGCAGTGGAGATGAGTTCCCTTAGAAAAAAAAGTAAGGTTATGTGATCGAGAGAGAGATACAATCCGTTCACTGTTATTTTACCTCTAGCCTTAAGAAAAAAAATTTGGCCCGACTATATTATAATATCGAAAGCAGTAAAAAAGCAAAGAACACCACGGAGCACTAGACATACTTCACAGCAAGTAATGCAAAAAAGGAATGCTTTCATAGAACTTTAACGTGTCTACTTTATATCAATGGTCTAATGGATTTTAACTTCAAACTATGCCATGTTATCGAACATCTGTCGAACGTCATGACGCGTCACCACTATTTTATTCTGTTCTGTGGTAATTTTGTTTCTTCTTGTTCTGGCTCAAAAGGTCTAGTAACTAGGGCCGTAAAACAATTATAAAAAAAACTTCTTGTTCGGTTTGTTTTTGTTTGTGTTTACATATTCAAAAATAAATGAGGATTTATTTTGTTTTGAATTGAAGGTCTTATAAGAAAGAATTACATTTATTACACCGAGTAAAATCATCGCAACAATTTTTACACAGCTATGAAGTGGCTAGATATAGCAATATCTATACATCTCTACGGATTACGCGAATTTATTGCCTTTAGATCAGGGAGTTAAATAAAAGTTATAATATGGATTTATATCATCATGCGGACGATAAAGTTGTATATTGCGTTGAAAATATGCCAGGGCCATCAGAAAATTCAGACGAATATCGGCTTATTTTAGAGAAATTTAATTCTCAACTTAGCAATTGTTTGTGTGGGCCAAGATGTTCGCCAAATTGCTCTTGCATAATCAAGTCAGGAGGTGTTAATTACTTAAGAAATAGAGATGTACAAATTCTAAATGAAAAGACATTTGATGGTTCTACTTCCTATCCATTAATTGAGTGCAATGATGGATGTTCATGTGACCATACCTGCGTGAACCGTTACATTCAGAGAGGACCTCTTAATTGTTTATATCTTAAGGAATGTGGCCCTAAGGGATTTGGTTTATTTACTAATGAATCTATATCAACTGGTATGTTTATTTGTGAGTATGCTGGAGAAGTGCTAACATTAACAGAGGCTAATAAACGACACCAATTCAATTTGCAAAAGTCTAAGATGAACTACATACTGTGTCTCAATGAGTATAGTAACAACACTGCAACTCGTACTATTGTGGATCCAAGTGTAATAGGAAACATTGGAAGATATATAAATCATAGCTGTGAGCCAAACAGTCATATAATACCAGTCAGAGTAGACAGTTTAATACCTAAACTAGCTGTTTTTGCCCTTCATGATATTGAAAAACACGAAGAAATCACATTCAATTATGGCCCTTATGAATTGGAAGACCATGTTCTTGGGGATGTTGTTAGAACAAAATGCTTTTGTAATAGTTCTAAATGTAAAGGCTGGATGCCCTATCACAAATATTAAAGGTATTAATTTTTCAAACTGTTTTGTGTACTAATTTCATTTATTTATTCAAGTCCTTTATAAGTAAGTTTCTTAATGAAACTTTAATTTAAAAAATAATCTTAATTCGTAATAGCTAAACTTATCAAGCTAATCAATTTTACTTAGGATTTATAAATCACAGTCTTTTACTAAAGGTATAATTTGTCATTCTTTGGATGGAATGTTTAAAGATCAATCATTGTATTATTTTACAGCTAATCAATATACTATCTTATAAAATAGGATTTTAAAAACACTAGAGCATTAACTGCTTTGTCAGATAATCTGTTGCGTATTTTGGTGACAATGTTCCCAGATATAAAAAAAACTCTTTCGTTTTGTTACCCCACCCCACTTAAACGACGCACCGCGGCTGCGCAGAGACAGAACACCACAACAGGATTTTGATTTAAATTTAGTTTTTCGATTAATTTTCGAATTCTCGAAGTATTCTCGACTTAGCGAGAGGCGAGAAATCTCGGGCTAAAACCCTAGTTCACAACCACACAGTATATTTGTTTCAGTTGAAGCTCTACATTATATGCCTACTTTTGAAAAATTACCTGGCTTTGAAACCATCTAATCAGAAAACAATTCTTTCAAGTTAAAAATAAAAGGCATTACTCAATTGAATTTTACTAATTTAAAGATTTTCTCAAAAACTAGCTAACTTACTTAATAATATATAATACATACATACATACAATATACTCACGGCTATAAATCCTTAGAAGGGGTAGCCAGAGCTAAGGAATTAGAAATTCCTCAGCCACTTTTGGAAAGTTGTGTGGGGAAAAGATGATAAATAACAAATTTAATAATAATATATAAATTTAATAAAAGAAGGTCAATTGGTAACAAGGAATTTCGCTAAAATGAAAAAGAAATACACTTAACCAAAGTTTGAACTCTATGACAACCTATGTACCTAAAACAATATTGCCATTAACGGAAATTTACATGCATATACTCATGGCTAAAAAACACAATAAGGGGTTGCCAGAGATATTGAATTAGAATTTAATCAGCCATTTTTGGAACTTTGCAGAGATTTTCATTCAAAAACCACCCTAAGTAACTAAACTTAAAAGTGGCTAGTTATTTTAATTAGTAAAAATAATATTTGTTCCTGTTTTATTGGTTTTTTAGACGATTTAAAAAGTTAATGGAGTTTCCACAAGAGTTATTTCCTGCGAGTCAATGGAGAATCCACGTTTTTTCAGAAAAGATTGTGTCATACAATCCAAGCAAGTAGTAGGTATAAAACGGCCACTAACCGCATTAACCATCTTCACTTTTCTCTAGATGTAAATAATATATTAACACATAATTCCCGCTATTATCCCAAAAAGCTTTAGGTTCCTTTTTTCTTCTACGTTTGTTCACTTAACAATTCCTCAGCCAATGGGAGGTATCCTTTAGCCGCCCCTTTAGACGGTCACATTTAGAGATGAGTTAGTGATATTCGGTTGGAGACCCATCACCAACAACCTTTATTTCACCATCTTTTCCCCACTCAACTTTCCAAAAGTGGCTGGGGAATTTCTAATTCCTTAGCTCTGGCTACCCCTTTTAGGGATTTATAGCCGTGAGTATGTGTGTGTGTGTGTTAGTGATATTCTAAGTAGATATGATACGGTTTACTAAATATTTTATCATACTATTTATTACCTACAAACATTTTATCTGTGTACAAATCATTCAATGTTTTGAGTGTCTTCAGTCTCTGTATACACCAATTTACAAGTTACTGTTACTTATATATTACAGGAATAGTTAAATAATATTATGTATTCTTGCCTATAGTTGATCCAGCTACAATCCCGCTGGATTGAACTAAAAATTATGTCGCTCTCAAGGCTTCAGTCTAACTAATCGCAGGTAATATGCATAGAAATTAAAACATAGTTTTATGGGGTTTTCACAATTCATACATGAAGGCATGTAAACATGTCTACGCAATTGCAATTGCGCAGCGCACACAAGACCGATTATGTCCCCTGCCACAGAGATGTTGGCTTATATATAACAACTAGTTGATCCGCGCAATTCCTTGTGCGTGACATAAGCAAGTAAGCTCCACTTATGATGAAATTTAGTATAGGTATATAAAAATTATATAAAAGATCAGCAAAAGCAGTAATAAATCGATCAGTATAGTTTTATTCATGTTTACATACATACATACACATACTCACGGATATAATTCCCTTAACGGGGTAGCCAGAGCTTTGGAATGAGAAATTCCTCAGCCACTTTTGGAAGTTGAGTGGGGAAAAGATGGTGATAATAAATGTTTTTGGTGACGGGTGTCCAACCACATCGCCCAAAAATCACTTGAAAAGCCCCTATACCCTTAGTCGCCTCCTACGATCACCCACGGGTAGAAATGGGGTAGTGTTATTCTACACAGCTAATGTTTGCTTTCTAAAAAAACCGTAAAGTAAAATTACTTCTTTATAATCCCGTATCTTCCTCCGTGCTTCGGAGGGCACGTTTAGCCGTCGGTCCCGGCTACTATTACGGTAGTAGTCGTTAGTCTGCCAACCCGCAATTGGCCAGCGTGGTGGACTATGGCCAAATCGCCCTATATAGGGTAGGCTCGAGCCCCTTGGTGGGGACATTTATGGGCTGTGAGGAATCTTGTACCGCCAAGTACTGCCCCATGTAAAGGAAAAATTAAATGAATATTAAAAGTCCAAGAGTTAGTAAAAAGCTACCTATTTTCACTAAGGTGTATATTTTGTTATATGTATATAATAAATAATAATAATATAGTGACAAAGGGCAGGGCACGTTGCACGCAGAACCGACGGCCGTTGGGGCTCGAAGGTTCTGAAGTGGCGGCCACGTACTCCGGTACGTCCCAAAGCAGTGTGGGTAGACCTTCTGCAAGGTGGACCGACGACTTGGTCTAGGTCGCGAAATATCGATGGATAAGGGCAGCATAGGACAGGTTTTTGTGGAGTTTTTTGGGAGAGTAGACATCAGTTGGCTGATGATGAAGATGATGTAAGGGCTAAAAGCTTGTCTCTATAGAAGATCCGATAACTTATTGATAGCGTGAGTCATATGGTTTCCTTCTGATATCCTTTTCTTATAATTACCTTACCACGTTTTGCTTGGATAGTGAATTCACGTGAAAGTGCAGCCTCTATCAGAGTTTTGTATAAATTCGCTATCACTGTATAGCTCAGCCATTAAGTGACGAAAGCCACGATGTTTTCTCTCACCGTTAACAACTATGATAAACTAATAACACATAATATGAGTTAAATTTTGTTTCCTTTATTTATTAGTATATAATATGAACTTAAAAAAAGACCTATCATATTATGAGCTTAAAAAAAGACCCATACCGACTCAGGATTGAACTTGAGTCTCCTGCATGAGAAGCGCCGGTCCTCCCCACTGAGCTATAACGGTTGCATGCACAACAAATGTAGCTTGATAAAGTCTTACATACCTACAGTCTTTCTTAGAACTTATTGGTTATCAAACTCCTTTGACCTGAATTAGAAAACAATAAGTGTGAACCGTCATTTGGATTTTCCTAATAGTGATGCGGAAATCAGACACGTGAATAATTGATTCAATCAGTATTTCTCCGTTTCCTCTACATGCACTAGAATCCTCATAGAGTGATACCAATGCACGTATAACTGGACTCCCCGCACCAAACTTTGACAACATCTATGTATAAGTTCGGGTATGAACTAGAAGTAATATTGGAGACTATAGAGCAATTCGGTATGCAAAGTTTTATAAAAGTGGTGCTGATTACGAAACCATTTCGAGATATTATGTTTTTAAACAATATTTTCTTGAAATTAAATGAAACAAAGCTAAGATGGCCGTTATTTTATCAAAAAACTGTAACAGTATTTGACCTTCAGCGTTAGTTCAAAGACATTAGTTTTTGCAGTTTATTAATAAAATATAGAACATATATATTAGTTTAGTATAATATCGTAATATTTCATTTGAGATCACAAATTCGTGAAATGTTTTGCAATCAGCAGCCTTTTTATTAAACATTTTGCTTCATTTGCATGTCGCTCCGTGATATTTTCGATCGATGACGTCATTAAGAACAAAAGTTTAACAATCTTTAAAATATCATAACTTTATAATTACTCATTTTAAATGAAAAATATTCAAATTAGTCTTTTATTTTTGTGTTTGCTATCGAATAAAAATATTTAATAAATACAAAAAAAAAACTTTGCATACCGAATTGCTATTTATATAGAATATTCTTCGCAAGTTTATAAGATGCGATGCTACTTAATTATATTGTTATTCGCTTACTTTACTATGTCCATCTTAGATATTAAAAGAAACTCAAAAGTAGTGTGTTTATTAGTTTCTTACGGATTCTTCTCTCAACAATACACCTTCCGAATCCGTAGAATTATATTTCAACTTAATATTAAGTTATATTTACATTTTCAAAAACTTAGACTTACTTAGCTTTTTATGTTTAAATAAATAGTTAAAATAAAATAAGAGTAACATTTTCATCTGCCTACCTACTCCAAGAAAACTTAAGGTACATGACAGATCAAATAACCCATATATTCGAGGCAAAGTAGCCTACTAGCTAACTTTTATAGGTTTTGAATGTTCTGATAAATCTAAATATATGCATGCATTATTATCGAGGCAAGTAAGGAAATAGGTGATGTACGTGATAGGTGGCAAGCTAGGTACTGTGACGTGAGGAGTATCCAATCATCATATCACACTGACCCAAACATACGCACACTAGCATCGGAAAATCCGCACTCCGAGCTATGGCAGATAAAACGATCGATACAATATGTGGCACAGTAAGGCAACTTCCCTAGCTCTTTTTTATTAGATCATTATAGTCATATTGGAACTTAAACTTAGGGAAACTTTTAAAATGATACTGGCAATATATATAATACATAAATATGTATTATTGACACGTCAGTAGTTTCCATTGGGGTTGGCAGATAACATCGACCGCTAATTTTTGGCAGAATATATATAATGAACAATTAGCACTGTTCGATATAATTATATGAGCATTGAAAATTAGATGACAAAAATATAATTGTTTCATTCTTAAAGAAAAACAAACAGTCATCAACTATTTTATTTGTCTCATTTTCCTTTGAGTGGATAATAGCTTCACCTCACCCTCTTCAGGTATCTTCCGGGTTTTTTGCCTGTATAATAAAATCATTTTTTAAATTCTAAATTAATTGAAATTCGTAATTTTCCCAGTATTGATTCTCCGTAACTCATGTCTCTCTAGCTGGATTGCCCTATTAGAACAATCTACTTGTAAATAGTCTGCCACATAGCTAATAGACAAGCCTGAAGAACGTCATATGTTTTTCTACTGTTGTGATTTATAGCCTCGGTTCAGTATATGTTGACCAATGCATAGTGGATGGGTATATTAGTTAGTTTTGTGAACCACGGGACGAGTGTCGCGTAGTTCGTCGTTAGAGCAGCACGTTTAGTGACGCCGGTTGTTGCAGCTCTCAGTGCCAATTTAAACAATCATCTTGTTGACAATCAAACCAGTAAGTAGCTTATGTAATAGGTAATCGCTGTGTGGAGCTGTCGGCTTCGACCCCCCTCGTCACCGGCCGGCGGAATCATACCTATGTGCTTGTTATTTATTATTGTGTTCTCAGCTTGATACCTCCGTAAAAATACTTATTTGGACAGTTTTATGCCTACAAAGAATCATTGAAACGGTGTTCACACCGATATATATGTTAATTTATTCCAAACATACCGAGGTACTTGGTTGACCGAAGAGAATTCATTTATCAAGCTTTCGCCATCAGTAGGTAGCACGAGAATAAAAATAATCATGAGTTTTGTTACAGAATAACTTTTTATTGATAAACTATAGATTAATCTGCTCATCTATAGTTTCGTTAAAATTTCCTCATTATGTAGTTTTTTTAATATTATAGAATATTTGTTTACTGAAACTACAGTTGTTAAAAACCGGTTCTCAACTCCTGACTGGAATGGTGCTCGTTCTTGCTTATGCGAATCCAGTTAGTGGATTTCGAAGTCGTAAAGAAACTTGATTGTTTTTCAAACACACAGCTTTGAACTCTGTTTTATTTCTTATTACAACTTATACAAACTAATATACAGAACTAAGCAATAGGAGCTTAACAAAATACCTGAAGCAAGTAAGCTCACAATGTTTATTCCTGGTAAAATTAATTCCGCAGTTCAGTTACAAAATAAAAACACATAAGAGTAAGACTGATTAGTATTTTGTAAGAAGGCAGTTAAATAGAATGTAACAGAGTTCTAATATTTCAGCATATAGTGGAGTGCCATGCATTTTGGCTATTTACTGTTGTAGTGGGGTGCGTAGCCTCTCCTCAACCAATGAGGATAACAAACGTAAATCAGCAGTTACCTATTAAAGTGCACCGTTATCAATTCAAGGTTGAGAATATTGATCTTACAAAATAATAAATTGTTTGACCTTTGTCATACTTTATTCACTGATGCTTTTGTAAATATGTTTGCTCATCTCTAAAATACTTTACGGAGTGTTTTCCAACACATCATCGTTTAGATTTTTTATTAATTTTTAACGACCGGGCATGGCTCCGCTTGGGTAGCAATTTATCCCCAACTTATTACACACATACACATACTCACGGCTATAAATCCCTAAACGGGGTAGAATCACGTGAAGCCCATAGGGGCTATTCTACCCAAGGATAGAAATGGGGAAGTGCTTTTCTAAGCCGACACTACACAGCAACCTCAACTTATTCATATAAGAAATATTCAATTCATTGTATTAGCGTCACTAATGAATAATATTGCCTATTTAGAAGCAAAAAATCCCAATCGGTTCAGTATGTCTAGAGGTTACTTGCTAGAAGGAAACAATAACTTCACGTTTATACAACTACAAACTATTAATGAAAAGACTACCCAATTAACAAAAACATCGTATAAGTCATTATTTGTACGACATAAAGTTGAATAGCTGTCCTATAACAGTAATTAGATGATTACTAGGTCCTATAGACGTAGTTAATTTAACTATTTAGTCGTGCGACGAATATGTTATATTAAACTAGTCATAGCAACGTCGGCAAGACTAAACTATATAACGTTTTATTTAAGTTTTAGCTAATACGTTTGTACGACCACGCAATAGTCATACTAACGTTACAGTCGAATAAACGTTTCCAACTGACAAAATTTGGTGCTTGGCAAAACATTATATGACATTTATATAATGCAGTAGTTATATACAGGTTTCAACATTGACGTTTATAAAACGGTCACTAGTATGTCATACAGCAGTCAATTTAAGATACTTAAATGACTTGGTTGTTTAATTACAACTCAAATATAACTTTTATATTACATTATATCCATTTAATGTCATGCCCTGACTTTGTAGTCACTATAGAGTTAAGTTTTGACCTTAAAACGCCTTGGCCGCCATATTTACGTAACGTTTGATGCGAAAAATGATATCGAATTATTCATGGAGAAAACTTAAACATAGTGGAGCTTTCAAAAAACAGTATCTCGACATTACCAATTATTAAAAAGTACAATGCTACCTCAGTATTAACCACAAATAATGTTAAAGAAGAAAAGGGTATAACG
Organism: Bedellia somnulentella; assembly: GCA_963576735.1. Lineage (NCBI taxonomy): Eukaryota > Metazoa > Arthropoda > Insecta > Lepidoptera > Bedelliidae > Bedellia > Bedellia somnulentella. Next base: position 14,125,411 of record OY755172.1, on the reverse strand, counting down.
CAAGAGCAACAAATGGTTCAGTACTAATTTAGTTTATTAAGTATTGAAATATCGCTAAGGATTTGTTACGATATAGAATTTTCTTTATATCAGTAAATGTTTTATTGATTGATAAATTTTAATAGTAATAGTTTTATTTAATACATGTGATATTTTATTTAATTTTGTTAGCAGTTAAACAGTTGAATTTGTTAAAAGTGTTCCTAATGCGGCCACCATAAAATATATGGTAAACTATTCATCAGTCATCTTTGTTTTGGTATTTATTATAATTATTATTTTTTTAAATGTAATGTTTTTAATTTCTCGCCGTGTAGTGTCGGCTTAGAATAGCACTACCCCGTTTCTGTACGTAAGAGGCGACTAACGGTATTGGGGCTTTTAAGGGATTATTGGTCGATGCGGTTGGGGACCCATCACCAACAACCTTTACTTAACCATCTTTTCCCCACTCAATTTTCCAGGAGCGGCTGAGGAATTTCTAATTCCTTAGCTCTGGATACTCCTTCTAGGGATTTGTGGCCGTGAGTATATGTATGTATGTATGTATATTTTCAGAAGACTATCTTAGTGATCATTGTCTTGTCACTGTCCAGTAAAAAGAAATGAATAATATAATCTTGGATACAGATAATGAAAAAGACAATACCTTTAAGGAGGATTTGAAATATTGGACTCTTGACTCTAAAATTTCTCATCATGCACTCAAAAGTTTATACATATGTGTGATATGAATAACATCATTAAATCGGAATCTACGTATTTTGTAGAGAATGTCAAATGTTAAATTGTTGGCATTCCTTATAATGAATATGTATATTTTGTTCCTTTCGTCCATACTTTGTTAAGGATTTATTCAAAATAAATTAAATAGAATTATTGATTTTAAATATTTTAATTACCATTTCTATTCATGATTTCATGAATAGAAAATTGTATGCTTATTGAAACAATAATTAGAATATGATACAAATATTCAACCATATTTCCGATAGAAGTTACTTATAAATTTTTCTTTACTTTTGCTAAGAATGGGTTTTACCTGAAATAAATTTAAAGATAATTAATTTAGGTTAATGTTGACAAATTAAAAAAAACTATTATAAAAATACATTTACATACCTTTTACATTTGGCGAGTTATCTAATTTTAATTAACGAATATTGTTATAGTATGAAAACGCAGAAAAACTAAGACTGGATGTGAAGGTTTCCGGCTTTCAGACCTCCACATCAGGTCTTACTTTTCTTCTGCGTATCTGTACTGCAACGCTATTTGTTATATGTATAAAAAAATTATTAAATGTTATAAGGAACCCTAATAGCTAGCTTTAATGGCGTATTGCATGGTCTTTAAATAACCTTAAAAAGACTTTGTGTCTTTAAAACGTCCTAAAGAGGTAAGTATGCAACCAAAGCAATATGTCTGACATTTTTAAAAATAAATTTATTTTTGGTAATAAAAATATGATGTTTTAAACACAAAACTAAGAAGGGGCATGAAAATATGAATTGTATTTACATAGGTATATTATCGTAAAACTTAAATTCCCAGTCGAACTAAACGGTATTAAAGACAAATATTGTAAGCAAAATATGAAAGTCACATAATACTCTTATTTCTTTTCCCTTACTTCCTTCATGGTATACCATCTCATACAAAATGTTTTTAGTTACCTCTGAGCTCAATAGATGGAGTTGAGATATAGTCCACTTTTAAAATAAAAACTTAAAGTGGCTAATTATCGTTTAAAAAGCCAAAAGACAGTTAGATAAATATAACATGGTAATTTATTATGTCACTTAATACCATAAAACATAAATTATTACAAATATAAGCAAAATATAAAAAAACTGTATTTTTGTTTTTATGAAATTGTTCTCCCAAATGATTATTGTAGAACTACATCTTTTTAACTAAAACGTTTAGTGATTTCAACTACTGACAATAGATGGCGCCAAAATGAGATGGTGTTTATTGACGTATCTTACTTGTTTTGTTTTAAGTTCAAGTAATCGAATTGGTGATAAAATTGTCGACTTAAAATAACACTATCCCATTACTACTCGTGGGTGATTGCAAGAGGCGACTCACGGGGTATAGGGGCTTTTTAAGTGATTTTAATTTTTTAACGACCTCGGCGTACACGTTTGGACCAAAAAGAGACTGTGCTTCAAACAAGTGTCCCAAGTTTGCCAGGATCGTACAAAGTGGCGATCGATAGTCTCTTACTATCCCAATGTGAACTAACGGCGTGAGAATATATATGTAATTTTAATTCCTGCCGCATCGCTCAAAAATAACCTTGTTCCATTTCTTATCACTATTTTTTAGCCGTGTAGTGTCGGCTTAGAATGTCGCTACCCCATTTCTTCCGGCGGGTGAACGTAAGAGGCGACTTACGGTATTGGGGCTTTTAAGGGATTTTTGGAGGCCAATCACTAACGATAATTTGTTTATACCATTTTCTCCCCTATCAACTTTTAAATGTGACTGAGGAGTTTCTAGCTATGAAGCTCTGGCTACCCCTTCTTGGGATTTATAGCCGTGAGTATATGTATGTATGTTATTTTTATATCTGTTAGTACTTTGTTGTAGAAATTTGATTTTAAGTGTTAGTACCTCTGCCTGCACTACCGTCGGGGATTTGCGGTGTGAACGTTTAAATTAAAATTAAAACTCAGTGATTGACTTTTTCGAAGCTTTGGCTACCCCTTCTAGGGATTTATAGTCGTAAGTATATTTATGTATGTAATAATGTTTTTTTTAAAAAACAGCCAGGTATACAGCATTTTGCATTATGATTAAACAATGAGATTTATATTTTCTGTTACTCCGACGGTATGAGAAATAAAAATATGTATGTCAGTATGTGATGTGGCAAGATTGATAAATACTTTTTACAAATAGGATAAGTATTCTGTACTGTAGGTGTAGCGCGTAGGTACGTAGATAAAATAAAATAAGTAGTTTAATGACGACTTGGTAGCTCACTGGGTAGAACACCGCTTATCTTGACTAGTTTTCTAACCCTGTCCCCTATCACGTGAGTACACTGTCCGAGCAAAACGTGGGTACTCTGAACACCCGGTGACAATGTCACGTGATTATCAGAAGTATTGATACCTCTGCCGACCCCGTTCAGGGATATTCGGCGTTAACGTTTTTTGCTTGAGTTCAATGTCCGTATGATTGCAGTGAAACCAGCTATAGATTTTTTTAATATACTTCTCTAATAAATAATACTTTCAACATTTTCAAATTATTAGCCGCTTTATGTGGAGAATAGATTATAAAAGAATCATTAATTTTGGAAATGGGTTAACATTCGAGCCACATAACCCAGTAAACTTAATTATAATGTATTATAATTTATAATATAATATTAAATGATACTATTTGGAGCTGACATTTTAGTAAGTATAGTAATAACCAGAAGTTTGAATGCGACAAACCCACAGATGCTTGTGGAATGTCAGCTTGTGGAAGATACATTTTTTTTTATATTTGTGGTCTATCACCACATCGCCAACCAATCAATGAAATTAAACCCTCAAGCCACAAACTTTATTCTATGCCTCAAACTAAACAACTCAAATCAGTCGCTCGTTACCTCACTGACGGAATGATGCGGAGTAGTGCTATTATACGCCGCCACTACAGCACGAATACGTCTTGCACGATGTTATTAAATAAATAAATGTGTGTATTCTGTTTATTTGATTTTAATGAACAGAATATCATTATTCACACATTTATTTTCGGCTATAAATCCCTAGAAAGGAGAGCCAGAGCTTCGGAATAAGAAATTCGTTCGCCACTTTTGGAACTTGTGTTGGGATAAGATTATAAAACAAAGATTTTTGATGGTGGGTCTCCAACAGAATCGCCTTAAAATCACCCAAAAGCCCCAATACCTTTAGCCGTCTATTAAGAACCATTACGGGAAGAAATGGGGTAGTGCTATTCTAAGCCGACACTTAGCAGAGAAGAATATCGACAACGACACTGTTGACATTATAACAAGCAAAAGTCTACAAACGGATGTAATACTCGTACGCAATTGGCCTTGTCGACGATTTTGTCCTTGACCATATTTGCAAATTTGCAAATAAACATTTAGTGAAAGAAAGTCATAAAGTAATAAAATCTGTCTCGCTCGTGTTACCGAGGCGCCCCCGCCCCGCGCGCCCCGCAGCCCCATTTCCTAATATTAGCCGAGTTAAGATATATCGGGCTTTGTTATGCATTTTGTTTTAATCATTTTGTAGTGACATCTGTGACCTTATGTTGAACTACTATGTGCTTTACATTTGCTACGATGCGTGCGAATTTGACGCCATCTAGCGAACAATATAGCAATTAAAAAATAGCCCGCCGAATAAGGGTATTTAAGCACATCACATTTCGTTGTATGGGATTGGGTATCTGTACTAGTATAGTATTATATAATCTGTGCTTCCTTGTAATTATTTATCTTGCACTTAAATCTCCAAATAAAAACAACAACGAACAAGAAATATTAAGCAGCCTTTCAGGGGTTGTTACTAGACTCAAATAAAACGTTTTAATAATTCAATAAACTAAATGTTACTAAGGAAGAGCGGGGTATATCTGGCACAGGTATTCAATTACTTACAAGGTAGCCCCAACCTTTTTATAAATATTGTAAACCTTGAAACTGCAATAAATATTTTTTGATTTTTTTTTTTTTGATTTTGATTTAATAACATCTGTACGACCGCAATATAACCAAACAGGTGGTTGTAAAGTTACGGTGCGACTACTGCGCGATGAAAGTGGTAATTGATAAACGTTCACACGACTTTTAAATGACGTTAACGGAGTCATCTTCTGACTTTTGTATGACCATTATACAACATTGAAGGTCGTATAATTGGGGCCCTTTTCGCGTTTAGTAAACGTTATTATAACATTAGTGTGACATAGCTTTTATGAACAGTGGTAACAAAATAACGTTAACTTAACTAAACGACTTTAAATTGTTAATTGGGTACAAATAGTTATAAATATTCTACTACGAAATTTCAAATGGGCTATTACAGAATGTATACGGATATTGGACAAATTTTAGTTCGGATTTTATAAAACACAGTTATTGAATGTTCAATAATTAGCCATCTATGTTAAAGTTAAGATTTTTCTTAGTATATCGCGTTGATATCCTTGTTGTCCAATCACAGACTGATTGGCTGAAGATTTCTGAGGAGTTATTTATGACCAGGCAGCACGGAAAGTTACACCAGCAGCGTCCTGCGCAAAACTGGTCTTAGTTATAAATTATAGTGTATTTTTATTTGCTTTGACTACACTAAAGTAATTAAATCATACCGACAAAAAATCAGTGCTATATATGAAGTATAAACACAAACTCATACTCAATATCTTACAGAATTATTTTGACAACATAGTTTAAATAACATAAATTCACATTTAGAAGGTGTTGGTAAAGAGAAGAAACAGCAAGAAACGACTTACGTTCTAATTTTGTGTTTTTTTTTACTGCTAATTGCTTTTTTTACTTGTAAATCCCAAAAAGTGGTAGCCAGTGCTTCAGAATTAGAAATGCAGGGGCACTTTTGGAAGTTGATTGAGGAAGAGATAGTAAAATAAAGGTGGTTAGTAATGGGTCGCCAACCGCATCGCCCAACAATCACTTGAAAAACCTAAGTCGCCGCTTATGACATACACGGGAAAGAATCGGTTTGTGCTATTGTAAGCTGACGCTACACAGCTTTTACTCTATAGATTTTCAAACGACCGAACCAACGCTTGACTTAATTAAATTTTACTAGTTTAAGTATCTGATGCGATGACAGACGAATGTGTCTTTGTATTCTCAACAGATAAAACTGACTTGACTGACTCTTTATTAGCAATTGATGTTTTATTTTTCTTTACTGCGCTTCTTGTTCAATTAGAAGACCAGTTTGAATACTATAAGCAAAGTAAGATGGTACGATCTATAGGGTAGCATTGATTAAAGACCTCTCAAGAAACATGATAGATGATATCTAGTGGCGTACATCCTGTTAATAACTATACAAGGTCATGCATATTTCAGTTCAATTTAAAATAGGGAGGGATTGATTATGGTCATGGTGAATGAACGAGAAGCTTGTGGCTGAAAGTACTTATAGCTAGGAGAACATTATTTTGCAGAGCAATTTTTGGTGCACAGTAAGACAGAGTTACTGATCATAGTTATCTCTAAATATAATATAGAAATAGAGCCTTTTAATATGGATACATATACTCACACCATAGGGAATTAAAGTTTACTGATCGCCACATAGTTATTGCACCTGCCACTTCAAGCATTATATTTTACGTGTACAACAAAAACTCACACTTTTCGCCAGCATTTATGAGAATACATTTCAGTTAGTACCCTACCCTAGCACAAGTTGGACATTTCTGATGTAGTTTCAAACCATCTCTTATTAACCACACTTCTACAGCTACCTACAAGTAAAATTCAAATATCTAGTATCTAGTAATTTAAGCTAATACTTCTTATCGTCTCCAGGTGGAGGTGATAGTCCAGCATGCAGATCTGGTGGCTGCTGGTAGCGGCGTGGTCGCTAGCCGCGGTGGATTCTGCAGCCGTCATGGACGTCACCATGGCGGACACCCTCGTCGTGTCCAAGCCTAGCGAGGCTGTGAGTATTTATTGTTTGGAAGGACATTTACTTTGTTTCTGAACAGGAATTTTGGTGCTGAAGCGCGAAAATCTTGCTTTTTAATAGAAAATGTTCTTTGCTATAAATACCAAAAGGGTAATCAGAGCTTCAGCTACTCTTGAAGTTGAGTGGGGCAAATATTTAATAATACTCCACCATTTCATTTAAAAGCTCTGACTGAACACCTACTACTGGTTACCTATTTTATTTAATACACACTAGGCACTATTTTTTTATGGGTATACATGTTCCCTGATAATTAAATTTATTGTTATTTAATTGAATAGCTCAGGTGATTTAGGGTATTGAGGTTTAAACCAACAACGTTCATTATACAACCTCTCAACTTCTAAAAGTTTTAAGCATTTATAGCCATGTATATGTATGTATTAATAGGATAATTAAAGTTTCGCTGCCATACCAAGTCACCTTAACAATACAAAGAAACAATAAAATACCTTTTTTCATCTCAGATTAATTTAATTATGCTGCATTTGCGTAGCTAACTCGATACCTATACAATCGGATTGAATTGATAGCAATATTTATTCGAATTATTGATTAGATCGTGACTGTGGAATCACGGTGTCAAGTAGTTAGTACTTAATAACTCAAGACTCAAGCGTTAACGCCGTATTTCCTCAAAGGGGTTGGCAGATGTACAAATACTTCTGAACATAACCTGACATCTTCACTTGGTGTTTAGAGTACCCATGTTTTGCTCGGACAGTGTACTCACGTGAAAGGGGGCAGGCCCATCGCCGTTTGGTACGAATACACTGTCACATCACTAAGTTTAACTCAGCCATGTGGGTTTCCTCACGATCTTTGCCTCACCGTTAACAACCATGATAAATTGACCACAAATATGACTTTAGAAAAGGCAAATTAGTGTAGGCCCGGGATTTGAACTCACGGCTGTCTGTATTGACGGGCGGTCGTTCTACCCATTGATCTATCACGGCTACTTAATAAATCTCACAAAAATAGTTAAACCAGACGTTGATATTGCAAACATAGTATAAGCTTCGGGTGACTCATTTAATTAGTTGCTAATTTAGTGTATAAGGAAGAAACATATATAATTTGTTTAGGATAACATCACATTGTCTTGAAATAATAAAAACCCCGACTATTTTACATATATAATTAGGTTGGTATTATCACCGGTATTGATCGATATTAGTTTAAGCTTAAGTTTGATCTGCTGTGATAGTCCAATGGGTAGAACGATCGCCCGTTAATACAGACAGCCGTTAGTTCAAATCCCGGATCGGGCCTACACCAATTTGTCTTATGTGGTCAATTTATCATGGTCGATAAAGGTGAAAGAAAACAAACGGGCTTTTTCGGACACCGATAAACGAAAACATTTCAAAAACTCTTTTAAGATAAAAAAAATATGCTCGTTATTGTTCTCAGTCTACAACCACTGAAGCATCCAAAGTTGAGGTATCAGACCTGACGACATCGGAACCACCACCGCCGCTCAAGATATCCGAGATGGAGGTTCTTTCCGAAGTCACGCTGCGGTACGCGCGGACCTACGTCGTCACCAGGGTACGGAACCCTGCCAAGCAGGCGCAGGAATCCACCTTTAGGGTGCTGCTGCCGGATACCGCCTTTATTAGCGGATTTGTCATGTAAGTCTTTTCACATAAAGCTTCAGCATAAAACTGGTCTGAATAACTGTTTTCGTGAGCTAAAGAATAAAAATAACTTTTCTTTTCTATCGCTCTATATAATAAATATTATAATATATAAAAGATTGCTTGTGAGAATTGAACGGAATTTACCATTTAAATGTCAGGCAAAAAGAAAATTCCGGCGCTTTGTCCGTCTCCTAACCTCTTGATGGTTTGTTCTGGTTTGCGAAATTTAATTTGTCTTTATCAATAAATCATGATTTTTTGGAAGAGAGTATTTTACAACTGATATAGTAAATACAATGTTTCCTAGTTATCCAATAAAACAAAACTATGCAATTTGCAGCAGAAGTTACTTAAAAACACAATTTGATATCCTAGACATCGCGTAATGTTTAAAATCAAAAGATTCAATTAAACATAAATAAAAATACACGAACATGTGATATTTAACTATAAGTGATCGGGATTTCTGCTGCTTGTTTATTATCATTTACTGAATGCGGTTCCACGTGAAGACCTGTAGATTGATTAATCAAGCAGGGGTCACAATTTATCATCACTGATAAAACGACTAGCAAGCCAATTTAAATAATATACTGGATTATACCGAACTAACTATGTATTTTTTTGTATGTATGATACGCGATTTCTTCGTTATTAGGCTACAGAAATGAAGTTGTTTTCTAATGTTAATAGAGTTTGGTTGCGTGGTTAAAACATATATCGAAAATACAAATTGCAGATTTAGAGGACATTGCATTGTTGTTTATCGAGTTTTGTATGGAAATTTTGATAATTACTGTAACTCTATTTTGACAAATAATAACTGGTGCCGCATTGTAAGGTTCATGGCTGAGAGCGGTTTGAGTATTGACGAAAATGTATCTACATCACTTCGCCCATATAAAGACAGATGTGCGATATTCATTAATGGGTTGTAAAAACAGCCACAATTTACTCTCAAAAAATGGTTTCGGTAGATACTTTTTTGACCTCATTAAAACTAAATCATAGGTATTCGCTGGGTGCGCGTCGGCAGCGCCAACTAGCGTTCACAATTATGGCGGACACCGGACATTGAAATGTCAAATGGGCGGCTGTAAACAGACTAAGGCTGCGTCCCCAGTAGGCAAACTGTTAGCCGCCGACTAAGTTAGCGGCGTATCGGTTTAGTACGCCCTTCCATATATTTCAAATGGAGTGTTCACAGTTTGCTAGTTTTGCACTCACTGTACGCAGTTTGCAGCGTTACGCGCGCCGACTACCTTAGTGAGCGGCCGACTCCCACCAAAACTGGTTCCAGTCGGCGGCGGCGATTGGTTGTTCGCCGGGCGCAGTGACTCAATTATATAATTATTATAATTCAGTCGGTCGGCTAAACTCTTACAGTTTGCTTGCGACGCACGAAAATTGATTTGAGTCTGCAGCTGACTCAAATTTCAGTTCGCTGCAAATTTGCGGCTCACTCTGTCGGCGGCTAACAGTTTGCCTACTGGGGACGCAGCCTAATAATTTCAAGAAAGTATCGTAATTTATAATATACTCTATTTGATCATGTAAATCTATAGCGTCGATAATAACGCTGATGTTTTGTATTACCCGTCTAGAGTGACAATAAATAAATTACAGATAGTATACACGGACTTTCTCATCGCTGACTTCACGAGAAGTAAGTACAGAAATAAATAAATGTAATCGAACAATACACTTTAAAATATTGCAGATGATAATTTATGACTGTATTGTTGTAAGTAATGAACTCTTTGTATCTATTTTCAGTTAAATATGGCCAAATTAATTATAAAAACTGGATTCCAAGCAATAACACACGACTTCAATTTCCAACTGCAAACGACAATAAAAGGAAGAAAATTAGTTTTAGCTCAACATGTGCAAGATGTGAAAGAAATTAAATCTGAAAATAATAATAAACAGATTCTGCCAAAGCGTTCTTTTACTGGTAAAAACATAATAAATCTATAATAATTATGAAGTTAGGTGAATACTGTTGTTGATTATCTGTTAAAGTACATTGTTCTGTTTTATTATTGTGTTCTTAAATAAAAGTAAATTGTGTTATATATTTTGTTTTATTGAGTTCTGCAAATTTACTAATACACAACAAATATGCAAAATATCATCTGTATGGCAAACAAGTTTTAATAAAGTCTTAGCTGTTGCATTGTGGACATGAATCCTAACCCAAGCGATACCGATGTAAATAGCATCTGTCTCATCTCTTGAAAATTCCCTTTTATCACTTCGAAAATGTGGCATAACAATTACTAATTCTTTTCCACTTTCATTTAAATTTTCTTTATTTGTGGAAGTCCTTTGTCAGCCAAAACAATGTCTCCATTTTCTAAATACCTAATCAACTAATCCTGATTCAACTGTTATTTGAGCATAGCTTTTCCTTCCACCGGCCACTTTTGATATAAAGGAAATGAAGCCTTTGCAGTAAATCCTTTCTTGTAGCACCACACACGATTATCAACTGTAGATGGTTGGTATTTCTACTTAAAACTCTGTACCATCAATAATGGCTCTAGTGTTACTGTAATTTGGATGAAAGCAAGCCGGCATTTGCAAGCAAGGTTGCTCGATGAGCGAAAGCCTTTACAATAGTATTACGTCCTTGATGCTTGGTTTTTTTTGCGAAACTTGATAATCTTCAAATTGCTTGATATTTCAGTTTGAACTTCAGAATCACATATATCTTTGCCACTATGTGCATAAATATTGCAGATGAATGTTTTTCCTTCATTTCCGACACGCAAAAATATATTAACGTGGCATTATTTGTAAATTTTAGTACTATGAATATTTTCCATCATTTCAATTACACTTGATTAGCCGCCGAATGTTCCTTTTTTTGCCACAGTGCGCGCTGTGATCGGTTCGAGTTTCCCCACCCCCTACTTTGCACCCAGCGAATATTTTGGTCTCTTTCCATTCTGTTTATTATAATATATGGTAAAATGTTTCCTGTCTTAAGCGATTTAGCGATATGGATGTTATAGAAAGAAAGACACGAATAAATTTATATACACATAATACACAACAACAACATATATTAAAATTAAAACGGATAATTCTAGATTTCTAGAACAGTGCAAATCAGAATATGTTTGGTGGTTATAAAATATTAATCCAAAGAGTATTGAGATGATTGTAATACATATAGTGTTCTGTAATGTTTTTTTTTACTTTTATATGCCTTAGTCCAATTTATTTAACTAATATTTCTAGGGGTCTGTTAATCACCTTCTAAGACCAAAACACATGTGAAAAATTTCTTTTATTAATCGAACATAACATAACATAACATAAACGTTCACGCCGAATATCCCCGAAGGGGTTGGCAGAGGTACTAATACTTCTGAACATCACGTGACTTTGTCACCTGGTGTTCAGAGTACCCACGTTTTGCATGGACAGTGTACTCACGTGATAGGGGGCAGGCCTTTCGCCGTTTTGTACGAATACACTGTCACATGACTAAGTACAACTCAGCCATGTGGGTTTCCTCACGAAGTTTTCCCTCACCGTTAACAACCATGATAAATTAACCACACATATGTCTTTTAAAAAGACAAATTGGTCTAGGCCCGACCCGGGATTTGAACACTAGTCGTTTGCACGATAACCGAGTGTTCTACCCACTGGGCTATCACGGTTGCTTATATTATATTATTATTTGTAAATAAGAATGACAATTACCAAACCATCACTGAAAAATAGCAGCACATGTATTACAACAAACATATTATAGGTAATTACTTAAGGTCCTGCTTAAAGTCACTTATCACTTGAACATAAAACTTCATATAAATCCATCACTTCATCATTCTTTCACATCCGACTATATCCACGTGACATCTCTCCAATAAGCTCATACCCTCATTCCCCTCTCCTCTCAAACCTCATGTCCGTCCCTCACGAGGCCTTGGAGTACCGTTTCCAGAACTTCTTGACGTCGTCATGTCCGTGTTTGGTCACCACCATAGTCCTGGCTCGCTCGCTCTGCCATGTTAAAACGCCTGCGGATTTTGCGTAGTCGCGGAGGACTGTGAAGTCGGCCTGCGACAAAAACTGGTTATAAACCACCCCCTCGGTATAGACATATTAATCGAAATAAATGTTTATTCCAGGACCCTCGACGGTAAATCGTACAAAGCATACGTGAAAGAGAAGGAAGAAGCCAAGCAGATATACAATGATGCCGTCTCACACGGTATCAGCGCAGCCCATATTGCGGCTAAGTAAGTTTTAAATATATCGTTATATAGCTTGTAGTTTACTCTATTTAGTTTAGGTCAGTGAGAAAAGCATTTTTAGCGAAGATTTTACCTGGCATCAAAACCAGCATGCAACTAAGCATGGTTTTTACTTATATCCATAATATAATAACGACCTTTGGTTTATTCGTCACATATTAAGATTGTCTCGGGGCTTTCATATTTTGATCTATCGATACCCCCTAGTTAACAAATTCTAAACCAACTTGCAGAGCCCGCGACTCGAACCACTTCAGCGTATCAGTAAACGTGGAAGCCAACTCAGAGGCCGTATTCAACTTGACCTACGAAGAGTTGCTGACACGTCGCAATGGAGTGTATAACCACGCCATCAACTTGCACCCCGGGGGACTCGTGCCCAAGCTGACAGTTACCGTACACATCAACGAGACTTACAAAATCAACAAACTTAGGGTGCCTGAGCTGAGGACTGGCAATGAGATTGATGCAAATGAAGATGATCCACGTGAGTTTGTTATTTATGTATCTGTATCGTGGTTTATGCCTAATAAAATAAATGCGGCGGCTTAACGTGCCCTCCATGCTTTGATAATGGTACGTTAAGTGTCGGTCCTGGCTACTATTACGGTTGTTATTGCCAAATATATGGGTTGTGAGGAACGTGGTGCATGTATTCTGGAAGGTTAGGCAAGTTGATAACAATATTGTTATTGATAGTGAACAAGTAGAATTAGTGAAAGAAACAAAATTCCTAGGGATAATAATCGATTCTAAGTTGCAATGGGGACCCCATATACTAACACTTTCTAAAAGGCTGAGCTCAGCAGCGTATGCCGTGCGTAAGATTAGAGAAATAGCAGACGTAGAAACAGCTCGCATTGTGTATTTCAGTTATTTTCATAGTATTATGTCGTACGGTATTTTATTATGGGGTAAAGCGGCTGATGTTCATAAAGTTTTCGTCTTACAAAAGCGAGCTATCCGATCTATTTACATGTTGAGGTCGAGGTATTCGTTGCGCGAAAAATTTAAAGAAATTGGCATTTTAACTGTCCCTTGCCAATACATATTTGAGAATTTAATGTATGCCAAAAAGAATATAGGCCAATTTAGTAAAGTTAGTGATAGGCATACTGTTAACACTCGAAATAAGGACAAACTTCACATACCGAAGTGGAGACTTAATAAAGTAAGTAACTCCTTTATGGGACTATCCCTGAAAATGTTCAACAAACTTCCTTCTGACATATTGGAATTGCCTGTGGCATCTTTTAAAAAAGCAATAAAAGCCATGCTTTTAAAGAAGTCTTACTACAGTGTTCAAGATTTTTTAAACGACAAGGACCCAACGCGCACATGACCGTGTCCGTAAAGCTATAAATCTTCCCTCGTTATTCCTAGGAATAATTGTCTGGTGAGGATTTTTCTTCTCACGTTATGTGATTGGTTTTTGTGATGGACAATTTATTTTAAATATGTCAAACTAGCGTTTGGTTTTGTCGCATAGAAAATCTTTTATAAAGTAAAAACATGTTAATAAACTGAAATTGTACAAACCATGTTTTGAAAAAATGAAAAAATGTGAATGTAAAGAGTTTCTTTGTTGCTTCTTCTCTTTACGAACACCTTCCGAAGCAACGGACTAATGATAAATTTAAAAAAATTTGACGTTCAAAAAATGTTAATTTTTAACTTAATTTTGAAAAATAAACTTTTTGACTTGACTTTTTTTGGTTTAGCAGATCATCTGTTTCCAACTACCAAGACAATATTTGTAATCATACATCTTTCCAAGAATGGAGAATTAGTGGATATTGTTTCTTTTTGTTATCACGCTTATATTAGCTTCACCTGTATCTGTATGTATGTATGTAATGTATCCGACTCCTTGGGGCGCTCTATGCCAGATTTTTCGCCTTTCGAGCAAACCACGCTTTTTTATGATGTTCACCTTATATTGGGAATATTTTTTTACTTTTTAGATAAATGTGCTTCAGAAGCATGTTTTCCAGTTTTTTTTAACTATATTTATTATTCCAAATGATTAGTTGATTATATTAAGGTGTTAAAATTTCAGAATATTCAAAGGCTATTATTGAGAAACCTCAAGACTCCAACGAAGCTACCATCACTTTTAAGCCGGATCTTGAAGAACAAAAGAAACTTATGGAAGTGTATGCGGTAAGTAATTGCATTATGAATTATGATTGAACTTTAGGGATTCTTTTAATTTACAGCTATTGCCTAATAGGTCACTCTTACTCAAATTTAAGTTCAAGTAGAGGAAAAAAAACGCGTAAAGCTGAATTTCATAAAAAAATCAACTGATATGACTTTTATAAGTTTAATAGGTAAATTTAATAGGTTTTAACTTTAATATCATATTTTAAAATCTGGCTGGGTGTTTCTTGCTTCTGCTTTGGTGTTTTTTTTCGTTTTCATTTCATCTTTTATAATTTTGATTAAAATATTTAATTTTTCAATAAATCCTCGATGACGTTAAAAAAGTCAAGACTTTAAACATCAATCAACCCCCCCCCCCTCCCTTCTCAGCTCTTATCGAAAAGATAGAAGTAAGACCTTTGTGAACTTGGAGGATAGTTTTGAAAATGTTCTGTAGATTTTTGTATCAAGAAATGAAAGTTGTAGTCCCTAAATAAAAATATATCTGTAAATGGTATTTGCAAATACATTTACCCAAGCCAGGCAAGCCTGTATTGCGTGGGAAAGTCTTTGGTAGAAAAGAGTTTTACAGATGCATTTTTATAATAATTAAAATTTAACAATAAAACCTAAAAATACCGTTTCTCTTCTACCTCATAATGAAGAACATGAGGGTAATAAATATGCACTGAGGAGTCGGCTATATAGGACATATAAAATGTAACAATAATTTTGATTGAATTGGAATAATAAAAGTATTTTTATTTACAGGAGAAATCGAAAGACAGTGCGGGTAAGAAGAATGGCGTGCTTGGTCAATTCGTTGTACAATACGATGTAGAGCGACCAAAGGATGGAGAGATCTTGGTAAGAACCGTTCATGCAAATTTATTTAATCACTAGCTTTTTGCCCGCGACTACGTCCGCGTGGACTACATTTTTTGCATCCAGTTTACATCCAAAATACCAAAACACTATCTAACTAATTTAAATCTTTTTGTTCATGAAAACCTCATGTGGGGATTATTGCTAATAAATAAAGGAAAGAAATTTTTTTTTACCAAAGCAAAAAAAATACGCAAGAAGACTTTGACCACCCGGGATTCGAACCTGGGTCTTTCGTACATAGTGTTTACCAAATGGTATACCGCTACGCCACGCAGACATTTGTGTAAGTCTCAAATTTGTGATATCCTATATATCTAGTAGTCATACTTTTGACAAACAATTAAATAGACAATTATTTTGATGAAAATGGATGAAACCCTTATTTTTTCCAAAAAGACTATTAATGAAGAGGCCGATAAAGTCGGTCGATGGTAAAATTAATCGTGTAAATATGGGGAACCATACAAAAGTTATGTTTTTTTTATGCTCCTGTGGGAACCCTTGCGAAATCCGGGATAAATTATATCCTATATGTTGGCCAGGTGTATAACCTACATTCATGCCAAATTTGATCAAGATCGGTCCGGTAGAATTAACGTGATGAACGGACATACAGACAGACAGACAGACAGACAGACAGACAGACATTTTTTTCAAAAATAGCAAATTTGGCTTCAGTATCGAAAATAAAACATATTCCACCGGTTTTTATTTTTTTTTCTTCAATGTACAGTTTTGACCTCGTTACATTCTATTATAGTATAGATTATGTTTTTACTTCTGTAGCGAAAATAATTCTTTCAAGTATCATTACGTTTGCCTATCTAGAGCGCAGTGACGGTTGATTTTAAATACCAGAAAAGACATTGGTACTTTAAGAAGCTCTGGTGTCTCAGGACAGGAGTAATTTGATCCTTAATGCACCTTGATGACCATTGTAATTTGAATCTGTTTGTCGCAAAGTTTACGTTACTCCAGATCACAAAAATATTTAAAATAATCTTAAAAACTCTTAAATCTAAACAAAAACGCCCCATTTTAGTAGGTATTCTCTTGTTCGGTTACCGCATACCACTTATACGGAAGATGAATTATATCAAACTGATTAGGTTGTCCAGATCATGCAATGTCAATAAACCATTTCAGGTAAACGATGGCTACTTCGTCCACTTCTTCGCACCGTCCTCCCTGCCGCCGCTGAGCAAGCACATCGTGTTCGTGCTGGACACCTCCGGGTCCATGATGGACGTCAAGATCAAGCAGCTGCGGGAGGCCATGGCCTACATCCTCAGCGAACTGCACCCGACTGACTACTTTAGCATCGTCGAGTTCTCGTCCTATGTTCAGGTAAGGACCGGTACTAACTCATGAGCATACTAGAAACAGATGGTTAATATACTGTTAAAGAAATAACACTACAAAACACTAAATATATATATATATGGAAAGAGATCCGTAAAGTTATCGTTTTATATATGTTATGTACCAATTTTTTTACGCTTTTAATGAAGCCCTGATGTCATGTGGCCTAGGTCCTTGTTCCAAAATAAATGGAATGAATTTTATCGAATGCTAAGATATTGTTTTGGTTAATACATCTAGTGTTTGTTAGGCGTTGCAATGTCATAAAAACTTCTTCTGATTTCCTTGGGGTTTTGCTTAAATTTGACAAAAATGCTCTCATCAGGTCCACGATCTCGCGGAGGCTGACGCCCCGGTGGTCCGCCCCACCAACAACTGGTACAATCCCAAACCGGTGAAGCTGATCCAACCCTCGAAGGGCACTCCGGAAAACATCGCCAAGGCGAAGATCATTGTCGATCGAATGAGTGCTGATGGAGGTAGGTCTATTTTATAATAGCACAATATTGTGAAGCGTGTTTCATTTTATTCTCACTATTCACTATTATAAGGATATTCTAAAATTTTAAATTGTTAAAATATTCTTGTTAAAGTTTGTTTGCAAGGTTCACAAAATTTACCATTTAGGAATAAAATTGGCCACGTGCGAGTCGGCACTGGAGGGTTTTGTAGTAGCAAGTATAGGTGACAACCGTGATAGCTCAGTGGATAGAACAACCGCCTATGATACGAACAGGGTTTAAATCCCGGGGCGGGCCCACACTAATTATAAGTAATTTATAAAACCACTTTCCTAAAGTCATATGTCTAATTAATTTATCATGGTTTCTAAAAGTGGGGCTTACGCACGTGGCTAAGTTATAATTAGTCATGTAACAGTGTATTTTGAGTGTATTCATATAGAACGGCTAAAGGCCTTCCCCTCTATCAAGTGAGTACAGTAATAAATAAAGAATAAATAAAGGAAAGAAAAATTTCGGCGCAGGCGGGATGATAAAAAAAAAAAAAATTCTTTCCTTTATTTATTAGTAATAATCCCCACATGACGTTTTCATGAACAAAAAGATTTAAATTAAGTGAGTACAGTGTTGAAGAAAAATGTAGGTATTCTGACCACCAAATCAATCATTCTCCCTATGATGATTCTTCCAAGGTACCGATATCGACCAAGCTCTTCAAGTGGCCATCCAGCTAATAAAGAAGGGTATCAACTTCACGGCCCCAGCAGACAGCCCCATCGACGCTATAGCCCTACCACATGGGGCTGATGCTGCTCCTGCGAAAGAAACCGAGAAAGTGACTGAAGCACCACTGGCTACCACGGATGATAAGAAGGGTATGTTAATGAATGAAATTGTAGGATCCATATTGGTTTACATGAAAAACGATTTGTAATCGTAGTAATCGCTATGTAAATTATTTTTTCTCTCCGCTTATATCGTAAATATTAATCACTAACAACGGATGCCGTGACCATCCGACCAAAGGTACCAAAACAGAACAAAATGAAATAGTTATGAGGTTTAAATGTTTTTTAAATTAGTATCATTGGTCTATAAGGTCTATAAGGTTGGTCTATATAAGCACTAATTTTCTAAGTCCTTTAACAAAACTCGCGAGAAGGAATGTGTTAATGATTTTCTAAGATAACAATTCAGCATGTAATGGTATATAAGTTTAGATATTTTGCGCTTTTTCTGCTAGCATCGGTATTCGTAATATAAACTTAGTCCTATTATAAATAAAAGATGTTATTAAAGGAAAGAAAAATTTCGACACTGGCGGGGTTCGAACCCGCGACCTTTGCGGCCGTGGTTAGAAACAAAGGATAGAGAAATTTCGCGCTGGATGCCAACTGACACTGTAGCTCAGTTGGCAGAGCGACGGGGGCGTATACCCGAAGGTCGCGGGTTCGAACCCCGCCAGTGTCGAAATTTTTCTTTCCTTTAATAACATCTTTTATTTATGAGTAATAATCCCCACATGAGGAATTCATGTCAAAAAACATTAAATTAAGTCCTATTATACCAATCAATATTTTCTTTTTCTTTAGATGCTAAGGACAATAGAACTCCGAAGTTGGAGCCCACGATTATATTCCTGACCGACGGGGAGGCCACCACCGGTGAGATTGATCCCAAGAAGATCATATCGCGCTTGGCTGAGACCAACTATGGACCCAACAAAGCCACTATATTCTCTCTGGCATTTGGTAAATATATTCTTTACACTCAATTATACATTGTACTAAAGTAATAGTCATATAAAACAGAACTACTATTGAAATATTCAGTGTGTCGGCACCAAATTTTAATTGATTTTGCACTTGTGAATACTTTGTTTGGTACTTTGTTTGAACTCCGCGAACTTATTTTTGTGCTCATAAATACTAAGCGAAATCCTTCCTAGGGAAGCAGTAGCAATGCGTCAACTACCCATTATTTATTAAGGCCAAGAAAAGGGATACTAAAAACGGCTTCGGTCGACTGTGAGATGACGCCTTTCAGCATCTTTGCAAGCCCTTCAGCGAAGATAAGTCCGATTTTTAGAGTCCTCACTAGTTCCCGAGTTTGCCAACATAAAGTATGTTCCTAAACAAGAGCATAGACCATTTTCTGCTGCTTTAAAGGCTAACATGTTTAAAGGGCCGAGTGCTATAGTAGGTGCGCTATGAACTGAGTAGTGAGGCCGTAAAAGTAAGGGCGTTAGGAAGGGCTATTTTTTTAATGGTATTTGAGGAGCAATCGCGTTCTTCTCAAAACGAGGGAACGCTGCAATCATTTTAAATTTTTTTGCGTAACTCCCTGGCCTATTTATTAGAGTGAAATATGATTGTTTATTAATTTTAACGAAGATTTTTGCTGTAACTAATATAAAGTACATACATTTCTTGTTTTTACCTCCATCACGGTACGTTCCAGGCGAAAACGCCGACCGCGCACTGCTCCGCAAGCTGTCGCTGCGCAACAACGGGTTCATGCGGCACATCTACGAGGCGGGGGACGCCGTGCTGCAACTGCGCGACTTCTACCGCCAGGTGTCCTCGCCGCTGCTGGCAGACGTGCGCTTCGTGTACCCGCCCGCGCAGGTCACTACGCGTTTGTACTAGCACACTAGTAACTAGTCACTATCATACACTAGACTAGACACAGCTGCGCGACTTCTATCGCCAGGTGTCGTTCATGTTCATTGTCGAAGATGATTCATTTTTATGGTTTACGAAGATAAAAAATTGCCAATTATTAATGAAGAATGATAACTGGCAAATGTCCAACATGAGTACGCTGAGAGATGTCGATTTTTTCATCAAAGGTTATCCAATCACGGATTTTCAGTCTTAAAGCTGCATGCATTTAGATAGGCTCCGTATAGACTCTGTCCTTAACCGGTGGTTCCATACATACAATCATATTTAAAATGATCAATCAGAAACTCAATTGATCCATTAGGATTATAAAGTACATACGCGTACATGATTTTAAAAGTACTCTAATAGAATATACCTATCACTAACTGATATGATGTCATATTTCAGGTAAAAGAGAACTCGGTAACGAAGAGCGAATTCCGCACGCTGTACGCGGGCTCGGAGGTGGTGGTGGCGGGCCGCGTGGCTGATGACGCTCAGGAACTGGGCGCAGACGTCGTCGCCATCTGCGGTGTTGACGACTCTTTCACACGGGTAAGTTTATAGAATTGAAATGGAAAACGATTGGACATAATAGGTTGTATTTTAAAGATAAATTTTTAATGATAAGTATAATTTGCCGTTCTTAACACTAAAAGCGATATTTTACAGACAACCTTTGCATGGTATGGTCAGAAAAATTGGTGATGATAGGTAGATGTACAAGCAAGACACAGAAAAATTACAGTTTTTAAAGTGTATGCTTTTATCAACGTTTTAATGTACATCAAATACTGTAAATCCACTGGATAAGCCGACGCAGGACCAGCTAAGTAGGTTAGTCTAGGTAAGTTCACGTTTTTAATTAAGCAGATCAAAACAAACAATTAAAAAAATCTCTTATATCCTCATCACTATCAGCTAGTTTATCTAGTAGGCGTCATAATGTATAACACGTTGCAATCGTTAACATTCCCATTCATTCAATACCCATATTACCCAAGACTCACCAACACCCACTTACCACATTTCAGAAAAAGTACCGCATCTTCCCGAAAGTGCCTACAGCCCGCAAGCCGGGCGCCTACCTGCCGCTGGAGCGGCTGTGGGCGTACCTCACCATCAAGCAGCTGCTGGACGAGAGGGACGCGCACTCCTACGACAACCAGACCCTCAAAGACGAGGACAAACCGGAGAAGAAAGCTCTGCAGATCGCATTGAAGGTATACTTTTAGTGGCTTTTTTGCTGTGTAGTGTCGGCTTAGAATAGCACTATCCCATTTCTTCCCATCGGTGATCGTAAGAGGTGACTAGGGGTTTCGGGTATTTTTAAATTATTTTTGGGCGATGCGCTTGGAGACCCATCACCAGAAACATTTATTGTATAATATTTTTCCCAGTTAACTTCCAAAAGTGGCTGAAGAATTTTCTGATCCTGAAGCTCTGACTACCCCTTTTCCTTAAAAGAGGTAATCATATCATATATCCTTATATATAGCCATGAGTATATGTATGTATGAATGTTTTTTAATTATTTGAGGTTTTTCTGTCTTGTTACTCACAATGATTTCACCAATGCAAGTACTTTTAGCACTTTCTAAGGAAACTGAATTCAATTGTTATGAGTATGAGATCCACAGTTACCATAACGTGCTCACAGTAGCTTAAGAAATAATCCAGTTAAAAGCTAAATATACTGATCGTTTACGCACACCCAAATATTCTAGCAAACCCACTACTGGACACTTCTCGCTCTGTACGGCGACTGAAGAGGAAATAGGTTTTGTGATAAAGAGTTTCAGGGGCAATATTCTCTGCAAGACTCTAAACGCTAAGACAATACACACAAATCATCCGCCCCTGTTTACGTATCTTTTGCGACCGACGATTGAGTCGCATGTTGCACGATTGTCGCTGTCAATGTCATTAATTTGTATGCGATTTGACACATTTGACAGCTACAATATTGCAACTTGCGACACAATCACGGTCGCTATAGATATGTAATCAGCCCCCCGCTTATGGCCCGTCGACTGATTGTAGATTTATAGCACAAAAGAAAAATAATATTTTATTCAATTGTAACATTGTTTAACAGTACTCGTTTGTGACGGAGCTGACGTCACTAGTGGTGGTCAAGCCCAACTCCACAAAAGAGGTGGATGCTGAGTCTGTCGACAAACTAAGTGAGTATTACTCCCCTTTCCCTTGCCGTGTAGGCTTAGAATGTTACTACCCCTTTCTATATATGGGTGACGTAGAGGCGACTAAGGGTATGGGGCTTTTTAATTGGTTTTTGGGCGATGCGGTTGGCGACCCATCACCGACGATACTTTATTCCTACCATCTTGTCCCCTATCAAATTCCAAATGTAGCTGAGGAGTTTGCAGCTGTAAAGCTCTGGCTACCCCTTTTTGGGATTTATCGCCGTGAGTAAAAGTATGTATGCCTTAATTGTTTCTCAGAACTCATACACGTTAATGTCCACGGTGCATTACGTTTGTGATATAAATTGTTTAAAGGCAAATAATCGTAGTAAAGTGTGATACTTCGTCATGGGATGATCCCCAACCGCAAAATGCGCCGCTTATTTCATTTATGAAGGAAACCTATTAACCTTCCTGTATTCCATATCGTAATATCTCGTTGTTCTGTCGAAAATACAGGTATTAATAATAACGATATTTTTTTAATAAGATGGCCTCTAAGAGGGTGTTTATAAGACTCGAATGGTGTTACAATGGAGGACAGAAATGGCATAAATCTTGTTAAAATCTTTTACAAAGTATTACTACTTATCTAGAACATAAATTGAAGAAAAACATCATACTTATGAGTAATTCTTTGTGATTCAAAAATTTTACAGCTGCTAGACTGAAAGCCTATACTATCAACGGATTGAACCATTATAAATAAGTTTTACCCATAGATTTAGTTAGATTGGCAATATAAAGACGACAGGCTAGACCGAAAAAAAGTACAATGGTGTGCGTAAATGAGTGTGTGTGCGTGATGGAATCCGCCATACTAATATGGCGGATTCCATACAAGCCCTATTAAAATTGATAAAAATTCACGTATTTGTTATTTTCGCCAATTTTTAAACTTTACAGTAATAGGCTATTTGACTAAGTTTTGAAAACTATCTTACGGTGTTAATTTGTTTATAAGGAGCCCTAAAAAAATATTTTTCTGTCTTCATTTTAGCTATTTTATTAAAAAATCGAAAAAGAAAATGCAATATTCAAATGTGCGGCGAAAACGCGACTTTAAGTAATATGGTGGTGGCTGTAGCACAACAGCACAAGTGACGTCAATTCCGCATTAAACATCAATGAGCGAAGCGATACACAGTCAGTTTATGCGCAATCTACGTCATTATAGAAATAGCCAATCACGGTCGTTTTTAGTCACGTGACAGTTGCATCAAAAATACTTATTTTAGAAGACGGATTTTAGTGAAATAATGCAATATTTTTATCTCGCATTATTACATATTGCTCCAAAAAAGAAATATTAAGACTAATGAAATAAAAGAAATGTATATTTTTATTACAGTCAAATAGCCTATTGTAATATAATGATGATAGAAGATATTTTTTTATCATATATTTGCATTGAAAACTTAAGATCTATAATAAGGCATATAGACCAGTAATTATTACAGTCTTAATTTGGACGAGAATACGTATTTGATTTAGATTATGTGCTGTTAAATATTAATAAATTTATCAAAAAATCGCCAAAGTAAAGACTTAAATACCAGAATTAACGTAAATAAGACAACTATTTTCTTTCATATAATTTGAATGTTTTTGTTCATGATAACCTCATGTGGGGATTATTACTAATAAATAAAGAATAAATAAAGGAAAGAAAAAATTCGACACAGGCGGGAATTGAACCCGCGACCTCGGGTATACGCCCCCGTCGCTCTGCCAATTGAGCTACCGTGTCAATTGGCTGCCAGTGCGGCTTTGGTGCAGTGAGGTCGCGGGTTCGATTCCCGCCGGTGTCGAAATTTCTCTTTCCTTTATTTATTTTTTATTTATTAGTATTTTCTTTCATGATTCATGCCAAAACCGTTATAGTCAATTCAATTCAATTCTTTCATTTGTGGCAAAATATTAAGCGATTTAGTAACCGTTATAGGCCGTTATCGTGTCCGTGAGAAGTCCTGCCTTTGTTGACGTATATGCTATGACGTTTGTCACTTCCTGCAAATCTATGGATTCTAGATCTATGGTTTTACCGTTGTTCATGTTAGAAATAAAAAGATATTAACTTTGCAGGTGATGAAGGTCCGTTCATGCCCGTAAGCGCTGCTTTTGCCCGTAAGTATCAAAGCTAATTTAGAACTTTTGTTTTTGTAAAAACACTTCCCGTAACTTCTTTAGTTGTGTCTTATGTCTTTAGTAATTTCTTTACATTTTCTTTTTTTATTTACTTTAAATTATCTTCCCTATCTCTTTACTAATATTTTATTTTATCGTTAGCACTATCAGCCAGCTATCCAGGTCTTTCGGGTTCAGTGCCTTACTATGCTCTCGCGCCTTCTGCTATCTCCAGTATGTATAAAAGTAATTAGCCATCTTGTTTTATACTTGGTTTCTAATTTCTAATCCGTCTTTTGTATTTACGGGTACTTACATGTGATGGGAATTGTTTGCGGGTGCATGCGCGTTTCAATGGAAATAAACTTTACGTTTGCACAAATTTATTTCATACGTTATACTTACATCTAGGATATTCCTCATCCTCCTAGGACTTTTACTTTGCTGTAAAGTTAAGGGGTCTATTAAACTCGCATTATAACTTCTGGTGTAACAAAAATGATTATTTGTTTATTACTATTGGGTAGGTATTCTTCGTTGTTTTTAGTCTTCTGACATTTAGTTTTCCGAAGTAAGTATAAAAAAAATATTGTATTATCGTAATAAACTTCGGGCATGAATAGAGCTCAAATATTGTTATGTTTTTAAATTTTGAATTTTTTGACCATTAATAATGTAAACACTGGTCATTGCACTTTTCAATTAAACTATAATAAAACTTTTTAAGCTACTAAATAAATCCCATTTCTCAATACTATCTTTCACCAATATTTAACTAAATCCTCCATTATTTTCAATTTATTTAAATATCAAATTAATTTCCAAAGTTATGGGTCTAAACCTTTGATCATATATACTAGTGATGCAACGGAACTGGCATAACGGAAGCAGAAACGGAAACAGATGTCAAAAGTAAATCTTAACGGAAGCGGAAACGGAAGCGGAAACGGAAGCGTTAACACTATGAATAAAAAACACTAAAAAACACGCTTTTATAAGTGCACTTAAAAGTCAAAAATAAATTACGGGTCGTTCAAGTTGTCTCTATTTCTGGGCTGAAGTGTAAACTATGTGCTTTTAATTATAATATTTGATTGTAAAAGCGTGGGGCGCTGGAAAAGGAAAGATTTATTGTTTACCTTGCTAAGAAATCAAGTTAAGCGATGTTTCGGGAAGCAGGTTACAGAGATCGGCACTCTAACTAGAGTTGCAGCACCACTAGTTGGAGGCTCTATATTAAAGAGTCTGTTCAAAGTACTAGTCAACAGTGGCAAAATGTAGAGTTCTTGTTCGTGTATTTGTTTACAAGAAAAATTTTCTTGCTCCAGCGCCCCACGCTTTTACAATCAAATATTATAATTAAAAGCACATAGTTTACACTTCAGCCCAGAAATAGAGACAACTTGAACGACCCGTAATTTATTTTTGACTTTTAAGTGCACTTATAAAAGCGTGTTTTTTAGTGTTTTTTAAACTATTAATTTATTTTAAGCTTTTTAGTCTTTGCTAATGGCATATTTTAAACATTTATTAATTTATCATCATAGATTCAGTTTATTACTGTTCAATATATGATGTACATCGTATCGTAGTAGCGCCTGTAGCTCAGTTGGACTGATGTGATCGTATTTACAAGTTAAGCAACGCGAGCTGCGGTCCGTCCACGGATGGGTAACCGCCTAGTGGTATTTATCTTGGGCGCTACCGTGCTTCGCAAGGCACGTAAAGCCGTTGGTGCCGGTTGTTATCGTAAGATAGCAGTCGTCAAGCTTTGTCAGAGACCCAAACGGGCGGCTTGATAACATTTAACGGTAAGGCTTGCGGTAAGGTGACCACTAGCCGTACAAACCTGCACCAACCCGGCTGGCCCCCGTGGTGAAGTATGGCTAATACCTTCCTCACGGAAGAGACCCGTGCCCAGCTGTGGGACGTTATGGGTTGGTAACGATACATCGTATGCTAATATTCATAATGAAGTATCAGTTCAAATCTTCCGGCTCCATCATCAGATCAGTTCGATAGTACCATATTATTGTATTCAGACCTTGAAACCTAATCGTGGTCAAAGTTCATTACAAGACCTTTCTGACAAGTCCAAATACGGCTATAATACGATCATCCATCATTAAGGTCCAGTTAATATCTTCCGGCTCCAACATCAGATGAGCTCGACAGTACCATATTAGTGTATTCAGATCTTGAAACTTAATCGTGGGCAAGGTTCATTACAAGACCTTTCTAACAAGTCCAAACACGGCTATGATACGATATTTCATCATGGAATGCTAGTGCCTATCTTCCGGCTTCATCATCAGACCTTGAAACCTAATCATGGTCAACGTTCATTACAAGACCTTTTTAACAAGTCCAAACACGGCTATGATACGATCATCCATCATGAAGTTCCAGTTCATATCTTCCGGCTCCATCATCAGATCAGCTCGACAGTACCATATTATTGTATTGTCATCGAAATCACATACAACTGCCAATTTTCATAACGCTATGACCTTTAGAAGATGGTTAAATTAGTTTTCTTAGATTTGATTACATAGTTACATACATACAGGTCGACCTAATAAAAGCGTGTTAAAATATCTTCCGGCTCCATCATCAGATCAACTCGACAGTACCATATTATTGTATTGTCATCGAAATCACATACAACTGCCAATTTTCATAACGCTATGACTTTTAGAAGATGGTTAAATTAGTTTTCTTAGATTTGATTACATAGTTACATACATACAGGTCGACCTAATAAAAGCGTGTTAAAAAGATCAATTTTACATTAAAAAAAATATTTTATTAAATTTGTACGCTCGACGTCGTCGCTCGTGTACAACTGTCCACGCGCGGCCCCCGCAACCACCCGCGCCGTGCCGCCGTTGCGTCTACTGCTCCGTTAAGACTTCTGTTATCAAGTTTGCGGAACCAGAAGCAGAAACAGAAGTGAAAAAACATGCGGAACTTCTGCAGTTGCGGAAGCGGAAGCAGAGTTCTGTTGCAACACTAATATATACCAAAGATGCCGCACTCGATACAAATTCAACGCACAAAAGTGGACCGCGAGAATGACAATGTTTTACAATTAAATATTTATTTTTCTACAATTATGGATTTTTGGGCGATGTGGTTGGAGACCCGTCACCATAAACCTTTATTTTTACCATCTCTTCCCCACTCAGCTTCCAAAAGTGGCTGAGGAATTTATAATCCTTTGCTCTGGCTACCCCTTCTAGGGAAATATAGCAGTGAGTAAATGTATATATGTATGTAATTATCGATCTTACTGCATTTTCCTAAAACCTATTATTGATTGCAAGATCTAGCACGCGACTGTCAGTGAAACAGTGCTTACCATATAAAAAAGCACTGTTTAGCCGGGCCGTTTTTCGTTCTTTGTTGGTGTATCTTTGGTATATATGATCGAAGGTCTACACAATAAGGTTTTACTAAAACTAGAAATAAATATTGGCTTTTTATAGTGTGGTATATCTAAATCATTTAAGGTTGGGTATAATGTATCTGTTTATAACTAATATATTAAAATGCTTGTGTGTGTTGTTACTAACTCGTAGAACGTCGCGGGGGGGTCTCGTTGAGGCACCAGTCCATGTTCGCGCCACACCTCGACAGCTTTCCCGGCTCGAAACCCGGGACCAATTACGTACCAGGCGAGGTGCACAGTATTAACCCCCTTAATAGAAAAGGTAATGCACATAATTCAGTGTCTGTTCAACTTCATTAATATACGAACATACAAACATAAATCAATGATTTACGTTATTCAGAAATCATATCTGAAAAGAAAAGGGAGTTTCTCAAAGCACGATAACTATGTGGTGAGAAATGAAAACCGTAAATTGCGACGGATCAAAATGGTATGAAACGGATATAAAATAATTATTTTTGAGGGACTATTTCAGTATATGTATGTATTTTAGTACTATTTGAAAAAGAGGATGTACCTATGGTAATAATAAGTTATGTTGATTGAATGAAACAATGCTAATTCTGATTAGTGCCGTGCAGTGCCGGCTTAGAATAGCACTACCCCATTTCTTCCGCTGGGTGTACGTAAGAGGCGACTAACGGTATTGGGGCTTTTAAGGGATTTTTGGGCAATGCGGTTGGAGACCCATCACCAAAAACCTTTATTTCACCATCTTTTCCCCACGCAACTTCAAAAAGTGGCTGAGGAATTTTTAATTCCCTAGCTCTGGCTACCCCTTCATGGGATTTATAGCCGTGAGTATATGTTTATGTTTACGTAATTCTGTTTCTAAAGCTCTGGCTACCGCTTTTTTGTTTTATATCCGAGAGTATAAGTATGTATTTAATTTTATTAATACAATCTAATATGAAATAAAGCATAAAAAAACATGAAATAAACATTAACATATATTTTATTCAAGACATAAAAACAACATCCAAATAGACTTGAGTTTTAAAACAACTCAAATTCATTTACATTCCATGATGCCATTTACAGTACATATAACCCTTTTTATTAGGATTATTACTTATTTCCCGCCAGAAATATCAGGGCCATACAAAATCACGGGAGATTTGTTACGCACTTACCTGCCTTGCCTGGCATGACGGTCCCGTGCGACACACTTTTTGCTGCGTACATGAATGGTCTCGAATATATGTCTTTATATTTTTAATATAAAACATGCTTGCCTTGAATGTAGTAGAAGTTCAAGTTCCTATAGATGTATATCATTATATTTAAATAATCTAATTTCATTAACAGTAGGTCGTCTAACTATTTTTATTGAAATTAGTTTATCGTTAGGAGGCCGTTAATCTCACTCATCTATCGATATGGGTCTAATGAATTGTTGAATTTTTGCTTCCATTGGTAATTAGATGATGATAATCTCATAACAAAAAATAATGGCGGATGGTTACTAATTTGGGTGTTATGTGATAGTTTATTGTGGTTGAGGGCTAACTTTTCACACCTTATTAAATTTCAGAAGCCTTGAGGACTATTTCTGATAGCTAAAGAAATAGGCCGTGATACTGCAAAATAGAATTTCATATTTCCTAGAATCATTTTAATATATCTAGGATGGATGTCCAAGTCCGCTAAAAATAAGACTACAGGAGGCAGTCCTAAACATCACCATGTTTTATAATTTTTTTTATTTAATCATCATTAATAATAATTGTTTTTTTAATAGAACAACATTGTTTAATTTTTATTCTATCTTATCTATTTTTATATTAGAAACAGGCAAATGAATATAAAATAAATGAAATGCATAATTCGATTTTAATATGGATTTTTTCTTCTAGTGTCCAGTATAAATCAGCCAATGTTTGAGAAAGACTTGTTGGTTCAAGAAAATATAGAAGACTATGACGCAGAAAGTTTCACATGTGAGTTTAACACAGAATTTACTTTTCTAGAAGTAAGCATATTCAGGTATTGCGATTTATGATTATGATATGACTAAATTACTTGTTTCGAATAAACGCAACGTTATTACTTTGGCTTTAAATTACCGATCGTTCAGTACTTGAACTAATAATCTCTTTTAAGAAATATCACATATTTGTGACTGAAACGATGAATCTAGATCCTTGATTGTGAAATCTATAAGAAATTACCATAACCATATCGCTGTTAACGGTTTCGAAACTATTTTTTCACGGGATCATTATACCACAATCACAATAAAATTTAATAACTTGATCTGTGTTATATATGTCCATACATATTTATTTTTTAAAATTCAAATGATATATATATATATATATTATGATATAATATTTATATAAGGTGGTAAGGAAGTATTTGTGGGAGGTATTATTCAAGTTCGGTTTGGGGAGCCAATTTATACGTGCATTGGTATCACTCTATGAGGATTCTAGTGCATGTGTAAGAATAAACGGGGAAAACACAGACTGGTTCGGTATCTCTAGGGGTGTCCGACAGGGATGTGTAGCTTCTCCGTCGCTCTTCAACTTGTTCATGGATGACTGTCTGATAGAGTTGCGTGAAAGTGATTATGGACTGAGAATGGGTGGATTCGTCATCAAATGCCTCTTATATGCTGATGATCAAGTGTTACTTGCATCGTCGGTTGAAGAGTTGCAAGAGATGATGAATATTGCATGTGCGTCGTTTGAAAGAAAAGGAATGAGAGTGAATGTGGATAAAACCAAAATCATGGTTTTTGAGAGAGAGGAGAATATGACTGAATGCGTGATTGAGATCAATGGTAAGAAAGTGGAACAAGTGAAAGAGTTCGTATATCTAGGAAGTATGTTCACTAGGGATGGAAAGTGTGATGAAGACATTGAAAGAAGAGTAAAAAAGGGTAATGCAGTAAATGGAGCACTGGATAGTCTCATGTCTAGTCAATCGTTGTCCGAAAAGGCCCGAATGGCTGTGCATGATGCTGTCCTCGTTCCTACGCTTATGTATGGTAGTGAATGTTGGGTGTGGCAGAAGAAGCATGAAAGCAGACTGAATGCAGTAGAAATGAGGTCCCTCAGAAAAGTTTGTAATGTGAGGTTATGCGATCGTGTGAGGAATGACTGACATGAAAGGAATGTTGAGATGGTTTGGGCATATAGAGAGGATGGATGATAGTAAATTGGTAAAAGAGATCTATAGAGCCAATGTGGAAGGTAATGTTAGTAGAGGACGACCTCGGAGGACACATTTGGATCAAATAGAAAATGTACTCAAAAAGGCAGGTGTCCGTAGTACGAAGAATAAAAGAACATGTATGAAAAGACTGATGGATGTGAATGAAGCTAGAGAGGTTTGCCAGGATCGTACAAATTGGCGATCGATAGTCTCTGCCTACCCCAATGGGAACTAACGGCGTGAGAATATGTATGTACATAATATTTAACATTCCGGAAACACTAATAGTACTAGCTACATTGTATATTAAAAATAATTAAAACAAATTGATTGCAGCTACAACACCAAGTGCAGTAGCAACCTACAACCTACAAAATTATTTGTGGGCACTCCCACTGTTAGACGACTACAGCGCCCCCACAGCAACGCTCAACATGACTGTCAAAGGCACCAAAGTTGCTCTCAAGCTCCTCACAGTTTACGTAAGTCTCCCTATTATCCTCGTATTACTTAGTAGAAAGAAGTATACCTCTGATGTTGGAACCTTGGTCTGGTTATATATTAAAGGTAATCCGAGTGTTTACATATTATGTCATATAAGTCACTGTTGAAGCCCGGTTAATGGTAAATCTTAGGTTAGATACGATAATGTTATGGTTGAAGTAATCCCTCAGTACTTTTGAGAAATTATGACATTGTATATTTAATTTTAAGTTTAGCATACGACTAACGGAAGTCAAAATTCGAAAATTGTTTAATAGATTGAAGATCAATCGCCAAAGGCAAGCTGTCCGCGCGCTACCGACGATAAGCCAGGAGTTTGCCTCTACTTGACGACGTGCGAGCCAGCCCAAAACATAACCTTCATTCAGTACAGAGATATCTACTGCAGCTATCAGGATGGGTAATACTTACGTTTCTCAAACGCATTGTCGT
Source organism: Bedellia somnulentella (assembly GCA_963576735.1). Taxonomy (NCBI): domain Eukaryota; kingdom Metazoa; phylum Arthropoda; class Insecta; order Lepidoptera; family Bedelliidae; genus Bedellia; species Bedellia somnulentella. Next base: position 14,093,373 of record OY755172.1, on the reverse strand, counting down.
ACAAGTTTATTAAGTTATCTGCAAACTGGTGTCACTAATCGATGTTTGTTTTTTCTATTGCAGGCTAGCGGGTGTATGTTGTCCAGCTGCAGAAAAATCCCCATAGTTGGAAAGAAAACTAGATACAGATATTATTAGTTTAAGTGGTAGTAATATAGTGTTTCTTTTTTATTTCTGATCTATTTATAAGCCCAGAAATCATTGTCAACTTATAAAATGTTGACATGGTGTGATAATCTGGTGAAAATTGCGTGTAAGACCTTATTGCGACCTAGTATCACAACATCATTCGCAAAATCTAAAAGCATCGGTAACATACAAATCTTAATAAAAAAGTCAGGGACTCCTAAAAAGTGAAAGTGACCTGCGGAATAAACCATCATTTAATGTTTTCTTGCTAATATTTTAGATCATCGTTAAAATATTATTTATACTTAAATTGTTACTATTTATTATACCAAGTTCGTAATTTTTAAGAATTTTATGAGCATATTTAAAATGTATCAAAAGTATGAAGCTATATTTTGTATTGATCAACACTAACACTTTTTAATATTTACTTTCAGAAAGAGTTTGTAATTTTTTTATGATTTTCTTGTGATTTTTTTCCTTTTGTGTAATTGTAAAAGATATCTATGGAAAGAAAATGCAACTTACATAATTCAATCAAATTGCTATTGAGACTTAGGAAAATGAGTAATTTTCTCAATTGTTTAGGTTTATGTTGCTTATTTATTATATGCTTATTTTTTGTTCTAATGTAAATTCGGTGATACCTTATTAGACGTACAGACAACACTAATATTGTTATAAATCCACATAAAACCCTGGAAGGAACAATTGTGTTATGTTCTTAATTTGATAACGGAATGTGCCATCTTTTATAGTCGCATCTTATATTCTGTCTGGAGTATTTTTTTAAGTAACACTTCTATGATTAGCAGTCTCTGTAATTTATCAAATAAATTGTTATTAAAATTATCAAAATAATTCCAAGCCTTTGAGTACTTTTTTTAACGAACTAAAACCGAGCAGATGATGTGGTTGGAGACCCGACCAAAACCCCTTTAATTTAAATCTTTTTGTTCATGAAAACCTCGTGTGGGGATTATTACTAATAAATAAAGAATAAATAAAGGAAAGAAAAATTTCGACACAAGCGGGATTCGAATCCGCGACCTCGGGTATACGCCCCCGTCGCTCTTGCCAATTGAGCTACCGTGTCAATGGCTGCCAGCGTGTAAAAGAAATAAAGGATAGAAGAATTTCGCGCTGGCAGCCATTGACACCGTAGCTCAATTGGCAAGAGCGACGGGGGCGTATACCCGAGGTCGCGGGTTCGAATCCCGCCTGTGTCGAGATTTTTCTTTCCTTTATTTATTCTTTATTTATTACCCCTTTAATTTACAATCTTTTCCTCCCCTCTCAATTTCCGCAAGTGGCTACCCCTTTTAGGGATTTATAGCCATCAGCCTATGTGTGTATGTGTTTTAAAAGGTAACAAAAAAATTACATATTGTTTTTCATTTGTGTAAAGAGTGGTTCGGTGGTCTGTTTACTGTTTGTTTAGCATAACCTCATTCATATACGTTATAAAACACGGCATTTGTGAAAACGGTAGTGTAGCGTTCTGGTTTACGATATTATTTAAAAAATAGCAGAGTATGTGTTCGCCGACCTTGGCCAAGCAATCATTGATTAGACAACTATAACACAGCATATAACATCTAAGTTTGTTGTCCTGGATCCAATTCCGCTCATTAAAAGCCGCCTCCTATAAATCCAAACATAAATAAAATTTAGTTGAAGTTTCCGTCAATAAATTATTACTTGGTCTACCAATAAAATCAATTTTTTGCTTTTTTACTTACTGTCTTACATTACATCCCAAGCACTACAAGCACTTGAATTTTGTCCTGTACATACATACTTATACTCTCGGCCATATATCCCAAAACGGGGTAGCCAGAGCTAGAAACTCCTCAGCCACATTTGTAAGTTGGCAACGGAGAAGATGGTAGAAATAAAGTCCTGTAACAATGTATAATTTCAGTTAACACTAAGTTATGGTAGAATATCTCTGACAACACCGTCTTGATGCGCCTTTTCTCACTTTTATGATCTCTGTGCACTCTTTAAATCAACATGATTTTGAAAGATCGTTTAAAATAATATTGATCCATGCGAAGCCCAAGGTTTCAACTGCAAACTTGAAAAGGCACCGCCACTTCATCAACCAGAACCGACAATTGTAACTCTTTTATCCTAGAAACTTGACTACCTAGGTGTGCCGCAGATTATAGCTATAGTTTTGTGAGTATTAATCATAAGGTGATGGTTTACAGACCGATCTTCTATACATTCCAGATCTTTTTGGTGATCTAATCTATTTTGGTGGTAGGTGAATTTAAAAATATACAGTATCTATTAATAACTATACTCTTTGATAAAACCATAAAAATGAAGAAAAGCACTAGGATTCGAATAGTTTCCAACGCACACACACGAATTATTCGAAATGATCGGCCATTCATTACTTTTACAGTAATGTTTCTTCACCAAAATGTACAATATGTACAAAGTTAGTTAACGAAGTGTGGCGTGGTAACTGCGATAAATAAGCAATCGCCCCTTCTAATGCACATGGAATATAGAATTAAATTTCCTGATAATAATTGGGTAATTGCTGAGCATCATAAATTAATGAGAGGTTTTCTTTTTGAGAAATAAAAAAACAACATAGTTTCCTAGAGCTCTGTAGATGGCGTTGATGTAACTACGTTACTTACTTAAATTTTTTCTTCGTGGCCTCAATCGTGTTGCCACAATAATTTCGCCAATGTCAACTTTAAAAACATGTGTCACATCACCATAGAGTAACTTTTTGGCGAGTAAAAACAACAAAAAGAATGTTAAATATAAATACCGTCTTTGTTTATTTACTTTTAAGCTATCTTGGCTTAAACTGATATTTATTTAGACTTTTAAATCAGAACGTTTTTATGTACGTTCCGTTTTACGGTATCATTACATCCAAGTATGAAAAACGGTGTGACGTTCCGTTCCTACCAGTAACATAGCAAAACTGGCGCCATCTATCCTGAGAACAGGGAAGAAGAAAAAAAGAAAAAAAGGAAAACCTCCCATTCTATCGGTTTATGCTCTCATCAAAATTCGTATTTTCTTTTTGATTTACTCCAATAACTTGACGCTGGTAGAGAAGCTCTACGCAATTGGCAATCGATAAAAAAAAAATAAACTCGCTCCTCTTTGGTTGGCATCGTTGCCAATTAGGGGGGAATTCCCCTTTTTAGGGGGAATATGAAGGCTTTGAGGTGAAAACAGGGTAAAGATAATAAAAGGGGATTTCGGGGAATTTAGTTAAGAAACATAATATCCAATGGTTCACCGACTTCACAGTATACTAAGCATTAGCTGTATGATTTTATTGATTTGCTGAATCCTTCGGTCGACCAAACTTTTTTATTTAAATCGTTGATGCCTGTGTTCGTAAGATTTCCATTTTTATGACGTTCTGCAAGCTGAATGAATGACGAGAACACTCTTTACTCGATCATAAGAACTTTGATTTAAAATTGACAAATGATGACGCTGAAAAATATGTAAAGTTTTTTATATAAAAAAATGCTCTAAGTCATATTTTTTTTGTAGCACTCTCGAAAATATTAAGTTTGAACACATGAACAAATTGAAAAATCTATTAAAGATTGTGTGAAATTTGAGCGTCCAAAAAATATGCTTAATGCGAATTTGTACCCAGGCAATATATAAAATATTGTATACTTCTAAGTAAAATAAAAAAAGTTTTATTTTATTAACATTATGGGAGGGGAGTTTCACTACCTAAAGGGGAATTTTCCATCCAGAAAAGGGTAATATGATGATAGGAATCTGGCAACACTGGGTTGGTGCCAAACTGCCAAGTGCCAACTGCCAAATGCCAATTTGTTATCGTTATCGATCGATCCCATCCCACTAGAGCTGTGTCAATCGATCATTTTTCGGAACCCGGGTCGATCGTGACCCACTCGTACAGTGATCGGGTTAAAATGACTCGATCTTTTCGATCATTTGGGTCACAGTTTATTTGTTTGTACGACCGATTGATAATAAATATGACGTTTGCTACGAAGAACAAGTTATTATATTGCTTGCTTCATAACAGCCAAGTACACCTTGAGTTGTACACTTTCAGTACTTTTGAAATTAGCCGGATATCAATAATTTCATACTTTTTACGTTTTTACACTAAGATTGTTTGAATGAAATAATTGATAGCCCGATTTTATTAAATCCTTTACACCAGCACCACAGTTATTACAAATAAAGAACAAAACACTTGAAAAATTTAAATACCTAAAACGCAAGAAACTTGAACGCGTCACCACGGGTCGCGGGTCATGGGTCACCGTTGCAACTAAATTGAAATTAAAAACTTCAAAAATCATTCGATCGCCGGCCGCGGGCGCAGGTCACGCACGACGCTAAAAAACCTGTTTTTCACCTAAAAGAGTGGGAGCGTGGTGCGAGCAAGAGCAATCGAAGTTCGAACGAACGCGTTATGTAAGTAAACGAAAGAGATAAGAGATATTTTCTTAGTTCCGTGTCATTCAATGGACCACGAACCGACGACGACGCAGACTCGATCATAAATTGAAAGCAAGCAATTAGCTACTGTAATGGTCAAAAAATAAAGTGCAATTTTGTTTGCTTTATAAACGGGTCAAATGATTGACACAGTCTCCATCATTTCAAAGCAAGCAATTGGCTACTATAATGTTATTAGAATAAAGTGCAATTTGGTTTGCTTTGCGAACGGGTCAAATGACCCAATCTTTTTGACATCAATGATTCGATGAATCTCGTAGAGTTTGTAATCCAATCAAAACGATTCGATCAATCACGATCGACACAGGTCTACATCCCACCTATCCGATCCGTTATTTTATTTGTATGCACATACTTATAAAAATTATTTTTTGTGTGTTTTTTTTGTAAGTAGGGTTTTAATTAACTCCATCGCTGTTATATATTAACCAACTCAGTGTCAGTTTCTCGGCTTTAAAATCATATCAAAATGTCTTTTCTGGATCCTAACTATTTATACCAATCAGTGTTATCTACTTCCATGAATTTATTACGTACAATCGTAAGTGACCAATTGAGTATATACTGAATTAATTAATAAACGTCATTTGTTATCTTGAAAAATATTATTACAGAGTGTCGTAGCGCCTCAGAGAAACCCTGAAATTGTTAGAGAACAAGTTTTAGTTAAAATGCCACTGTGGAAACTTGCCCAAGAAGCAGGGCCTTTTGTGAGGCTCGCCGGCTTAAGTGGGGCTTCTGCAGTTGTTCTTGGTGCAATGGGGGCGCATAGAACATTCCCCACAACAGAATCCAAAGAAGATCTGAAAAAAATATTTGAGACTGCGAACAGATTTCATTTCTTGCATACTTTGGCGCTTGTTACTGTACCACTTTGCAGAAGACCTTTCATTGTAAGTATATCCGCGTAAAAGTTGTGAAAACATTTAACTGGACTAATGTTTGATTAGTCAAGATATACATACATACATACACTCACGCCGTTAATTCCCATTGGGGTAGGCAGAGACTATCGATCGCCACTTCGTACGATCCTGGCAAACCTCTCTTGCTTCGTCTACATCCATCAATCTTTTCATACATGCTCTTTTATTCTTCATACTTCGGACGCCTGCCTTTTGAGCACACTTTCAATTTGGTCCAAGTGTGTCTTTCGTGGCCGTCCTCTACTAACATTACCTTCCACATTAGCTCTATAGATACCTTTTACCAATTTCCTATCATCCATCCTCTCGATGTGCCCAAACCATCTCAACATTCATTTTTCTATCTTACTTACAATATCATCTTTTACACCACACCTTTCACGAATCACATCGTTCCTCACATGATCACATAACCTTACATTACAAACTTTTCTGAGGGACCTCATTTCTACTGCATTCACTCTGCTTTCATGCTTCTTCTGCCACACCCAACATTCACTGCCATACATAAGCGTAGGAACAAGAACGGCATCATGCACAGCCATTCGGGCCCTTTCGGACACCGATTGACTAGACATTAGACCATCCAATGCTCCATTAATCGCATTACCCTTTTTCACTCTTCTCTCGATATCTTCATCACACTTTCCATCCCTAGTAAACAAACTACCCAAATATACAAACTCTTTCACTTGTTCCACTTTCTTACCATTAATCTCAATCACGCATTCGGTCATATTCACCTCTCTCTCAAAAACCATAGTTTTTGTTTTATCCACATTCACCCTCATTCCCTTTCTTACAAAAGACTCACATGCAATATTCATCATCTCTTGCAACTCTTCTGCCGATGATGCAAGTAGCACTTGATCGTCAGCATACAAGAGGCATTTAATGATGAATCCACCCATTCTTAGTCCATAATCACTTTCACGCAACTCTGTCAAACAGTCATCCATGAACAAATTGAAGAGCCACGGAGAAGCTACACATCCCTGTCGGACACCCCTAGAGATTCCGAACCAGTCAGTGTTTTCCCCGTTTACTCTTACACATGCACTAGAATCCTCATAGAGTGATACCAATGCACATATAAGTTGACTCCCCAAACCGAACTTGGATAAAACCTCCCATAAACACTTTCTTACCACCCTATCATACGCCTTCTCTAAATCAATGAAGGAGCAATACACCTTTTGGTTCTTAGCTAAGAACTTTTCGGTGATGCTCCTTAGAGAGAAGATTTGATCCATACATCCCATTCCTTTCCTAAATCCTGCTTGCACATCCCATATTTTCTCATCAGTTTCATTCATCACTCTTTCGATCAATACCTTTGCATACAATTTACCGACAATGCTGAGTAGGCTAATGCCGCGGTAGTTTTTAGCCTCCTGGCGTGACCCTTTTCCTTTATACAGGGGCACAATCACCGCCTTGCACCAGTCTTGTGGTACTTTGCCACTCGACCAGCACTTTTGGAAAAGGAAGTACAACCAAGAAGCCACCAACCCTTTACCAGCCCTCAGCATTTCGATCGTTATCCTATCATACCCTGCCGCCTTCCCTATTTTCATACTTTTCATTGCTTTCATTATTTCAGATATACTGGCAGTAAATTTGGCTGTACCCTACTAACTATTAGTTTACTAAAAAAAACTCGGGTTATTTTGATGAGACTTATGTAAATTTCTCTATGTGTGACTAAACTCTTTACCATAGGGCAACCAGAGATATTAATTTAATCCAAATGCTGACAACACTTGTAGTATAATGCCCTTGACCTAAAGATGACTTTCTTTTTCAATAGGGCTTTGTCTTTTTGATTAAACAAAATTTGTGTCAATATACTTATAACAGTGTGGTCTTTTATTTACTAATTGTATTGTATAATTGATTTTTATTATTTATGATGTATATCATCTTTGACATTATTTTCAGTATATTGCAATAATAAATTAAACTTAAGAAAGTTCATTACAATCACTTCTTGCAGTAGAAATAGAAAATGAGATAGAGCTAAGATATTTGATCAACCTCATCTCTATGTATGAGGACAGCTATGGGAAGAAATGGGGTAGTGCTAATCTAAGCCAAAACTATACAGCAGACATTTTTTCAACTTCTAATCAATTGCAAAACTATGTTTTATTTTTTAAACTAAAGGGCAGAAGAAAAAACTAAGTTAAATGAAATGGAATTAGCTATTGTATTTTGTATTGTGAACGGGTATGTTTTCTGCAAGTCGAGGTTGTCATGTTAATGCTATCTTTGCGGGTGGAATCTCTGCCATATTAAGAGATAAACAGTTTACTTATCAGGGTCATCAATGGTGACAGAAATTATAACAAAAAAATACAACTAGTCTCTTGTGATGTTCGTATCCTATGCATGCAAGAAGAGAGCTCTCTGAACAGCAGTTAAAACCCACTTGTGATGATGTTCACTAGTAGAACTTCAGTACATTGTATGTGTGGGGTAGCAGCCAAGTATTTTATGTGTTATGAATTTTTCTGTTTATATCAAATGTATTTTCAGGCTGGCTCATTCTTTGTTGTGGGAATGGCTCTATTTTCCGGAACATGTTACTACCACGCATTCACTGGAGATAAAGCGTTCCGAAGGTTGACACCCATCGGAGGATCCTGTCTCATACTTGGCTGGCTGTCTATGGTACTTTAAGTGCACATTAAGTTAAAAATTTTGTCAATAGCGTTTAATGTGATTTTAGTGTAGTTTGAAATGTACTTTGTTTAATTTGAATATGTATCCTAGGATATAAGTTGAAACGTAATTTTATTAGGGAATGAAAAATCTTTTAGTTATTTGGTTTTCAATTATTTATGATATAAATAAGCCCCTTATCGCATGTATCGGTTGCCGAATGTATGGCCTTATCAGACAAACGCCCCGGCATAAACTAATGGCCATATTCTGGCAGCCGGTGCATGTGAATAGCCACTTATTTATTAATTTGAGATGAGGATTTATAGTAATAAGGGATTTTGTGATACTTTGGTTCCAAATAGATACCTTGATATATGTATTGTATTTAAGTAGAATATTTTCTTATTTTTAACGTATGTCGTTAAGATTTGTTATCAATATCATATATTATTTGATGTATCTTCAAAAATAGACGCTGTTAAATAACATTTGTTTGTTTTATTTCATTCCAACAGACTAAATCAAATATTTGGAACGTAGATGCATTGTTGTGGTTCACTTCCATTATCCTACCGTTATGACAGGGAAAGATCGAAAGTGGTGTAACTTGAATAATGAAACTCTTTTTTAAGACGATATATTTAAAGGTATTTGCTATTTATTTTGTATGCTAGCACTTATAGAAGAATGCTAATTATATATAAAGCTGGTATGTGTATTTTATTCCATAGCAGAACCAGTAGACTTATAAATATAACATGCATATACTCACGGCTATGAATCCTTAGAAGGGGTAGCTAGAGCTTCGGAATAAGAAATTCCTCAGCCACTTTTGGAAGTTGAGTGGGGAAAAGATTTGTAAGTAAATGTTTTTCGTGATAGGTCTCCAACCGCATCGCACAAAAATTCCTTATAAAGCACCAATACCCTTAGCAGTATCTTACGAACACCCACGGGAATATATTGGGTAGTGCCACTACACAGCAATATAAGATTTCCTTATTGCTCTCCTTAGCCTAAAAATAATACTATTTAATCTTAGTCTTACTAGATTAGTTGTGGAAGCATTTAAACAAAAGATGGTGCTCTATTTTGTAATACAAATATGGGAGATCTCTGTGTCCCATACACAGATAATGTTAGAATTTGTCTATTATCTGCAGCATGTCAATGATTATGGGAATAGGACACTGATCTGATATGATTATTGGATTGCCCAAGTACTACAACAATTCATAATCACGGCAGTAATCCTTAAATTGGATAGCCAGAGCTTAGCATATAGTCTCTGATATCACTTTAGAAGCCCTCTCAAAGGTCCTCTCTTCGTCACTTGTTATATTATATAAAATATATTTCTGAAAAAGCACTTAGCGAATTTAGGTCTGCCGAGAGTTTTTTTTACTGGTAAAGTATCTATCGAAAATTTTCTGTTCTTATTATTGGCTTTCAAAAATAAGCACACCACTACAATGAAGAACTATGTATTTATGAGGGCCATACAATAATAATAATAACTATATCTAGTGTGGTATATCGACATGTACCCGCTTGCTCCCATTAAGATACCAACACCACTACTATCACCATATTAAATTAAAAACTAACCATTAATTATTGGTTGTTAAGTGTAGAAACACTTGGGTAAATTTACTAATGTCCTCAATTTAAAAAAATCTCCGTCATAAGCATTGGTTTAGGGCCAGTTTCACCACTTACAGATAAAGTTTCAGATAGTTATCTGACACATCACGTTATCTGATAGATAAAAGTGGCTGATATATTTTGTAGGTTTCACCGTCTATCTATTAGACAAATTACCCGTTAGTTAAATTTACCTGCCAGATAACAATAAACAAGACGGCAACGTCGCTTTTATGCGTTTAAATTTAACATTTGTGAATTAAGTCTTATTAAAAACATTTTGAATTGTCATAAAACCAACAGTTTTATTAAAAATACAATCAGAAACAATGTTTTTTATTTAGAAAAATGCTTTCAAATGTTTGTTACCGTGTATATGTCACAAAATTATGAATTACGATTTAAGAGCTTTCGTGAGAAATGGAATCTCGAAACGCAACGCAAATGCTGTTGGGCAATCGAGTGAAGTGTTTGTTTGTTCAACTTTGTTTTGCTTTTTTGCTGTGTTGAGTTTCGTTTTTATAATTTACTATGGAAAAAAAAACGTGGAAGGATTGTTAACTTCACTCAGGAAGAAACGGACTTGTTGGTGTCGCTTGCAGAGGCCAAAAAATATATATTAAAAATTATTCCAAAAATTCAAATAGGTCCATGTTAGAGCACTTCTTATTACAATTTGAACATTGGTAAAGCAGTTTCATAATTTACCGTCTACAAGTGGCAAGAAATTATAAAAAAAATGTGAAAAAAGTTTTTTTATCTGCCGGATAAGAATTTAACTGGTATCTTATCAGTCATCAGTCTTATCATCATTTTACTAAACATTTCGCTTCATTTGCATGTCGCTACGTGATATTTTCGATCGATGACGTCATTAAGTACAAAAGTTGAACAATCTTTAAAGAATCATAACTTTGCAATTACTCATTTTAAATCAAAAATATTCAAATTAGTTTTATATTTTCGTGTTTGCTATCGAATAAAAATATTTAATAAATACCAAAAACAAAACTTTACAGTGTTTGACCTTCAATGTTGTTTCAAAGACATACGGTTTAGAAGTTTATTAATAAAATATCGAAAATCATAGGTTTGTTTAGTATAATATCGTAATAATTTCATTTGACATCACAAATTCTTGATATGTTTTGCAATCAGCAACATTTTTATAAAACATTTCGCTTCATTTGCATATCGCTACGTGATTTTATCGATCGATGACGTCATTAAGTACAAAAGTTGAACAATCTTTAAAAAATCATAACTTTACAATTACTCATTTTAAATGGAAAATATTTAAATTAGTGTTTTATTTTAGTGTTTACTATCGAATAAAAATATTTAATAAATACCAAAAAAAAACTTTGCATACCGAATTGTTTTATTGTGATAAATTTAAAAACACCTCAGCCACTAAGCATTTTTTAAGTTGTAACAAATACTTAAGTTTTTTTTCGTAATTTCAATGGTATAACATACATTCATTCACTAACGGCTATAAATATAAAAATATATAAGCAAGAGCTTCAGAATAAGAAATTCTTCAGCGTCTTGGAATTTGTGTAAGAAAAATATTGTAAAATAAAGGTTGTCGTTGATAAGACTCCAGCCGCATTGCCCAAATATCATTTAAAATGCCCGATTGCGATAGTCGACTTTTAAAGGTGTAAATTTTTTGATGGAACTTATCGTAACCTTACGAGACATCTGTATATTAGCCTATACTACACCTGTAATTATTTTATTAAATGAAATTTGTGTGAACTTAACTAGAAAAATATGGTCGTTAGAAGTGCGCGTGCACAATTTCGCGCTAAAAATGTCGCTCTTTCTATCAGAGAGAAGTTTTTGGACGCATTGCAGCACCACCAAAAGAATAATTCTATTCAACTCCATACGAATTACATTACATCATACGAATTTATCCATGGTTTTGTTTGAACTGAGAGCACGCTATAAAATACCTTTTTATGAAACTCGCCAGCAATACCAAACAAAAGTTGCAAAAACAGACAGCAAAATACGTCTTTGTAGCTATAATTTGCGGAGCTGTTTGTATTAATCTACGTATATTCCATTTAACCGCCGTGTGCCTACACTCAGCGGGACCCCCTATCCTAAAACAATATGAGTATGTCTAGGATTTAGTTCCAAATTAGTTCTATCAAATGCAGTCAAAATTTGATTTTGTTCCGTCAAAATGGAAGAAGGGCGTTGGTTTTAATTCGACCTCCAGCCAGCGGGACACTTTTTATTTATAGGTCACAGGAACTTCAAATGGGTGTCAAACTTTAGTTCTACTTTCATTTATTACGATCTAAGTGAAAACGGTGTTCTAGCGTAAATAATTACAAAAATAACAAGGTTCAAAAGAACCTCCAGCCAGCGGCCAACTTTTTTCAATGATGCTGTGGGAACCTAAAAGTTACATCAATCTCTTCCCTTTGTTTAGTTCTACTCGATACCTATAATTACTAAATTGTGAAAATATGTATTTAACTGCATAAATAAAAAGCATACTTGAAGGTTTTTGTTTTTCATTGTTAACTATTAAAAGATAAAATAGAAGCATTTAAAACCGATAATTGAGTAGAACTAAACAAAGGGAAGAGATTGATGTAACTTTTAGGTTCCCACAGCATCATTGAAAAAAGTTGGCCGCTGGCTGGAGGTCGAATTAAAACCAACGCACAGTGATTCGCGTAGAACAAGCTAGATGGACAAAATTATTTTTCGACTCGAATGGCTCTATTTGTGCTTAATCATACGGATTCTGTACTTTTTTTTACATTTCATGACTTAAGGTAAATGGGAGGGGGGTAGTGTAAATAAAAATACAAAAAATGAAATATATATTTCATTAATATATATATATTAAAATAAATGCGAAAATCATGATTTCTTCCACATTAAACATTTTTCTAAACTTAAAACTAATATGAAAAACAAATGTTTACAAGTCAGTTACTTAAAGCAACCGTGATAGCCCAGTGGGTAGAACACTCGGTTATCGTGCAAACGACTAGTGTTCAAATCCTGGGTCGGGCCTACACCAATTTGTCTTTTCTAAAGACATATGTGTGGTTAATTTATCATGGTTGTTAACGGTGAGGGAAAACATCGTGAGGAAACCCACATGGCTGAGTTAGACTTAGTCATGTGACAGTCTATTAGCACAAAACGGCGATAGGCCTGCCCCCTATCACGTGAGTACACTGTCCATGCAAAACGTGGGTACTCTGAACACCAGGTGACAAAGTCACGTGATGTTCAGAAGTATTAGTACCTCTGCCAACCCCTTCGGGGATATTCGGCGTGAACGTTTATGTTTATGTTATGTTACTTAAAAAATAATATTCTATATATGTTACAATCATTCCCTATCACTATCATCATCTGAAGAATTCGACTCTATGTAATTATTTTCATTACGAGGGATATTTACATAAGGTCGCGAAATGGGCGAACGAATTTTGTGGAAGCACACTTCTTATATCTTCTTCCTGTGTTTTTACTAATCTCTCAGCAGTTTTGTCTAAAATCGATTGTAGCTTAATTTCTGCACGTTTCCGTTACAGAAATGTGCTCCGAAGGGGGATAACAGGATAAAAAACACTTACGTATACTATAGTATGATGGTAACACTTTATGTCCTGCCTTCATTTCCCACTTCCTCGTAGCTTTGTTCGTGTGACTTGTACACTTAGCGTCCATATAATAGGCACACGCTTCAATATTGGTGAGAAGTCTTCCATTAGGGCAGGCTACATTTTGCTCAACACTTGTTTCATCACTCGCTCGTTTTATGGCTTGGGCAACGTTCCGCTTGCCTTCCGATCTACTAGCTACTTCTGCAGCAATTGCCAACTCTTTTGCACTCCATTCAGAAACGATGCCGTCCACACGTCGTTTTTTTGTTTTATATGATGACTCCTCAAAGCTCTTTTGAGGTCTTCCCGGTCACTGAGCACCCTCAGTAGAAGTGGTGGCAACTGGAGGGTTAACAGACACCTTGAAATGAAATTCTGTGCCTTCCAGCCATGTTTTATGCATAGAGAGAAACCTTTCCCTAATGCGACTAGCACTATTCCATTTCTGGGCTATTTTCGTGCTACTAGCAGCGATGCTCTTGGTGATTTCACGCAAGGATACTTCGGTTATATTTGAGAGATCAAATTTAACCGAAAGAAAATCGAAAATGCGTGAATTTCTGTTTTCTTTATCGTGTTTGATCCACTCTTCGAAAAATTCAATTTTCGAATAACTAAGCACTTGCTCTGTAAAAAAAATAAAAAAAATGTTAGAGCAAAAAAGGAGCATGGAAAGTGATGTTTAATATTAAGTTTAGGCTTAGATCTACGACATATATAAAATCTAACCCGGAGACATGTGGAGACAAAAAGTTGCAGTCTATAAAACATTAAAAAATAATAATTGTTCTTTGTGTTTTTCCCACTATCTTTTAGACCGTAAAATTTTATTGGATTTAGTGACCTAGGAGTAAGATTTCTATAAAAATATAATGTTCTTACCTTTACTAATAGGATCCATAGCACACAACACTGATTCGTTTACTGCACAAGCCATGAGGTGTTGTCGAATATGTGGCAAAATTGCAACTGAGACGATTACAAATTAGTAATAATCGTCATTACTTACCCTTTAACACCTCATTAGCAAGCCATAACGGGACTTTGCACAATCAATTTTTGGAAATGAGATAATAGGGTTGTTCTTGACAACATAAAACGATCAATTCCAGGAAATTGGACAATGACTTTTGTCCACCTAGCTTGTTCTACGCGAATCACTGTGCAACGCCCTTCTTCCATTTTGGCGGAACAAAATCAAATTTTGACTGTATTTGATAGAACTAATTTGGAACTAAATCCTAGACATACTCATATTGTTTTAGGATAGGGGGTCCCGCTGAGTGTAGGCACACTTAACCGCCTGGCTTTACTGATTAATACTGGCCGCTTTTGTGTGTAGATATGACTGACTGATTAGATGATATAGAACCGTCTTTAACTGTAATACAGGCAGTGACGTGCATACGGATAATTGTTAAATCGTTTTGCAATTTCATGGAAAAATATTTGATACTAAATTATATATAATACAAAAGCGCTCTAAGAAACCAAAGGAGAAATATATGAAATAAAAGACACAATCAAGATAGTTTACAGTTTTATTGGAATTGTTACATATTAAATTTTGCACTTTACTCAATAATGATACTTAATGGTAATCAAAACTCCTCGCCGTTTGGTAATAAATGCTATTTTAATGTTTGGACACAAATGATACTATCGAGTGGTCCTTCGAACCGATCAACTATTTTAATAACGTTACTTAACAAGCAAATCAAGTCGTGCATTTGTTGCACGACGCATATTTCACAATATCCGACCTTAACAATTTACTCGACACAAATAGTAGGTTATATTATAATCTATATCGATATTGAACGCCTTAATGGCCAATAAAGAAATATACAAAGCTATCACATAAAATTATGACAAAATAATATATAGACATGTAATCGAAAACAGGGATGATATAGTGTTCAATTAGGAGAGATGGAAAGAGTGTTGTCCCTCGGAGGCGGCGAGGCGCAGTTTGGCGCGCATGACGTCGGCGCTGGTGTAGTCGGGCAGCTTCAGGTAGTTGACGCACGTCATGACGGACGGCAGGTACTCGTCCGGCTCCAGCGACGACTCCAGCGACTTGCGCACCACCGTCAGCGGCGGGTTCAGCGCGCGGAAACCTGCACATTGCACGACATCCACATGTTACAATGGATCAAATTTCATCAATACGAAAAGCAGTGAAAAATGCTTGACGAATTGCCACAAAGAAAAAAATTCTAATATTTGATAATAAGGTGTAAACTCAGAATTATATAATCTTATTACGCAATAAACTTAAAATGTAGAAGATATAAATCACTTAAGATTTCAGATGACCTATGTCAACATAAAGGTCAATACACAATGACCTTGTTGACTTGCCGATATTGCCCAGCGGCCTGTGTTGAAAGAATTATATTAAACCTATATATGAAAATTAGAACACCGATAAAATGACATATGGCAGCGGCCCGGCGGGCTCAGTGTGAATTACGCTTCATATGGTAATTTAGTCGAGAAAATTATTGTTCATTAGACGATTGGACTATATTATTCATTTGCTGTTATAATTCATGTTTGCTATGCATTAGCACGTATCGTGAATGGTGTGTGTTACCTCCAGTGGGCAGGCGGGGGCTGCCGGTGACGAACTGCAGGAACTGGCGCTGCTCGTCGCGCGAGTACGAGGCCAGGATGTCCACCAGCATGCGGATGGCGCGCGACTCCGCCGTGTAGCCGTGGTCCGGCCGGATGCACTCCGCCAGCATGCGCGCCTCCCAGCGCTGCTCGCGACCGCCTACGACACGCAAACGTATTTCATTATAACACAAACATATACTCACGGCTATAAATCCCAAAAGAAGATAGCCAGACCTTTGGAGTTAGAAACTCCTCAGCCGCATTTAGAAGTTGATGGGGACACGATGGTACAAATAAAGTATTGTTGGTGATGAGTCTCTAACCACATCGCCCAAAAACCACTTAAAAACCCCCATACCCTTAGTCGCCTCTTACAACACCCATGGGTAGGAAGGGGTAGTTACATTCTAAGCCGGTACTAAATAATTTTCAGGTACTACAACACACAGTTACGGAAAAAATATATCGAAACTTAATCAGTAATAATAATCATAAGTACATATCAGTTACGCCGCGCGTAATAGGGTCAGGTAGTAGTTAAAATATGATACGTTTGCTCTACTGGAAAAAACAAAAAGGTCAATGTTTCTAAACAGTGCATGTACATTGTTCATGTCCTCTTGGTTTTTCTTTGAACCAAATTCTAATTTGCTTAAGATTGATAACTAGGTAGTGATGGAAGAAAGATAGGGCCGGCGCTGACTGCCGGCATGGCATGGCAAAGCATTTCGGTACAGATATAGCATTTTTAATCTTATTACCATGCGTATAGAATTCATTTTGACACAACGATGCCGAGGGAGGCCGCGGTAGGACAGAACGTCGGCATCGTTGTGTCAAAATAAAGTAAAATGAATTCTATACTCATGGTAATAATATTAAAAATGCTATATCTGTACCGAAATCCTTTGCCATGCCATGCCGGCAGTCAGCGCCGGCCCATACGCATTTAATTGTAATTGTAAAATATTGAGTGTAATTATAAAACAAGGTTACCTGATGAGCTGCCACAGAACACTTGTTCTAATTCTTCAGGATAAAATATTTTGAGATTGGAGAGAGAGAAGACTGATTCAAAGCCTTCTCTAAAAGCCTCCATTTGTCTGGTTACACCTGCAAAAACATATATTTTTAGTAAAGTTAGAATAAATGAATGATTTTGCGCGGTGACGTGTGTGTGTGTGTGTGTGTGTGTGTGTAACGTACCCTCGTACAGCAGCCAGTGCGTGACGAGCGCGATGTAGTGGTGTAAGTTGTGCGCGGTGACGGGCATGTCGCGGCCGCCACGACGCAGCTCCGTGCAGCCGTCGCCCGGCAGGATGAAGTCTAGCCCCAGCTCCTCGATGGGGCAGCCGTCCAGCTCCAGGGCACCGATCTGATAAAAAATTCAATGTTTAGTCACATATACGTTTCTGACGCCCGATTTCTGAATTGAGTATTCCAGCTGAGAACAACTTAAGTATCGTTCTGTCACATTCAGTTGTTAAGATTTCAATGCGACAGAACGATACTTAAGTTGTTCTCAGCTGGAATACTCAATTCAGAAATCGGGCGTGAGTCATCGAGAGCAAGTTCATTTTTATGATTATCTAAGATAGAATGCATAAGCTGTGTTGTTGTGTTTGTATGTCGTAAAATTTAAAAGCTTAAGGTTAAAAGTTAAAAAGATTAAAGTATGGTATCTTATACATTTATAACATTTTCAGTGCAGTAAACATACTGAATTAACAAAATAAAATTATCCGAAGTCAGAAATTTACCATTTGTGCACGTTGATCGGGCGTATGTCTAGCATCATTAGCTATATGTCGGGCGCGCTCAGCGACAGCGTTGAGGCGACACAGCGACCGCCACAGTTCCGGGGACACGTGTCGCACGTCGCTTAGCGATAGCCAGCGCGACTCGCTCACTAGCCAACGGTACATTGCCACCGACAACGGAATATCAACCTGGAAATATCGATTTATTAAAAATTGCTTAAAATTTATTAAAAACAACCGTGATAGCCCAGTGGGTAGAACACTCGGTTATCCTGCAAACGACTAGTGTTCAAATCCTGGGTCGGGCCTACACCAATTTGTCTTTTCTAAAGACATATGTGTGGTTAATTTATCATGGTTGTTAACGGTGAGGGAAAACATCGTGAGGAAACCCACATGGCTGAGTTGTACTTAGTCATGTGACAGTGTATTCGTACAAAACGGCGATAGGCCTGCCCCCTATCACGTGAGTACACTGTCCATGCAAAACGTGGGTACTCTGAACACCATGTGACAAAGTCACGTGATGTTCAGAAGTATTAGTACCTCTGCCTACCCCTTCGGGGATATTCGGCGTGAACGTTTATGTTATGTTATGTTATAAAAATTGCTCTTCGTTTGACTAAGAATTTGTACAAATAGAGCATGGATACTAACCATTCTAGAATCCATAACTGCTTTAGCCATAAATTTCCCCAGGAAGCGGAACTTGGATTTGACCCTGGAGAGGTGTGAAGCGCGCGCATTGCGGCCGATCGCCTGCGGGAACAGGCCGCAGGGCCAGGTAACGAAGGTAGCATCGGGCGCAGGTGATGGGATGCTGGTCTCTTTCTCCTGGTCCGAGGGCTCGGGCGAATGCTCCTCCAGTGTGAGCGCATCACGGACTGATGAGGCGAGTCTGAGAGCCGCATCTGATCCGTCCGAGACCAGCGGCGCGGACTTGACGATCTCGCCGCCGAACGAGCTCGGCTTCTGTTTGAAGTTCTCGCTGCCGTGCCACAGGTCCAAGTCAGCGCGCTGGAGCTCCTGCGAGACGAGCGCGTAGAACTCGAGCGTGGGCCCCAGGCCGGTGCCGACCTCGTTCTCGTACTGGATCTCGAGCAGCGCCTTGGAGTGCGCGAACTCGTGCATGACGTGCTCGGCCTGGCGCAGCACGTTGTGGCGCTGCACGGTGCGCTTGCGGCGGTCCAGGCGCGGCGCCACGCGCTCCGAGTCGCTGCCCGCGCCGCCGCGCTCGCCGCCCGACTCCAGCAGCCGCTGCAGCGCGCGGTCGCGGTCGAACGACACCACGTAGAACAGCAGGTGCCGGCACTCGAACGGGAACACGAATGGGCTAATAACACATTACATTATTAAAACTCCGCAGCACTAGACATCATTATTATTAACATGTAACGAACAAAACGATTCTTACCAAGCATACGCAATTTTCTTGAGCCAAACGGGCAGATTCCCTGTCATTATCACGAGGGGATCTTGCAATTGCCGACTCGCTTTGGCGGCAAGCTAAAACAAAACATACACAAATTAATAAATCCCGTCATTTACACGTTTATTAAAGAGAAAAAAAAATAAGCAGACTTGTATTGCGCAGTAGCCCCAAGACCCTCGTGGCCACGTAGGCGCAGAGGTCGGATAATGCTGCAGACATGGACGGAACATCATTGCCCCAATAATAGAAATTGAGCGTGGTCCCATCTATGCATGTTTTGAAAATATTTTATGTGTTCAATAGATTGGTCTTTATTATTTTAATTAAATAAGTTAGTTTTAAAGTAAGTTTGTTTTGTGCATCTACCCAGATAAATAATTTACCGATCTGTTGTTATTGTTATATGAGTTGTCGGAAAGGGATCGCTTTTAGCGATAAAACTGCCAATTGTACCTAACTGTAAACTGTTGATAATTTCTTTTGTAAATTTGTGTTTGATGTGCAATAAAGAGTCATTATATTCTATTTTATAATATTACTAACCTAGATGATAAGTTTGCAATTGTTCTAACAAAATTCATGGAAGAAGTTTCTAAATATAAACATTAATTTATGATTACCTTGGCATTAATAAAGTCAGCGTTAGGTATGAGCGGGCGCGGGTCGGTGAGGCAGTGCGCGCGGTACAGCGCCGGCCAGTGGCGGCACAGCGCGTGCAGGGCGCGCAGCACGCCCAGCGCCGGCAGCGATGCGTCGCGGAGGTCCTCGGCGCCGCCTAGCGTCCATTGCACCATCTCGACGAGCGGGGACCAGCGCTCGGGGACTATGCCCTCTGGAGATACGAATGTTTTATTAAATAACTTCATTACCAATAGAATTAAATATCACATAATGAAAATTCTCAGCCAAATAGTGAGTCAAAACGTTTAAATCTAAATAAATAACCCAGAGTTATAGTTGCATTTTAAATATTTACCGAGACCTGAATTTTCAACAATTTGGAATCAATCAAAAAGCAGGAATAAGTTAATATTTAGACGATATCAAAAATAAACAATACAGGTGGTAAATAATGTTAGTAGAGGACGACCTCAGAGGAAACACCTGGACTAGATAAAGAGCGTGCTCAAAAAGGCTGACGTCCGAAATATGGGGAATAAAAGAGCATGTATGAAAAGATGATGTATTTAAAGGAAACTAGAGGTGTGCCAGTACAAAGTGGTGATCTATAGTCGCTGCCTACACCGATGGGAAATAATGGCATCCATAGTATTTCTTCTACTTACCATTCCACAAGAGATCAGGTTTCCGCCTAGCGGATACTTTGGTAGGTTGCCCCTTTCCTTTCCGTGAGCCGCTGGCGTCACTACGGGGCTGCTCGGTGGCCTCCACCGCGCGGTAGTATATCGTGTGTGTTTGCACCCAGATGCCCGCATTAGCTATGGAAAATAAAACATAATAGTTGACATTGGACATTAAAAGGTCTATGGAAATACCATTTGAAGGACCAAGTATGGTCCAAATCAATTATTTTTAACTCAATGATAAATTAAGGTTCAAGGATTGGTTCCTTAAAAAATAAACATTTTATTCTTAGTCAGACTTGTCATAAATCAGATGTAGAAGGATTAAAGTATTTTAGGTATTTACCAAGCGGTGTTTCGGAATCTGTGTCAGCATCAGTCTGTTCACCAAACTGTCGTACTGCTTGATATACTGTCATGTTGTATGGCAACACTGTTTCTCCTATCAGGAACTCTAATTTGTGCTCCGATCTGAAAATAAAAATAATAGATAAAGAGAATTGAATTGAATTTTCTAGTTTTATCATTTTATAAAGTCTAGGGTCTCCTAATGGGCACTATATCTTTGAATTTTGTTTGACGTGACGTACCCACCTGGTACATAGCACATACAAATACTCGGCGGGATGCGTAGATTAACAAGCAAGCGCATCATCGACATAATGATCCGAATTATTTTCATTAGAAAAACAAGATATTTTTTGGATTTCTTACAAATTACAAACTGTGTCGCAGCATCGCTAAATCTCTAGGAAGCTAGATCTCTTGCCCGTGCCGTGTTGTACCCGCGCGCGGCCTGATACCTAGCATCTTTTTAAATGATTTTGGCAGAGTATGCAATACTTATTTACCAGAGGTAAATAGAACATATAAACACTTACTCGGTTGGATGCGTAGGCGGCGTATCAGGTGCATCATCGACATCATCATCCGAGTTATTATCATCGTCGGAAGCCAGGTCGCGGGCCTGTGCCGTGGCGTACCCGCAAGCGGCCAGATACTAAGCATCCTTTTATATGTTTTTTTTTCAAGGTATGCATTGCTTATTTACCAGAGGTACATCGCACATAATATGTGATACAATACAGTTTATATTAAAAAACTTACTCGGTGGGATGCGTAGGCGGCGTAGCAAGTGCATCATCGACATCATCATCCGAGTTATTATCATCATCAGAAGCCAGATCGCGGGCCCGTGCCGTGGCGTACCCGCGCGCGGCCAGGTACCGCTCGATGGCCTGCACCAGCGCCAGCGGGTCGATGCGGACCACGCCGCCCTTCCATTGCTTCAGTGTTGAGCAGCTTGGGTGGCGTTTTAGGTCACACTGGAATGGAAGATTATCTGGTTGTAATATGTGTTGAAGTTAGGTGATGTTTGTGTTGATAGTGCAACGTCATTTGAGGGGGAGTAGATTCGACATTTGGGAAAAAAATAGTTTGTCTGTGTTGCCGAACAGGTTAACCGATTTCAATTTTTTTATCAATGGTAAGCTCAGACGTAATTGAGGCAATACATAATTACGCTAAATATCAAAAGGGGTACAGCAGTGAAAATACAGAACAAAAATTGTGCGACGTCACAAGTTACACTTTAATTTCAAAATAAAATTCTGCTGTATCATAAATAGTTTTATTATAATTTACTTAATAATTTCAATTTGAGAAAAAACCTTTTTGTTAAAATAGCTAGCTATTGAGACGCCCGATGTCCCTTTGTCATGAAACCTTGTACGCAACCATTATGTCGAACGAATTTAAAGTATGTGTCTAAAAAACGTGTGTTATAGTCACCATGAGCTGGTGCGTGTTGAAGAACTTGAGCGCGGAGGTGGCGGGGCGCGCGGGCAGGTCGTGCACGCGCACGGGGAACTGCTCCAGCTGCGACACGCACGCGTTCACCTTGGCCACCAGCGCGCCCAGCGCCGGGCACTCGCCGGGCAGCCCGGACGAGCTGCTCCATTCACTGCGAAACAAAAATAACTTAGTGAAAACCAATTGCTTGACGATCTTGCATATTTTTCAGATTATGTAACTTCTGTTTATCAGGTCCAAATTATAAGCAAAGGTGGGTCTTAAGGTTAGCATACTCGAATCAAAAACGCAAATGATTTTCCGTCTCAAAGTATAAGAGTAGGCCAATAATGGTATCAGTGATTTACTTTAGAAAGAAAGATTTTATCATCTATATGAAAACGCTCTAAAACCATTTAAACACGAAATAAGTTAACTATCAATAAATCAATTAATAAGGTCATAAGTATATCCAGTTTAAGCGTGTAAAAACGGTCTTAAGCTTATATTAATAGCTGTGTAAAGCGGTTTAAACGTTGGCATTG